>CM071587.1:9688512-10018404 GCA_036426205.1 Ascaphus truei
AGAGAGTAGAGAGGATTTGAAGAGTGAAAGGGGGAAGAGTGAAAAGGGGAGAGTTAGAGAGGGGGAGAGTGAGCTAGGGGGCGAAGTTGAGATAGGGGGATAGGAGAGGAAGAGGGAGGAGAGGGGAGAGTGAGGGAGAGGGGAGAGTGAGGGAGAGGGGAGAGTGAGGAAGAGGGGAGAGTGAGGGAGAGGGGAGAGTGAGAGAGAGAGGGGAGAGTGGGAGACGGAAAGAGAGTAAGAGAGTATTTTGAAAGAGTGAAAGGGGGTGAGTGAGGGGGGAAAGTGAGAGTGAGGGAGGATTGTGAGAGTGAGGGGGAGGGGGGTTGTTGATCATTAGATCATCTTTAATGATCAACAAATGCCATGCAGTGCCAACGTTTCCACCCCTGGAAAGGGGGCCGGGGGGGACATTCTCTCTGCTTTAGGCTCACGGGGTTTCCTGTTCTCCAGGTGGTTTCAGGCCTGCTCAGTAGATAAAACATTGAGACGTCTCTTCTTAGAACACAGTGAATGGAAACCACAGTATCCGAGCAGAGCGCTGACCGGCTGAGCGCAGCTTATCTCAGCTAAAATCTCACGGGCCTGAAGTAAGCCGCAAGCTGAATGTGTTACTTTAAGTGACAGCGCGTGAACGTGACTCATTAACTCCCAGGCAATCCAAGCGGCAGTTTAAAAAAAAAAATATATATATATATGTATGTATATGTATTTTTGTTTTAATATATGTAGCTTTAAGTTACCGTTATTGAAAACTAATTACTGAAGCTGCCGATCCATTCGTTCTCCCGTGATCGATCAGCTAAGATCCCGGCTTCCCTGGGTCCACTAAATGGCCGCCTTTCAGTTTCAATCAATCCTTCAGGCAGTGTAACTCAAAAGCTACACTGTATCCTGATATTACTAAGCTAACCGTATCTACTGTTGCAGTTTGCAGCTCTAACTGCTGGGAACATTGGCAACAAATGATCACACACGGGAAAGTGTTGCAAAGATCTTGCACTGCTGGGGAGGTGGGCTAAATCTGCTATAGGAATCATAGGATGCCCGGTATATTAAAGCTCATTAAAAAATGCATTATTAATAGTAATAAAAATAAATAAATGCAGTAAGCATTATCTAATACTACAGCACTGATTTATTTAGAAAACACACGTGTAGGATGCTGCTCGGATCGCTCCTTTTTAACTCCGAGCCACGTCCGTGACCGCGTGATCACACCCAGTGGCCCGTGTCACGGAGCGATACGCCAAAGGGCTGGCGGTTTTTTTTTCTTCCGAAATTCCCTGAAACTTTTTTTCGCAAACAATAAATGATGAAATAGATCTTAAAAATTCAATAAAAATTTGCCACTATTTAAAAGGACAATTTCAGGGTCCAAAACTCCAGTCTTCGACGGAGCCACAGCTTGGGCCACCTGTGCTGAAGCAGGGATGTCCTGAAAACCTGACCTGCTGGCGGCACTGGAGGACTGGAGTTGGTCAATGACTGAGCCACGGATTGAGCCCCCTGTGCTGAAGCAGGGATATCCTGAAAACCTGACCTGTTGGCGGCCCTTGAGGACTGGAGTTGGTCAATGACTGAGCCACTGATTGAGCCCCCTGTGCTGAAGCAGGGATATCCTGAAAACCTGACCTGTTGGTGGCCCTTGGGGATTGGAGTTGGCCACCCCTGGCCTACTACACAATGCTATTACTGTATATCAGAAGAGGGGGTGAAAGGGTTAAAACTCTTATCTGTGGCTGCCAGATAATATTCCACGCAAAGCTTTCCTTCCCTGGGACTATTTTTATCTTTTCTCTCTCTCTCTCCTCGTTTCCGGCTCCGTTTATATGTTTGTGTCACATTCCTTTTCTAGTGTTTTACAACAGGTTGGCGCTAATAAAGCGGCAGATATCCACAGCGTTTAAGATAACCGGGGGGGGGGGGGGTGAAGAATAAAATAACAGTGGTCTTATGCGAGATAATGAAATGCATTTTATTGTTATTATTTTTTTGGACAGTCACAATAAACACGCTAGTTGGGGATGTTTGCTCTGCTTTAAAGATCTTGGAAGGTATTTATAACTCCTCCTATTACCCCATATAACCGCTCCCTATAACTCCTCCTATTACCCCATATAACCGCTCCCTATAATTCCTCCTATTACCCCATATAACCGCTCCCTATAACTCCTATTACCCCATATAACCTCTCCCTATAACTCCTCCTATTACCCCATATAACCCCTCCCAATAACTCCTCCTATTACCCCATATAACCGCTCCCTATAACCCCTCCTATTACCCCATATAACCACTCCATATAACTCCTCCTATTACCCCATATAACCGCTCCCTATAACTCCTCCTATTACCCCATATAACTCCTCCTATTACCCCATATAACCCCTCCCTATACCTCCCCCTATTACGCCATATAACCTTTTCCTATAATTCCTCCTATTGCCCTATATAACTGCTCCCTATAAATCCCTAATGCGTTAGGGGGTAATTCTATATAGAACCCCATGTCTCTAAATCAGTGGACCCCAACCTTTATTACCCTGTGCTCCCGCTGCTAGAAAATATCAGCCCCCTGAACCCCTAATGACTGAATCTTATCAGCGACCCCTCAGACTGTCGCTAACAGACTGTGTGACCGATCCCAGGCAGTGTGGTGTCCTGAGCTCGTGGGGGGAACACACGCTTAATAATCCCCCCAAACTGCCCCTCAGTGTGTGCTGGCAGCATGGGGGGTATCGCTGTCACTCACTGCGGGAGCTTCCAAAGTCCCGCCCCACAATGCCTTGCTGCTGTGGATGCAAAGCATTGTGGGAAGCTCTTGCTGTAAGTGACAGCGATACGCCACACGCTAAGGTGCAGTTTGGGGTCCCACTAAGTGCGCAGCCCCCACCCGGGCTCAGGACCCCGCTGTACGGCCTGGGAGCCCCAGTACTGATTATTTGGGGGGCTGGGAAACGCTGCTTTATAGACAGACGATAATGTTTAGACGCTATAACAAGGAGACGAAGAATGCAGCAAAAAGACGGAATTCTTGCGTGACACACAGAAGCAGAACACATACGTGTTACATACTAAGTGCCCATCGAAAACGCCAGCCGCCTATTTTTGGAAGCTACGCGACGCAATCAAAGGTGGAACCGCGCCGGCGGCACGCGGAGAGAGGGGACACCTTTAGGAAACGGGCGCGTTGTGACAATATATGTCGGGACCTGCGATTATGGGCATATGAGCGGATCGGCATTGCCCTAGGGCAGGAGAGTAAGTCCTGTTCTCAAGGGCCACCAACAAGTGAGGTTTTCAAGAT
Organism: Ascaphus truei; assembly: GCA_036426205.1. Classification (NCBI taxonomy): domain Eukaryota; kingdom Metazoa; phylum Chordata; class Amphibia; order Anura; family Ascaphidae; genus Ascaphus; species Ascaphus truei. The sequence goes on from CM071587.1 coordinate 9,691,820, forward strand.
ATCCCTGCTTCAGCACAGGTGGCTCAATCAGTGGCTCAGTCTTAGACTGTTGGTGGCCCTTGAAGACTGGAGTTGGCCATCCCTTGGACTACAGTTTAAGACAAATCAGGCAAGACTATATTCTCTCATTTATTTACTGGGTAGGAATTGGGGTGCCCTCGTGAGCCAAACACCATTATTTTCAGCTGCAGGGACCCCCAGGGTTCCGGAGATACTAACCAGTGAAGTTACCGGGTTTAGATCTCCCTCGGGGAAAACAAAATGGCTGCCAAAATCTCGGACCAATAGTAAGCTGCGACGTCACCAGTGGCGGCTTCCTATTGGACGGCCATTTCAAACCCTAGGAAGTAACACCAGTAACTTCACCAGGGAAGGTCCACAGAGCTGGAAATAGCGCGGTTCTGTTCTGCAGGACGCCCCGGATTGCTGCTTTAATATGCACATCTTGGATGATAGACTGGAGGGTTTCAACAAGGTGCAGGAGGGAAGCATAATTCAGAGAGAGAGAAGAGCTAGAACCAGAGGTCAGTCTCTGACGCTGGAGGGTGGGAGGGTCAGGGGAGATGTGAGGAGTTACTTCTTCATGGAAAAGGTGGTGGAGTCATGGAACAGCCTCCCAGCAGAGGTAGTAGGGGCTAATACAGTAAGGGAACCCAAACACGCTTGGGGTAGATATAAGGTGGCTATATGCTATACGGTGAAGGTTTCTTGTTGCCTTTTTCACCCACCACAACTTAAATTGTGATCGTATATATATATATATATATATATATATATATAAGACATGGAGGATGAGTGTGACGTCAGCCTTGTGCACACCTGACATTCTTCTGTTAATCCCTCAGACACACTCAGCCCCGCTGTGGTTTCCTGCTCTTCCTCTTTCTCTGTGTGCGGACGCTGCCCCGCGCATCACCTCGGTATCAGCTGTCCTGCCCTGATTGTGGCATCCCTTATCTGCCCCTCTCTCACTTCCTCTGCTCAAATTTACGACCATTGCTGGCATCTGGCGCCAGCTTCCTCTGTGGCTACTTCGAGACAGGATTGAAATCCGCCGCAAAGCTTATCTCTCCCGTGCTGGGGAAGATTGTGAGTCCCATCCATGGAAACGGAACGGACATCTCCTCCAGCACAGAGAAGCGGCTTCACCATACGCTACACAAAAACGCGCCTAAGAATAGGGGCACATTTTGGTGCTAGAGTGATGGAAAAGGTGCTCGTTTTTACCTGTGCCTCTTGGCACCAAAGAAACTAATCTGGACTGTGGGGTCCCCCGGAGCTTTTCTGTGGTCCCCCGATGTCAAGGACCCCCTAATCACCCCCCCCTCTTCGGCACTGGACAGAATATTTGCCCACTGGACACAAAATGGCGGCGCCCACTACCTAGCAACCTATGGAAAAGCTCTGTATTGGTGGCCCCGTGGCTATGTTTGGACAATTATAACCGGGGGCTCACCCGATGTCGGGGACCGTGGGTCATGCCCCCCCCCGTCCCATCTGCTGCTCTAACCCTATGAGTGCCACGGCCCCCCCAGCACCGCGGTGACCTTTTACCTGGTAACGGCCTCTTCCATTCCACTTCCAATCGTTTCCTGTGATCCAAACTGAAAAACAAGCACGCCGTGGGCTGGCGTGGCCAGTGACTGAGCCACTGATTGAGCCACCTGTGCTGAAGCAGGGATATCCCTAATACCTGGCCTGCTGAATGCCCTTGAGGACGGGAGTTGGCCGCCCCTGCTCTAAAACATTGAAAAACCAAAGAATCTTACTAACATAAACAGACTATTATCTCCTTGTCTGGCTCTGTCAGTGTACACCGTGCGGTGTGAAAATAATGAACGGGTTGCAGTGCTCTGGGTGTGAAAATGAAGACGCAGTGGTACTGGGGTTGTAAATAAAATATTGGGGTTCTGACACTGTTCAGACATGCCAGTACCCCCCCCCCCCCCCCCACCCATCCCCAGAAACCAATGTGAGTTTAACTCATAGCATGTCAGTATCTCCCTCCTTATTTTTAAAATTCAACTATTATTGCCATTTGTAATGAGTTTCCATACACTGAGCATCCTTTGATTCCTACAGCAGGTTTATCCCACCTCCCCAGCAGTGCAAGATCTCTGTAACACTTTCCTGTTTGTGATCATTTGTTGCCGATGTTCCCAGCAGTGAGAGCTGCAAACAGTAACAATAGATAATGTTGCCGTAGTAATATAAGAATACATTGTAGCTGCCGAGTTACACGGGTTGAAGGATTGATTGAAACTGAAAGGCGGCCATTTAGTGAGGCCTGGAAAGCAGGATCTTTGCTGATCGATCACGGGGGAACGAATCAATCGGCAGCTTAGGTAATTAGTTTTCAATAAAGTTAATCAAAGGCCGCGAGTATTAAAAACAGAAAAAGATTACTTTTTCTTTTTTGAAAGTGCCGCTTGAACTGCCTCTTTAGACGCCGATAAGATAAAATGATGCAGAACACCCCAAACCAGTGCCCTAGTGACAATATGCCCCAATATGCCCTGTAATATGCGATATTACTGATCCTATAGTGGTATATATATATATATATATATATATATATATAGTAATCCCAGCAAACTCCCTGTAATGTAGCAGGTCTCGCGGGATCCAAGGTTCGTAGAGATTAATAGCATAATCCATGGCTATGAAGTAGTATACAAGCCTTGCACTGTGTATAGCACATAGCTGCTACTGTGTACTAAGGCAGCAGTGCGCAAACTCCCCGCGCCCCCCTTACCTGCTCCCTCCTCGGTCGTGCCCCCCCTCGCGTCTACTGATGCATCAAATGATGCTGCGTGGTAATTTGCCGTCACGTCTCCATGGCAACGGGCGTCATTTGACGCTGCGCTGTTATAGAGACGCGTGACCAGAGCTCGGGAAGTAACTTTACAGAGGCCTCCCGCTCTCTGCGCGAGGCCATTGTAAATGCTGCACCCTACCCCAGAGAAGTCTCGGCCCCCTGCTTCAGCACAGGTGGCTCAATCTGTCCCAGCTTCAACACAGGTGGCTCAATCAGTCCCAGCTTCAGCAGAGGTGACTCAATCTGTCCAAGCTTCAACACAGGTCAATCAGTCCCTGCTTCAGCACAGTTGGCTCAATTAGTCCCAGCTTCAGCACAGATGGCTCTATCAGTCCCTGCTTCAGCACAGGTGGCTCAATCAGTCCCAGCTTCAGCACAGGTGGCTCTATCAGTCCCTGCTTCAGCACAGGTGGCGCAATCAGCCCCTGCTTCAGTAGAGGTGGCTCAATCTGTCCCAGCTTCAACAGGTGGCTCAATCAGTACCAGCTTCAGCACAGGTGATGCCATCTGTTCCAGCTTCAGCACAAGTGGCTCAATCAGTCCCTGCTTCCGCAGAAGTGGCTCTTCTACTGAGTCTCTGATTGAGTTACCCGTGCTGAAGCTGGGATATCCTGCACTATAGCCCGCTCCCGCCAGTGAATGCAGACAGATATGGTAGCAATCTCCTCCCGCTTTGAAGCTGTACTGGTAAAGCAGCGTCGGTGTTAACAGAGTTCCCTTTAATAGATACTCAGATAATAACAGTGCCTGCCCGGCTCTGTGAGGCAAAGGATCAGCGATACAGTGACACAGTGACACAGCGATACAGCGATACAGCGACACAGCGATCCAGCGACACAGTGACACAGCGATACAGCGATCCAGCGACACAGCGACACAGCGATACAGCGACACAGCGACACAGCGACACAGCGATACAGCGACACAGCGATCCAGCGACACAGTGACACAGCGATACAGCGATCCAGCGACACAGCGATCCAGCGACACAGCGATACAGCGATACAGCGATACAGCGACACAGCGACACAGCGACACAGCGATACAGCGATACAGCGACACAGCGATACAGTGACACAGCGATCCAGCGACACAGCGACACAGCGATACAGCGATACAGCGACACAGCGATACAGTGACACAGCGATACAGCGACACAGCGATACAGCGACACAGCGATACAGCGACACAGCGATCCAGTGACACAGCGATACAGCGATACAGCGACACAGCGATACAGCGATACAGCGACACAGCGATACAGCGACACAGCGATCCAGCGACACAGCGACACAGCGATACAGCGACACAGCGATACAGCGACACAGCGATCCAGCGATCCAGTGACACAGCGATCCAGCGACACAGCGATCCAGTGACACAGCGACACAGCGATCCAGTGACACAGCGACACAGCGATACAGTGTATGTCTGATGTTCCAAGCAGGGCCGTCTTAACAGCATTATAGGCCCCCGGGCAAAGCAGTGCACTGGGCCCCGCCCACTCTCCGCTACAAGTCGTAATGTTTCTCCTTCTACCGAGTTAGCGGGAGATGTGAATGTTGAGGCGGGTGATCGGAAAATGAGTGTTAAATTCTGGTCGGTGCATAGATTAGCGTGGGGCCCCTACTCTCGTGGGGCCCCCGGGCAACTACCCAGCATGCCCATGCGTTAAGACGGCCCTGGTTCCAAGTCCATCAATGGGTAATCTCTGTGGACATTGAATTCTGCGGCCCTGCTACATTACAGGGGGTTTTGCTGGGATTACTATATAGCATATTAGCAATTTATGCTGCGGAACTATTTAAATCCTGACTACAGGATTGAATCATGAATACATAAGCCCTTATTTCTATAGGAGGTTACAGCTCACACTAGCAACTAGTGATTACCTATGGAGGTTATTGAGTTAGCACTTTTACAGTCTAACCGTGCGTGTCCGTGGAATAGCTGACTGGGGAGCATATACTCACTCAGGCACGGGTTTAGGGGGTTTAGCATCATTTTAGCTTTTATTCCTCTCCTATTATTTTAGCATATTTATCCAAAGTTAATTTTTAGTTATTAACCATCACTTATCGGGTGCTTGAGTGTCTTTATTGTAGTGTAACCCTGCGCTAATCCCAGCGGAGCTCCTACCCCTGTCCATATTAGGCTGACCTAGGGTTTCCTATACAGTAGTTATATATATATTATATATTTATATATACATTTTTATACAGGTGTGTATGTGTGTATATATATATATATATATATATATATATATATATATAGCAAATATTCCTGTATGCGCATTTGCATGTCTTAGGCCCGGGCCATAGAGGGGTGGGGAGAGCGGAGGCGCGCTAACGCTGAGGCTCGCCTGCTTCAGTCAGCGCGATTGCACGGATTTGCAGGCGAGCCAGCGTGCGCGGGGGGAGCCGGGGGGAGGTGGTTGGAGGCGGGGCAGTGACGTCGCTGGGCCAATCGCCCGCGACGCACTGACGTCAATGTCACGGCGCCGACGTCACAGCGCCGTGACGTTGACGCTGCTGTGCTGTGATTGGAGGTTTTCAGCCGACAGCGCGCTGAAAAACAGCTTGGCGCTCGGCTGAAACCTCCAACTCCTCAGCACGCCTGCGGATGCTCGCGTGAGCCCCCTCTCAAGGCATCCTCATTGAGGATGCCGGGGCTCAGCGCGGAGCGTCCGCACGCCTCAGCACGGCCTGTCCGTCTATGGACGCAGCCTAAGACAGGTCTGCAACCCCGCCTTTCACCATTATCACCCAGTACACATAGCACTTCCACTGCAGCAAGGGATTCTGGGATATGACATGCAAATGGGCACACAGTGCCACCTTTTGCTTCAAAACCATTTTTAACATGGTTCCCTATAGGCTTAAGCTTGCTGCATGGTCACAGCTTTAAGCAGAGCCTGGTTTAAGATGCATAGCCAGAAAACCCACCCACAGACAGCTGCTGTGGAGGGTTATTGTCAGGTTTTTTACTCACCATAACTTAACTATATATATATAATATCTAAGATAATTGGATGTGCAAATTAGAGGCTGTAATTGTATATGGATAGAGAAGTGTAAGTATGCTGCCACCATGTATTAGGTTTACGCAAGAACCCACATGCAGAAATATATTTCAGAACCTCCATCAGGACCACTTATTTGTACATAGTACTCTTCCTATGCGATTATTTATAATAGTCATAGTCTAGAACTGCGCCCCATGTCCTATTTTCTCTCATTGTCTCTGTCTATATATATATATATACACAGCTCAACCCCTTTATAACGCGGTGCGTGGGGCCCAAAGAATCTCATCGCGCTATAAGCGGATCGCGTTAGAAATAATGTACAATTGTATGCATTGTACAATAAAGTATTTAAGATACCAATAATCGTGTTGTAAAGTGTTCATAAATACAAAAACTGGGAGCCACGCTTACATCGCGTTATAAGCGGATCCGCGTTGTAACGGGGTTGAGCTGTATGTATAAATATATACACACACACATACACACACACACACACACACACTGCTTTTTGTGATGGTACGGTCCCGTACTCAGTACCAGCACCTCTGTTTCCCTGCTGAAGGTTTCCATCTGCTTGCTGTGGGGGTGGGGCCGTCCCTGCACACAACCAATCCCCCCCCCTCCCTGCTTCTCCCCCCACCCCCTCCCCCCCAAGGTAAAGTGTGTGGGTCTCTCTGTGTCTCCGTCTCTCCTTCTCTGTGTGTGTATGTGTGTCTCTGTGTGTGTCTCTCTCTGTGTGTATGTGTGTCTCTGTGTGTGTTTTCTCTCTGGGAACACCCCCTTTAACCCTACCCCCCCCCCTCTTTTTCTGCTTCCCCTCTGCAAAAAGCCTTTATTAATGTCTAAGTACATGTAAATATAAATGTGTGTGTGTATATATATATATAGAGAGAGAGAGAGAGAGAGAGAGAGAGAGAGAGAGAGAGAGAGAGACAGAGAGAGACTATATGTAACAAAGGTGATAGATTTGTATTTTAATATGCAGCTGTTCCCGTTATTAGCAGTAAACCTCCCCATTAGTAATGGCGTTTGTAAGAAGAAGAGATTGGCAGAATAATAAGCATCCCTTTATTTTCTGCGGCTGGTAATGGCTGTAGTAATAGAATGAGGCAGGAGAGAACAGAAAAGCGAGAAGTGGGAGTGTGAGGGGAGAAAGGTGGAGGGGGAAGGGGGAGAGAGAGGGGGGAGGAGGAGAGAGGGGGAGAGAGGGGAGGAGGGGGAGAGAGAGGGGGAGGAGGGGCTGAGAGAGAGGGGAGAGGGATAGAGAGGGGAGGAGGGGTAGTGAGAGAGGTGGGAGGAGGGGTAGAGGTGGGGATGTGGGGGGGAGAGGTGGTGGGAGAGAGAGAGGTGGGGTTGTGGGTTGGAGAGAGAGAGGTGGGGGGAGAGGTGGGAGTGTGGGGGGGAGGGGGTCTGGGGGCAGAAGGGATGTGGGAGGGAGAGGGAGATGGGGAGGAGGGGCTGACAGGGGGAGAGGGGTAGTGAGAGGGGGAGGGGGAGAGAGGGATGGGAGGAGGGGGAGAAGTGGGAGTGTGGGGGGAGGGTGTTTGGGGGCAGAAGGGGTGTGGGAGGGAGAGAGTTGGGGGAGAGGTGGGGATGTGAGGGGGAGAGAGGAGGGAGTGTGCAGGGGGAGGGGGTCTGAGGGGCAGAGGAGGTGTGGGGGGAGAGAGATAGAGGAGGGGGGTCTCGCAAGGTCTCCAACACGGGGAGGGGGCAGCCGCGGCCCAGTGGACACTCTAGTCTTGGGCCCCGGAAAATCTGTCTGCAGCTCTGTGCACTGGCACCTCTTTATTTACAAAAAGGCACTATATATATATATATATATATATATACAGTATATATATACACACACGTCCATTTACATATACACACACACAAACTTTTTGATATATATAAAACTCCCCATACACATATATGTACACTGTAATATATATATATATACATATACAGTTGTGTGAAAAAGAAAGTACACCCTCTTTGAACTCCATGGTTTTACATATCAGGACATAATAATAATCATCTGTTCCTTAGCAGGTCTTAAAATAAGGTAAATACAACCTCAGATGAACAACAACACATGACATATTACACCGTGTCATGATTTATTTAACAAAAATAAAGCCAAAATGGAGAAGCCATGTGTGAAAAACCAAGTATACCTTATGATACAATAACTTGTAGAACCACCTTTAGCAGCAATAACTTGAAATAATCGCTTTCTGTATGACTTTATCAGTCTCTCACATCGTTGTGGAGGAATTTTGTCCCACTCTTCTTTACAACCTTGCTTCAGTTCATTGAGGTTTGTGGGCATTTGTTTGTGCACAGCTCTCTTAAGGTCCAGCCACAGCATTTCAATCGGGTTGAGGTCTGGACTTTGACTGGGCCATTGCAACACCTGGATTCTTTTCTTTTTCAGCCATTCTGTTGTAGATTTGCTGGTGTGCTTGGGATCATTGTCCTGTTGCATGACCCAATTTCGGCCAAGCTTTAGCTGTCAGACAGATGGCCTCACATTTGACTCTAGAATACTTTGGTATACAGAGGAGTTCATGGTCGACTCAATCACTGCAAGGTTCCCAGGTCCTGTGGCTGCAAAACAAGCCCAAATCATCACCCCTCCACCACCCGTGGGGCTTGCATTTGGTTGAGGTGTTTGTGCTGATCTGTGTGTTGATTTTCGTCAAACGTGGCGCTGTGGCATTATGGCCAAACATCCTCCACTTTGGTCTCGTCTGTCCAAAGGACATTGTTCCAGAAGTCTGTGTGGTTTTTTCAGATGCAACTTCTTTTTTGAGAGAAGAGGCTTTCTCCTGTCAACCCTTCCAAACAAACCATACTTGTTCAGTCTTTTTCTAATTTTACTTTATCTGAACTTAACATTTAACATGCTACTGCGGCCTGTAAGTCTGAGATGTAACTCTTGGGGTTTTTTTTGCAATTTCTACTGAGCACGGTCTGACCTGGGGTGAATTTGCTGGGACATCCACTCCTGGGAAGATTGGCAACTGTCTTGAATGTTTCCCACTTTTGATAATCTTTCTCATTGTAGAATGATGGACTTTATTGTTTGGGAAATGGGGTATATAACCCTCCCAATAATGGGCAGAAACAATGCTTCTCTAATATCATTGTTGATGTCTTTCCCTTGACATTGTGTAAACACACACCTGAATGCTCCAACCAGCAAACTGCTAAAACTTTCGGCTTTTATAGGGGTGGGTCACACTTGCGTTGATCATTTATCAGGGCATTTGATTAGCAGCCACTTCTGCTACTTAGCATCTACTTCATAGCTTTCCATTTTGGTTTTTTTTTGTTAAAAATCATGACCCGGTGTAAGATGTCATGTTTGTGTTCATCTGAGGTTGTTTTTTAACCTCATTTTAAGACCTGCTAAGGAACAGATGATTGTTTATTATGCCTAATATTTAAAAACCATAGAATTCCACAAGGGTGGCACTTTCTCCTCACACCTGTGTATATATATAATATATTTATCTATAAATCCCCATAACACCTATATATTTCTCTCTCTCTCTCTCTCTCTCTCTCTCTCTCCTCATCTAACTCTGCTCTTCTCTCCTCTCTCCTCTCTCAGCCTTCTCTCTGCCAAAGTTATCTCCCTCCTCTCAAGAAAAGAAAAGAACCCGGTCGCTCTCTGATGACTCCGTCCTCTCGAGTCCGTAGATCGTCTCTACCATACGTGTCCGCGGCGGTCCTCAGCTTCCTCTCTCATCTCTCTCTCGAAGGGACTCAATCAGCTTCATCTCGTCTGGGACGGCGAAGGCAGGATAGTGCGAGGGGGGGGCTGGTGGTGAAGGACGAGGTGGAGGCGGAGGCACAGAAAGGATCGGGGGGAGCGTAATGAACGGGGGCCCCGGAGGGGAGATGAAAGGATCCTCTGGATGGCCTCTATAGCAATCGGACTCTACGAAGTAGTCCCACCTAAGACCACTAGACAGAGAGGGGGTGTGCGGATGGGGGGAAGGAGCAACGGGAGTACCAAGTAATCGGGAAGGTAAGCAGGAAGAGCGAAATGGACCGGGAAGACGAAAGTGACAAAGGAATGCAAAGATGGTGGGAGGGTCTAAATAGTGGACAACACGAGGCAACGGAAGAAACGACCTAGGGGGGCGAAATAAAATACAATCGTACAAGGGGAACAAGAAAAAACGACACTGGAGGGGGCGTTGAAGGAAGGGGGGGAGTGTGGAGGATCGAAGGGCAAGGGAAGAGTAGCAGGGGATAGTGGTTGACGGCACCTGACAGGGGTCTTGAATGAGTCGCATCGACCGACGGTGGGGGCGGACAGGGGAGAGGAGAGTTGAAGGGCGTCAGTTGATTTTCTCTGGGGAAAAGCTCCGGTCAGATGACTTCTGTCCCCCCCCTCTTCGCCTTCCCACCGCCTTAGACCCACATGGCTAGAACTTGTACGCTAAAACAATTGGAGAACCTACATGTTTATACAAAAGGATTTAACACCTACAGAATATATACATATATTTAGTTTACAGGTTGTCTGTTATTTCTCAGTATGACATACCCCAGACAGGGCTGATAAGGAGACTCCCTACAAGTAGAACTAGTAACTGTACTAATGCATTTCATGTAAACATATACTGCTGAAAAGCTCAGTCTTTAAAAGCTGATTGCTGATTTTTATAGCTAACTGATCTCCTCGTGTGATTACCAACGCTGTTTTTATTTTTACAATCTGACGCTCCGTTCCAGAGATAGAAGCGTTTGAAATAATAAGTGTCCGGGAGCTTAAAATAGAGCTCTCCCCAGAGCCCAGCGTGTGTAACGTGGATACCTCAGACCGCACAGAACAATGTTTTTTTACACTAAAATAAAACAACAACTGCAAACAGCAAAAACTGGTGACGGGACTGCTGCAGCACCAGACATTAACAAATATTAGATCCCTTATTAGCACCCCCCTAAGAAACACTGCTGGGTAAATATTAAGACATCATCAATAACTCCATAGTAGGCAAAGAAGGATGGGTAGCCATGCTGGTCCTTTCTTCCATGTAGTCACAAAGCAGGGAGAGGGAGTAGGGGAACAAAGCAGAACAGACCCCAAAGAGAGGGTCAAAAGAACCCCATGATCATGCACTCTGTTCTGCATTATTCTACATAGTCTACCCTTTTGCATCTGCTATTTTATAGGACATCCCATTATAGGAGATGGAGAAGGGGGTATGATACTTTTTATTGGACCCACAAGTGGTTGATATGTTACAACCTTTCGAACCTCTCAGCGTTACCCGATGAAGGAACCTGAGAGGTTGGAAAGCTTGTAACATAGCAACTACCTGTTGGTGCATTAAAATCCATCGTACTCCCGACTCCCTCCTGTGTTACCTACTTGTAACTCCAATATCGCTGCCTGCTCTGATTTGCTGGACAAGGAGAGAGCACAGAACCCACTAACTACTACTAACGTAAGTGGATTACGTTCACTTAAGAATTGACAATCTAAACTACTAACGACTAACTTTGATAATTGAAAAATCTCAAGGTTGATACCCCTTATAAATAAACCCAGAGTTACACTGGGCTTTATATTCTAGACAGCTTGATCGAGGCGAAGGATAGCGAGGATTTTGCCACCTGTTACCAAAAGGCAAATTATGACGTTTGAAGAAGCAAGTCTAAAATACTTCAAGTTAGACCTTTTCCATCAGACATACCTATCCAAACCCAACCTTCCCACCCCTCCACACCGATGGAAAAACCGAAGAGAGGAGTCAGAGCTTATCAAAAAAGAACTTGTATCCATAATGTACCCACGAACTAGACCAAATGGGGAGATATACCTCTGATCATTAGTAACATGAAAAAATGGGGAACCAACGATCTAATACTGAACTAACCCAGAAGATTGGGAAGAATTTGAGGCAGTAACCTCAAAGACGTCAATATGCACCATAACTAAAAAATATAATCTTATTCTTTTCTTAGATATATATATTTCTCAAACCGTCCGTCGTATGTGTGTGTTGTCTGTCTTCCGTCCCTAGGGCAATCAACATTGGACCTTTGGCCCGTCACTCCGCCTCAGGCCAATGAGATGGCTCCTTGGCCCCGCCCGCCCCCTCACACCTCTCATTGGCCTGAGGCAGAGTGACGGGCCAAAGGTCCAACACACACACACCTACCTCCTCCCGCCCAGGTAAGTATATAAACTGCCACCTCCCTCCCTCAAACCCTGTGCCTCCCGTGCCGCAAACCCCTGTGCCTCTGCTGCGTCAAACCCCCTTTCTCCCTCCCAGCGCACAACCTCTGCTCTGCTCTGGCCTCCTGTTCCGGCCCGCCGTTCCGTGCCACCCCTGCGCCTCCCCGCTCCCACGCAAAAACCCCCCTGTGCCTCCATCCTCTGCCTCCAACCCCTTCGCCTACCGCCCTCCCTCCCTCATTGCAGCTCCTGTCCAACCGGGACCCACTCCCCCCGATCCTCTCCCCCCCCTCCACCTCGCCCTCACCCGCAACCCGTTCCCCGCCACCCCGGCCCCCCCTTCCCCTCCCCTCTCCAGGCGCTCATCCCCATCCCGGGCAAAACTACCCTCCCCCGGCACGCCTTCTCCTCCTCCACCTCCCCCCTTCCCCATCCTCCCTCGCACCCCCCCTTCCCCCTTCCATCCTCCCCCTCCCCTCGTTTCTTCCCTTCCTCCCGCTGATCCCCACCCTCCCACCCCCTTCACCCTCCCCGTCCTCCTCCCCCGCTCTTCCCCTCCTCCGGGTCCCGCATAATCCCCCTCTCAGACCCCCGCCCAAAAAAAACAACCGACCGGATCCCCTGCTCCACCTCACCCCACCCCCACCCCGCTCTTCCCCTCCCCTCCCCCCCGTGGCGACCCGGCCGCCCCCGTAACCCACTCCCCTACCCCCCCCCCTTCACCTCCCCTCCTTCACCGCCTTTCGGCCGCCCTCCCGCCTCTGCCTTTCGCCCACCCGCCCTTCTGCCTTTCACCCGCCCACCGCTCACACCCCTGCGCCACACAGCCGCCGCATGCACTGAACAGACACCCGCCACACTCGACACACACCCGCCGCCTCTCACCCACCCCACACACTCGACACACACCTGCCGCATCCTGCCCCTACGCAACAATATCACTGACCAGCTGTCGCCCGCACTCGCCACACACCCGCCGCCTCACACCCTAGCAGGACCCCGACCCACAGCCAGCACTCACTACCCACGCGCCAACCGTACTGAACACCCACCCGCCGCCTCACACCCTAGCAGGACACACGCCTCACATTTTGACATCACTTATGTCACCAAAATATACATTGTACTGTGGTGTGTTTACAATAAACCATTTTTATACAACATCGTATTACATTTTATTCCATCTTTCTTTTCAACATTATTATCCAACCTTTACACGAAATACTCAACCTATTGTTCCACGATTTATAAATAATACTACCTATTACGCATTTACATCCCGGGCAACGCCGGGTCTCTCAGCTAGTATCAAATAATCTTTAGATGGAACTTAACACCGAAACGGTTGGGTAATATACCAGGGACCTCCCAACTTTGGCGGTGGGTGAACTCGCCCATATTCGGTGGCCTAACAATTTTGAAAGATGGTTGATTGAAGAAACAGTGAAAATGACCATCCCATGGGACCCGCTATTTATTATCCTGGCCAAACCAGTTAAGCATATAACATGCTGACACGTGATGGGGAGAAGTTCTTATAGATGGCGTTCAGCACGCCATTTCCCCAAGGAAAACATACTACTACAGTACATTAGGAAGCCCCCGTGGGGTGCCTGCCCCAAGAAGTAGGAGCTATGTCTAAAAGCCACCACAAAGGGTTAGTCCAGGGGTTCTCATCTCCAGTCCCCCCCCCCCAACAGGTCAGGTTTTTTAGGATATCCCTGCGTCCACACGAGTGGCTCAATCAGTCCCTGCTTCAACACAGGTGTCTCAATCAGTCCCTGCTGCAGCACAGGTGGCTGAAGCAGCCCCTGCTTCAGCACATGTGGCTCAATCAGTCCCTGCATCAACACAGGTGGCTCAGTCGTCGACTGAGCCACCTATGCTGAAGCAGGGATATCCTTAAAACCTGACCTTTTGTGGGTTCTTGAGGACTGGGGTTAAGAACCCCCTGGGTTAATCCAATACAGGCATACCCCGCTTTAAGGACACTCAATTTAAGTACACTCGCGAGTAAGTACATATCGCTCAATAGGCAAATGGCAGCTCACGCATGCGCCTGTCAGCACGTCCTGAACAGCAATACCGGCTCCCTACCTGTACCGAAGCTGTGAGCAAGCGGGGAGACTATACAGCCTGTTACAAATGCGTTAATTACATCAGTTATGCACGTATGTGACGATTGCAGTACAGTACATGCATCGATAAGTGGGGAAAAGGTAGTGCTTCACTTTAAGTACATTTTCACTTTACATACATGCTCCGGTCCCATTGCGTATGTTAATGCGGGGTATGCCTGTATGATGTTTTTCACCCCCAAAAAAACCCAACAAAAATCCACTAAAACATAACCAAAAAAGTCCAAACTGGCCTCTGAAATTCACAAAAACAGGAGCATTTTTTTTTTTTGCTAATAATAACCGGTGAACTGGCAGCTGAGCTAATAATTACAGTTAAACACAGCGTCGCTAAGAAAATATAATTATCCGCTTCGCTGGTATTCAGAAAACATCATTACACTCACAGCTAAGGAAAACGTGTCGCCGCGTCTCACTAAGGACCACGATGAACCAGCGGCCGGGGCGGGTACGCAGGGTGAAATCCGGGCAAGAGCCCGGTGCCGACACACGCCAGGGGGTGGCCGACTCCACACCAACAAGGGTCACGAGGTTACGGATGCCTCAGGTGTGGGGAGGCTGTAGATAGCCTTGATTTTTATTGGCTACGGAACAGGGGGCACCATGGGTATTTAGGGAATGATTGTGTGTGTCTTTTTTACTCTTTGATAAAGCGCGCACGTCGAGGCGAAACGCGTCAGAGGGGGTCTCTCCCCTTGCTGTTTTTATGTGCCGCAAATAAAGCATTTTTGTACCAGAAACGAGCAGTCCAGCGACTACTTTTTTCCCTTTGCTGGTGCACCGTCTCACATACCCTGGCTTCCCGAGCAGGGAGAGACCAGGGCTGTTGCTAGGGGGCTTGGCAGGTTCCTCCATCCTGATTGGCTGTGGCTGGGTAATGCAGTCAATCGGGAGGAGGGGTCAGGAGCCGGGGGGGGGGGGGGGAGGCCATGGAGAGGAGGAAACCGCATGGAGCAGAGAGAGGTGAGAGGGATGTGTGTGTGTGTGTCACGAGCACGTTGAACCTTTCACCATTGTGCCCATTGCACCATTGTGCCCAGAAGCCGCGTGGTAACCCTAACTCCGAGGGTAAAATAATAACATTATATGCTTTAAACTCGCACAGGATTCTGGGAGGGGAGTTGGGGAGGGGGATTGTTGTTTTATACATTTTAATCAACCTTCAAGTAAACACATTACTTAATCCCTTATAACTTTATATGACATAATTTCATATACTGTATATTAAATCACAATAAAAATACCTTTAAACGCAGGTAGAGATTCCTTTTACTGGACCGACTTGGCCCGTCATAGATGTAAATAAATATATATACATACTGTATTACATGGATGGAAAATCTCCAGGGCTTGGTAGCCCGGGCGCCTAATAATTTCCTCCTGGCGCCCGAGTTAGGTCAGTCGGCCCCGCGCCCCGTCAGTCACCGCTACGACCGGCAACGACGCGACCTATCCGGCTTTGCTAGCGCCGCCACAACGCAGGATCGGGCACCCTGTGAACGGCCGCAGCGGTGACTAACAGGTCCGTCCGGGCCGGGCTGCTTAATCTGACTGCTCAATAAAACTCGGGCTCCTAAAAATTCTGCCGGGCTCCTAAGTTTATACTCCCACTGTTTGTACTTCCTTTATCTTGCGTTGTCATGTTGTAAAGCGCTGCATATCCAATGGGCGCCATATAAATCCAATTAGGGGAACGTATCGACTATAAATGGAACACTTTATTAATACCCCGAGAACATGGCATTAACCGACCATTAATGGTCTCGCTCACTGGAGCTCAACTCCGGTCCTCAAGATCCCCCCCAACGGTTCAGTTTTTCAGGATATCTCAGCTTCAGCAAAGGGTGAGCCGTCCGTGCTGAAGCAGGGACTGATTGAGCCCCCTGTGCTGAAGCTGGGACTGATAAAGCCACCTGTGCTGAAGCTGGGACGGATTGAGCCACCTCGGCTGATGCAGGGGCTGATTGAGCCACCTGGGCTGAAGCAGGGATTGATTGAGCCACCTGTGCTGAAGCAGGGATACCCTGAAAACCTGACCTGTTGGGGGGGTCTTGAAGACTGAAGTTGAGCCCCCCTTAGTCTAGCTGGTGGAACTGGGGGACCCTGTGATGAGTTCGGACCTCTGGCAGTAAAAGCTTTACAAATAATAAAGCGCTGACCTTTCTAACCGCGGTGGGATAAATGCCTGTAAAGGTCTTTATAACGGAATAAAGCTAATAAAACAATTCCGCGTATGAGTCGGTGTGGGTATATTCATTATACAGCTCCAGAGATCCAGAGATAAGAAAGCCCGGAGGCAGAACGCTGGCTGCAAATACCTGGCATTACACAGAAATAATTCAGCAAACATCAATGAGTCGTTCCCCCTTCCACTGCTACAGCCCAAATCCACTAAGCTGCGCTTAATCAGAGCTCATCACATCATGTTATCTAAATCAGGAGCGGGCGTTCTGTTCCCTGAGGTTACCACGTATCCTCATAGCTACTTATATGCAGAAGCAGCATCCGTACTACATGTCATCAGCATAGAGTTAGCGTCACGTTATTGTAGCAGTATCCTGGGTTATTTTCCAATAACGTGACGGTAAGTATGCCTTAGTGTTACTCCCATCCAGTCCCTATAACTCCCAATAACGTGACGGTAAGTATGTCTTAGTGTTACTCCCATCCAGGCCCTATAACTTCCAATAACGTGACGGTAAGTATGTCTTAGTGTTACTCCCATCCAGGCCCTATAACTCCCAATAACATGACGGTAAGTATGTCTTAGTGTTACTCCCATCCAGACCCTATAACTGCCCCCTCGCCCCCCTCCCTGCCCTTTGCCCCCCCGCCCCCCTCCCTGCCCTTTGCCCCCTCGCCCCCCTCCCTGCCGCACGGAAACCTTATTTTAAATTGCGCTTGTGCGTGTCTCTGTACTAGCCTGAAACTTCTTCATCTGCGCCATCAGCATCAAAAATGATTCACACACATTCCCAGCACGCTCAAACTCAGTTTTAGTGTTAGAACCTGCATTCATTTGGTTACACCGTGACGTGGTATGCAGGCTTATGACCCTTTGGCCAAAGGGTTTAACTAAATAACCAAGTAAATATTATTATTATTATTATTGAAGTATTTAAACTTTATACTTATTACTCTATAGGCTTTGTCAATTGGATGTAGCATTGGGCACCCCTGTCTTTTGTTTGTATCAAAAAGGATTTATTTCATTTGTTTGAAGTGAAAGCAAAATAAGAAAATACTAACGCTGCCATTAACGCGGTATTCCTGCCACCAATGGGGGAGGATGCTGGCTCTGAGCTGGCAATTTTACTGGTTATTCACCAGCTACTATATATTCCCTCTGAGGTGTCTCTCTCTGTGGTGATCCTACGTGATCCCCTGTATGCGTGTCACGCGACCCGTTCACTTACATTGTGTTATTTACATTCATTGGGTCGCTTCTGCTCATTTTGTTTGCGATGTTATTTCTACACTACCCTCCATTCATTGCTCTGCTTCTTACCCCGGTATTATTTCAAACCAGCACTAGTAAGAAGTATAGGTGGCAGTTACGCCTATACACTGTATATATTTTAATCACTGTTTCTATTTTGTACATATATATATATATATACAGCTCAACCCCGTTATAGCGCGATCCGCTATAACGCGGATCAGCTTATAACACGGTTTGAGCGTGGGCCCCGAATTTAAAAAAAATAAATACATTTTAAGTGGTTTTTTTTTTGCACACACACTGCACACACTCACTGCACACTGCATACATTCACAGCACACTGCATACACTCACAGCACACTGCACACACTCACTGCACACTGCATACATTCACAGCACACTGCACACACTCACAGCACACTGCACACACTCACAGCACACTGCACATACTCACTGCACACACTCATAGCACACTGCACACACACACACTGACACACTGACACATACACACACAGTCTCACACAGTCAAATACACACACACACACAGAGACATACTGTCTCTTTAAGGGAGCTTGCTCTCGCAAGACGGAAGCGGAAGCAGGAAGCAGAAACAGGGAGAAGAGCTGCCTGATGCCGGGTAAGTGCTGTGTGCTGTTGTTGCTGCCCCACCGGGTCTGGGAACGCTGGGAGAGTTCTAAGCTTTCCCCCTCCGGCGGACACAGTACCACCACAAAAAAAAAAAAACATTTTAAATAAATAAATTTCGGCGGCCATTTTTTTTCCGTGACCCCGTTTATAACGCGGTGGTCGTGAGTGGCCCCCGAGGACCACGCTTTAACAGGGTTAAGCTGTATATATATATACACAGTATATATGTTTTATGTAACCCCTCTATTAATCAAGTTATTTCATTTCCCCATCTGGTGGTGTGCAACAAAGTGGATTTCTCTCTAGAGAGTACCTTAGTATTTTCTTTTTTGCTTTTGTCTGTACACAGTCTACATTGTGCACCTGCCATTTTTTATTATTATTATTATTATTATTATTATTTATACGCTGGTCTATGAGCTGGTAGACGTAGTTGATCATTAAGGTCTCCCCATTTTTTTGCCAATTTGTTTTAAGCGCACAGGAATGGCCGGCGCTGGGCACACAGAAATGGCCAGCGCTGGGCACACAGAAATGGCCGGCGCTGGGCACACAGAAATGGCCAGTGCTGGGCGCACAGAAATGGCCAGCACTGGGCGCACAGAAATGGCCGATGCTGGACGCACAGAAATGTTCCCTTGAAGAAGTCACTCACGTGACGAAACGCGTCGGATGTCGTGACGCACTGACGTCATGAGCCAACCAGGAAGTGTTTGTGTGGAACTTGCAGCAGCCATCTGTGGGCTAGAACCAGCGTTTCTGTCGGATACAGAATAAGAGGAGATTGGCAGTTTCAACTGCATTGCTGGGCAACGCCACTATAATGTTTAGTGTGGACATTCCTGTTGTGATACTGAAGGGTCCATCCAAGCGCCACGAGGCCATGAGTGCCAGCTCTTTGGATACCAGATACACCACCACTGAAGTGGACAGCATTATCCCTCCCCTCTCCACTCCTTATGACATCTTATACTGATAAGTATCTGCCTTATACATCATCAGCATAGCATCATTGCTCTGATCATACCCTGGCTGCATCTTCCCCTCTACACAGTTCCTGGAGGCTTACAGATTGTCTCAAACGAATGTTTTTTAAGAATTGAAGTGAGTGAATGTCCTGGCGGCCTCTCTGTTATGTTAATAAATTTGTGTTTTTGACATACAGTATTATGCTATGGAGCTGGCGCTTCTTTTTCTTTTGTTCTTGTAGATTCCTTTGATCTGGCTAGATCATATAGAAGCTGCCTCCCCATACAGTGACTGGAACACCTTTCTGGACTTGTTTTCACCTACCTATTGGACTGGTCTGTTCTATTTTTTTTTTTTTCCCCACTGGACACTGTTTTATCCATATAATTTCATTTTGTGTTAAACTATTTTCTCTTTTATATATAACTTATTTTTGTTATATATATATTACCATCAAAATCTATTAATTATTTCACCATTAACACAATTAGTTAACTCTAATAGTTATTGCACTATTTTTAGAACATTCCTACACTTACACACTGATAGCGCTACTTTTTTCTTTTTTTCTCTTGTATGTGTATATATACACAGTATATATGTTTTATGTAACCCCTCTATTAATCAAGTTATTTCATTTCCCCATCTGGTGGTGTGCAACAAAGTGGATTTCTCTCTAGAGAGTACCTTAGTATTTTTTTTTTTTTGCTTTTGTCTGTACACAGTCTACATTGTGCATCTGCCATTTTTTATTATTATTATTATTATTATTTATACGCTGGTCTATGAGCTGGTAGACGTAGTTGATCATTGAGGTCTCCCCATTTTTTTGCCAATTTGTTTTAAGCGCACATGAATGCTACACTGTCACAAACAATATAAGTGAAGAGGTATATCAGACGGTGAACGAGAGTAAGCGACCGAACGTGTTAAGATATACTGGCCCGAACTCTCGCTGCTGCTCAGCTGAAAGAAGGTCTTCCCAGGATCCTCAGGAAATGGATGCAAACAGGTCAACAGCGAGCGCACATAAAACAAAAAAGAGAATAATGCACGATTAATTGTACGTTAACGTGCTCTAAATGTATTGATCATAAAATCTGAGGTGGCGACATGTGAACTACATGTATAAAAAATGATAATCAACAATCACATGGCCATATGTGAGTGCCAATCACATCTGTTGCAAAATAAAACTGTTCTGGGATAGCATCAACTCCTGTTCCTGAGTGAGCGCCTTCACGTCAATTCCAGGGTGCCCTCAGACAAAAGATGAGATGGAAACAACATGTGTCGATTTCACATGCAAAAGTATTCACAGTGAAGTGAATGAGGGTGATGTGGGGTATAAATATATAATAAATAATATTCACTCACATGGGCTAATGTGAGTGCCCTCCTATCTCAAGGTTGATGGTGACCCGCCATGTGCTCGTCTCACACCTTAGTCTCCTCGTCATGTAGCAACAGATGAAGGAGATGACGTGTAAGAAATAGCCATTTATTAAATACAACATGTGAAAGAATAAAGGTATAACTATGCCACTTACACATAAAAGTCCATAAAACTGTGCACCTTAGGTATCTTCCGGGTTCCTGCTATGATGTTGTTCCCTCCGCGTCCGGAGGTGCTTGCAGGAAGTTCCGGTGAGCTATGGGGGCTGCAACAGGAAAAAAAGTCCTTGAGAATGTGAACGACCGGTTTCGCTATTCAGCTTCGGGTGGGGAGAGATGTGGATAGGTGAATCCAATTGGGGATTGGTGAATCCAATTGGTGAATCCAATTGGCGAATCCAATTGGCAATTGGTGAATCCAATTGGTGATTGGTAAGGGAATTCCACAAGTAGAGAGCCAAAAGTGAAAAAGGTTTAAGATGTGAGAGTGGTACAGTATGAATGTAAGAGGAGAAGGAGAGGAAGGAGTCAAATATTAGACCAAGGCAGTGTGATTGGAAGACTGGGTGAATGGTAGCATTATTGACTGTGACTGGAGTGATTAGGCTTAGTTTAGGTGGGATTATGACGAGCTCTGTTTTAGACATGTTAAGTTTCAGACGATGGAAGGTCATCTATTCTGAAATAGCAGAGAGACATTCAGTGACTTAGGACTGGTTGTCAGGAGTAAGTTTAAAGGTTGAAGATACAGTTGTGTGTCGTCAACGTGGAGGCGATATTTGAAACCAAAGGAGCTAATGATATCACCAAGTGAGAGAGTGTATAGACAGACGAGGAGTGGGAGCCCTCAAGCAGACCAAGACAGGTTGACAGGAGAAGACAAAGGGTTTGTAATCGAGATGTTCAAGGAGTGGTTAGAATGAGCAGTTCGGAAGTCAGTTTTGAATGGATCTGAAGAGGTTATGAGTATTGAGAAAATTACGTAAGTGTGAATAAACCACATGTTCCAGAAGCTTGGATGTAAAAAGGCAGGAGAGAGACAGGGCGATACTTAAAGGGGGAAGTATGATCACGGAGGTTGTTTTTGAGTACAGGTGTGACTATTGCATGTTTGGACACAGATGGAAGAGTGCCTGAGTGGAGCAAAGAGGGGAAAATGTGCGCTGGGTAGAGGGAGCAAAGAGGGAGTAAGACGTTGGATGAGGTTAGAGGGAATGGGGTCAAGGTTGCACGTAATGGAACTAATGGTGGTCGTAGCTTAATTCCAGTCTATGACAGTGGGGGATTCCAGGATAGAGAGAGGGTTTTTTAGGAAGAAGAGGAGTATAAAATGCAAGTGGGATATCATGACAGGTTACATTTACCTTGGCTGTGAATTAGTTGGTGACGTTTTGAGGTGTACTGTAGTTGAAAGAAAAACAGGTAGAAGGAGGTTCCCGGTGGGAGTCAAAATAGAGAAAAGACAATATGGGTGAGAATTAATTAGTGTAGTTTTGGTTGATGAATTAGTGTTTAATTAGTGGTTAATTAGTGTCCAATTAATTAGTGTAGTGTACTGTTTAGCCCGAGAGAGGACAGAGTTGAAGCAGGAAAGAAGAAATTTGCAGTGGAGGAAGACAGTGAGATATGCAAGATCTCCTCCAGAGGCGCCCAGATGAGTGTGTATGTGTAGGAAGTGTGTAAATGTGCTAAGCCAAGGCTGAGAGTTACAGCAGCGAGTGTGTAATAGAATAATGGGGGCATACTGGTTCTGAGAGGCGGAAAGGATATAATGATATGTACTGACAAGATTGTCAAGGTCAGAAGTAGAGTAGAATTAAGGAGAGGTTGGAGATGAGGGTGGAGTCCAGGGCAGGGAGGTCAATGGAATGTGTTACACATGTAGCAGGGGGAGGAAGGCGGAACAGTGGGAAATCAATGAAAGACTGCAAAGGAGATGAGATCAAGGTCAAAAAGGGGGGACGGGGGAGTCAGACAGTGAGCCATTACTAGTCAATACAAGGTCCAAACAGTGACCATCCGTTTATGTACTGAGCACTCCAATGGCTGAGGCCAAAGTCAGAAGTTAAGGAGAGGAAGTGAGAGTCCCAAGAAACCATGGGGTCACCAATATGGCAGTTGAAGTCTCTCCGGAGGAGGGTGATGATGTCAGAGGAAAGCCATGATTTAAAGTCAGGTAGAAAGGTTGAAGGGGAATACCGTTACGTAGTCAATAGATGATGGACGCCTGCAGAGTGCTGGGGGAAGATCTACCACAGAAGAGGGAAATAAACGGGAAGAAGGAATAGGGAGTAGTTGGTACCAGCAGTGAGAAGACAGGAGGAGCTCAGTCGTTGACCGAGTCATTGATTGAGCCACCTGTGCTGAAGCAGGGATATCCTTTAAACCTGACCTGTTGGTGGCCCTTGAGGACTGAAGTTGGCCGTCCCTGCTCTACAGGATCCACTACACACCAGCGGTAGGGCTGGCACCTGCCTGTGAGGTACAGCAAAGAGTTCTCATATTTTTTGCTACTGAATACATGTTCTTTGACATCAATTTGTTTAATTTCAATGCCGTTCCCTGTTTTTTTCTTTGGCCAACGACGGCAGCGGAATTACTTTGCAAGAAAGGAAAAGAGCTACAGTACAGTTAACCTTTTTGATTACTGGCAAACAGTCTGATCACCAAGATACATTAGATAGAGGTTGTTAAAGACATTTAAAGCTTTTGTTCACCATGGAAATGGTAAAGGTTTTTTTAAAAATTGTTCAAAAACACTTGTCCGGTAATTTTAAATAAAAGATGTCAACCAGCTCCATCTAACTATGACATGTCACTGTCATTAGTTTATTGTCATCTTAGTAGGGACTCCCACTTTAGAGAATGTCATGTTTCCATGGAACACAGGTGTGACCGCCCTAGATCCCACCCAGGACCACCAACAGCTTTTACTGTGGCCAGGACAGAGGGTTGACTTGATCCCTTGGGGTGTTGAGCAGGGGGGTGGGGGAAGTGGGACCCAACTTCCGGTGTAGACCTGTAGGTAACGATTATCCCAGCTTTCTCCCTGTGTCTGCAGGGCTGGACCCACCTAGGAAACTTGCAACAAAAAGGTATCAATCAGTCGTTACATTGGATACAGACTATAGAGACCGTGCCATTGTGGCAAACCAGTTATGGCTTGGGCTCTGACACAAGGCTCTAGGACTCTAGAGGTCTTTATGATGTAACCAAAAATATAAGTACTTGTCACGCACTCCAGTTGTTCCAATATGGTTTTCAATACAGATTACCGTGGTGTGTACCATCTCCGTACTGGGATTCCCCAACTGACCCCATGTTACAGCGAGGCACATTAACCCTTCCTCAGGAACAAAATATTAACACTATATATATATATATATATATATATATATATATATATATATATATATAATTGTTTGGAGTAAGTGTTATCACTTTAAGAAGGCAATCAATGACATCACAAAATGAAAAAGTTAGCGCGAAAATTCGAACTGCATTGTGGGATTTATATATGTATTTAAAAACCGATTTTTGCATTTTGTCATTTCACCCCTGAGGAAGCGTTAACTTTGTGCCGCGAAACGTTGCGCTATCACTGATCTCATTTGAGTACAAATAAGTGATCGGAGGATCCTTCGCACACAAAGAGTGCGGCTATTTCTCCTTCTTCCTTCTCGCCCTTATGATCTACCAGATACGGCATGGGCTCCTTCTCCTGGGGACGGGGTGGGGGGAGGAGGATCTGGCTGACCTCCCCAACGGAGACGCCAGCAGCTCCGTTTTCTTGCGCCCGGAACCTGCTCGCCATCATGGAGCCATCACATGGCCCGAAATTCCGGTGCTGTCGAACCCCCTGTTGGGACGCTCTGGTCCACACCCCAAATGCCCATACCCCCAAATTCTTGTGCTGGGAAGCCTATTTACTGTAAACAGTGCTTCCGAATCTGCTGCTGCTCCAATTTAATAACATTCAAGGTTACGAAGAGAAACATTTTCTGCCGTCGCAGAAGTTCAGTTGAAGCAGGTTTCAGAATGAATCAGGTTTTCAAACATTTTCTATTTTTTTTTCTCTCTCCCTCTCTCTTTTTTCATTTCATTCGCATAATTGCTTTTTTTTGTATCCAGTAACCTTTAGAAGATAAGTTTAAGAATTAGTCATCGTGGTCTGAAAAGGCGACATCCGGCCCTGTGCATATTAACACTTTCACTGCTGGGCATGGGTTAAATACATTTGCCAGGTTATCTTGAATAATAATAATAATACAAATAATAATATTTCATATGGCGCTTTTCTCCCAATGGGACACAAAGCGCGTCACAATTACAGCATAGCGCACGGTACGCAGCACATAGGAATGTTACAGACACAGTCTCTGCCCAGATGAGCTTACACTCTATGATTTTGGTGCCTGGGGAACAAGGAGATAAAGGGACTTACCCAAGGAGCTGACACCAGGATTTGACCCAGGATCCCCTGCGTCACACTCAGCGTTGTTGTTACGAGAGTCAGTGTTTTTACTCACTGAACCTGTGGGCCAAGGATGTAGTACAGGTGCGCGGCGAAGCACATGACGTCTAGCGCGCCTGTACTAGAAGCGATCCGTGGCCTGTAGTGCAACGACGGGGGGTGTTGGCGAGGGTGTGCCGGGGGCGTGCCCGTGGCGTCACGTGAGCGGTTCACCCTCATTGGCTGAACCGCGCACGTGACTTGCCCGTCGTGCGGCAAAATAAAAAAAAGTTGTCTCGCAAAGTATCGTCCGCCCCGTCGCTCTCGTGCACACGCGCTCTATATGGCCGTGAGCATTGCCTGCTGCCTTTTGTTTTCGACGCTCGCGCTGTCGCTCATAATGTAGACGTGGGTGTACTCACTGATCTGCTCCTTCAGCTCAATGTACAGTGAGTTAAAGTAATTGTCATGTTTAATGGGATATGTCCGACACCATTTACAACAACAAAAACACAAAGTATCATTTGGTTTTCAACTTTTTTTCTTAAGATCATATTTAGATTTTTCTGTGTCAAATTTTTAGTGCTAAAAACTAGAACAGCTCAACCCCGTTATAACGCGATCCGCTACACCACGAATCCTCTTATAACGCGATGTAAGCGTGGCTTCCAGTTTTCATATTTATAAATACTTTACAACCCGATTATTGGTATATTAAATACTTTATTGTACAATGCATACAATTGTACATTATTTCTAACGCGATCCGCTTATAGCGCGGTGTGATTCTTTGGACTCCAAGCGCAGCGTTATAAGGGGGTTGAGCTGTACAAAGATTTAAGAAATGTGTCAGGTTTGTACAAGGTGGCGATGTGACTTATACATACAGCGTATAATTCGTTTGGAAACAACATTATTTTGATGCATTGCGTTGTGTTGAAAACCTGATAGATACAATTGAAATGAAAACACAATGATGTGCATTTTTTCATTTATAACTTGTATTAGTAATTATCAATTAATACATTTAATTATTTAAATAATTCATATTATTTATAATAGCTGTACGGTGAAAATAATAAATTTTGTTACCCTACAGCTGCAGCATGACTGCGTCATCTGGACCATTCTGGCTCTCCCCTGACCTTTGAACTGTGACCTCTACCATTCTGCCTCTTTCCTGCCCCGACCTTGGATCCGTGATCTCATCTAAGCCGTTGCTCCATGCCTTGACCCTGGAACCGGACCCACTATCCTTACTCATTGGGGACCCAGATCTTAGGTATGGGTCGGTCTATACTCTCCACCTCTGCCTAGGGCGTCTGTCTCCTGGACAGTAACAAGCGACGTACAAAAACATAACACAGCGGAACCCAAAAGCCTTGAGGATGTCTTGTGTCCTCTCACCAACTCTACCCCTTGTGTGTCCCCAGCTCCTAGCAGCCTACATTAATTTATTTTCAACAGAAAACTACTTTATGATTTCCCGATGAAAAATGTGGTCCGGATAGAAAATGTGAAGTAAATGCAATTAGTGCAAGAGGATACACATAGATAGAACTGGCCACATGACAAGGTGGCCTTAGAAGGGATGTCCCATATAGTTAAAAATATATAATGTAAACATTATCAGTGTAATCAGCTTCCTCGGGCACAGAAATGGCCGGCACTGAGTGTACAGAAATGGCGGGCACTGGGTGTATAGAAATGGCCACACTGGGTGTACAGAAATGGCCCACGCTGGGCACACAAACAGCTGGTGCTGGGCGTACAGAAATGGCCAATGTTGAGCGCACAGAAATGGCTGGTGCTCGGAGCACAGATGTTGGCAATGAGTGAACAGAAATGGCCGTTGCGAGGCGCACAGAAATGGCGGTGCTAGTTTCACAGAAATGGCCGGCGGCACAGAAATGGCCGGCGCTGGGCGCACAGATGTTAACAGGATGTACTGTGCAGAAAAATGCAGCAAAATCATCCATTATGTTGGCGTAACAAGTGTGTTTATAGCAGGCAGGGGTCAAAGATATCCAGACTTGTTGAGGTGGAACCACCACAATGCCAAAAGAGAGGACGAAATCAAGAGGGGACACCAATAGAAAATATATTTATTGAATCACATGGATTCCAAAGAGTAAAAAAAACGCACCTCCACGCTTCGCGCAATCGCGCTTTATCAAGGTGTAGTCAGAAAATCATGAAAATCAGCAAATGTAAACCCTCCTTTGTGATGACGTCAGGCGCTTGTGACCCGTGAGCGAAGCGTTCACCGGCGCCAGTGCAGGTAACGTCAATCCCTATGGGCTCCTGTCTCGTCGAGCCCAAGAGAATATGAAACATCTTTATTGAAAAAGATACAAAAAAAATGTCTAATATTAATAAACTAGAAAAACATCAAAAATTGCTGAAAAATACAAGAAAATGATACCTAAATATAATAAATAACCAGAAACAATGAAAATCTTAAACAAGCAAATAAAATAAATAAAAACAACAGCAAATAAACAAATAATGTAACATCATAAAACAAGTATCACAAAAAACCTTCTGACAGCCTAATTACTACTACACACAACCCATGATTGATTTTAAAAAAAGTTGGATACTAACTCGCTGAACACTCAAAAAGTCACGATAATTGACAATAAAAATAATAAAGTCAAACTAATGTACAAATATATAATATATCAATGTGTGACAGTTTATGTGACTCACATCAGCATATGGACAAACACATAATAACAGTCACAACTAATATATTAAATATAAGCTAATATAATAAACATCTCTCATTGGTATATATAACTTGGAAGCATTAAATGAACCTGAACAAAAATCATGGACGAAGAAAATGCAGGTGATTAAATTGTGAACAAGGAGAGTACATGGACAATAGGACCAATCTTTCTCCGTAAAAGAGATATCATCCTAATCTTAAAGAAATATTCCATATTATTGATAATCAAACATATCAAGAAGTATTATACACAGTCCTACTGTATATCATGAAACATCAGATTCATCATAAGAAGTGACCTAAGTACCAATACCGTATTTAGTCCCAGCGGGATCCTGGTTTTTAGGGTATATATCCAATATGCCTCTCGTTGGTCTAATTTTCTAATTCTACCCCCCCCCCCCCTGAAATAATGATGAGATATTTTCGATCTCAATGAACACAAAGTTGTTAATATTTCCTTTCTCACAATTCGTGAAATGTTTCGAAACCAGTTGATTTAGGTCACTCTTAATGATTAATTTAACATGTTCCATGATTCTATTTCTGAGACATCGTGGGGTCCGGCCCACGTACTGTTTCCCACAGTCACATGTAAGTAAATAGACAACAAATGTGGTTCTACAATTAATACATGAATTTACCCTATGGACCTTCCTTGTGATAGTCGAGCTAAAAGTGGATGAAGGTTTAATTTTCACACATATTTTGCATTAATTACATCTAAATGAACTTCATGGGTATGCTGTCATCAGGCAAGAAAAGACTCAGGGAGAGGTGGTTGGCAATGGTCTTGGCTCGTCTAAATACCATGTTGGGGCCTGATTGAACATATGGTTTCAGAATCAGGTCCAGCAATAAGACTTCCCAGTGCTCCTTAATGATTAGGATAATTTGTTTAGCCTGTTTGCTATATTGAGTAACAAAGAGGGGGGTATCATTATTTAAGGTCTTTTGGTGATTCTCTCAAATAGTCTAGACCTATCCATATCAACCACCTCCTCCAGAGTCCGAACTACATCTGTTGGATTGTAACCGCCAGCCATAAACCGAGGATATTGGTCCTTAGATCGTATATGAAAGTCTTCATCCCTGGAGCAATTCCTCCTCAGTCTCATAAACTGACCCTTGGGGATCCCAGTGATCAAAGTTCTGGGGTGGCAGCTGTTCACTCTTAAGAATCTGTTCCATGAATTGTTCTTAAGGAATATATCTGGTTGTACAGGAAAAGATAAATCAACATAAAGTGATAAGCCCAAATAGGGTATATGCTGGTAATTCTAAACAAATGTGAAGTGTAAGTGATACTCATTAGTGTTAAATAAATCAATATATGATAAAAGTGGTGACATCCCAATTCCAAATAAACAATATGTCGTCAATAAACCGCCTATAGAAAACGATATATTCCCTGAAGGGGTTCCCATCTCCAAACACACGGTACAACTCCCACCACCCCATAAAGAAGTTAGCGTAGGAAGGAGCAAAGCTCATGCCCATTGCCTTTCCAAGTGTCTGGAGAAAGTGAACACTCTAAAACACCCAACAATTGTGAGTGAGCAAAAAGTGAATGTAATCTCAAATTAAAGGGATTTGTGAGTGAGATAAATCGGAGTGGTTAAGAAATTGTTGAATAGTGGTCAAGCCCTGTTTGTGAATAGTAACCATATATAATGAAGTTACATCCATGGTTAACCAAATATAATTCCATTTCCAGTTGGTTAATGAGGTCCCCACTATTCAAAATGAATAAGGGTAAGGAGCACACCCAGGGCCTCAGACAGCTTTCCCGGGGTCCAGGACTAGAGTTGCCAACGGGTCTCCCCACCCACGTGTCGGTGGCTTGGCGAGAACCCCCCTACCCATTTTCTCTTACACTCCCCCTTCTCACACACCTCTTCGCTCAATAAACCCCCTTCCCCAAATACACACAAACACAATAAGCCCCCCTCCCCAAATACACACACACACATAGACACAATAACCCCCCTCCCCAAATATACAATCACACAAACACAATAATCACCTTCCCCAAATACAGACACACACAAACACAATAACCTCTCCTCCCCAAAAACACAATAACACCCCCCATCAACACACACACACACACACACACACACACACACACACACACACACACAACACACACCCCCCCCAACACACACACACACACACACACACACACACACACACACACACACACTAACCCCCCTCCCAAAATACACACAAACACACCATAAGGGGTAAGGGGCCTGAGAGGGTGGTATAAGGGGGGCCTGGGGCATTAGTGCTTACATGTGGCCCTTGGATGGGCCTGCTGGAGCAACATGGCAGGTGTACAGGAAAGCCCTGCAGGCCCGCCAAAAGGGCGGTGGCCAGCAAAGGGGAGGGACCTTCAGTTCTGCAGAAGGGAAAGGGGGGGGGGACAGATGGGGGCAGCAGCCAGAAAAGGGGCGGACCCGTCTTACCTACAGAGAGTGAACTTTAGGACTGTCGGCAGGGAGGCCAGGCCCTTGACTGGCCGGGCCTGGGACAGTAGTCCTGGCTGTCTCCCCCCTGGCAGTGGCCCTGAGCAGACCAACGGCTGCAAGAAATGATCCATGTATTGTGAAAGACCATCTCCCAAAGATCCAATGCTGGAGATGACGGGTCTCCCCGGAGGGGAAATCAGTGTCTTGTGGATCAGTGGGATATGGTTTAACATGGACATGGTAGGATGAGAGTTATACAAATATTCTATCTCATTGTCACTTAGGACCCCCAGAACAGATCCTTCCTCAAGGAGCTCTATCATGATAATATCATGTGATATTATGTCGTTAATCCCTTTGGTGCTTGAGGGGTTAATGAGCTACACTTGTGTTAACAAAATACAAAATGCTGGGTTTGAAATAGATCAGGCCTGTTTCTTTTGTCTGTTCTGAACTTCAAAGGGATTTAATTAGGGCAGGGGTACATTCTGGACAGTCCACTCAAGGTGTCAACTGTTCTACACACATTCTATAGAAATGGTCTGGGTAGAGCAGCTTCAAAGCCTCCTCTAGAAGGGGTGGGCTTATGTCAGTGCCATGAAGAAAGAATGGATTTAAGTTGGGGCAAAAGATTTTAAAAATCAGATGTCCACAGAGATGTATTTCAGATCAGATACGGGATATTTCATCGTCTCTTACCAGTGACCACTCTTGGAGAAAAGCTATGGCATTTGGTAAAGTATAGGTTTTATTTTATTTTTTCCCCTTTTATTTTAAGACGCTGTTCTGCCTTTGATTGTAACTGTATGTTTTTTGAAGTACCTTTTCTGTAACTTAAGCACTGTATTTTTATATATATTAAAACATTTAATAAGTAATGCTTTGGGCTCTGATTGAACTCATTGCACGCTCTGGGGAGAGTAATTACGATTTGGACACATTTAGCTACAACTGATTTTGGTGTGTGAAAGTGCATAGTTTATTCTATAATAAACAGGGACCAGAGGCCCTGGCAAATATTTATTTGACATCTTATTTGCATACCCTAGGTGGTGGCAGTGGATAGTTATGCTTTGCAATTGACATGGGGTTAATATTAACTTACTGGTTCCTTGCGGAGGAGAAAGGTGGGGTGGCTGGAGTAGCCATGTGTATTAACCCGGTTGCATATCTAAGTCACGTGCTGTTCGTGGCGGTGGTATATTGGGACGGATTGAGGAGAGATCCAACTCATTTGAGGGACCTTTGTGGAGGTGAAGGGTGGGGTAGATTGCGATCTGTGTATTGATCCTTGATCCTGTAAAGGAGATGTTGTCCATTTGACGGACCTGACAAATGGTGGCATAGCGGTGGGATAACCATTTGTATTTTTGTTAATATCAGAGCTTTTTAGTGGTTTGCGTTTATGCCTGTGGGACGGCACCCAGCTAGCACGCGGCCTGCATACGGGACAAGGGTTAATACTCACACTCGCAAGTGTAAGGAGTAAGAAATGGATGGAGGGGGGAGCAGGAAATGGATGGAGGGCTGGTCGGGAGCAAGAAATGGTTGGGGGGTGAGGGAGCAGGAAGTGGATGGAGAAGGGGTGGAGAAGCAAAACATGGATGCAGGGGGGAGCAAGAAATGGATGAAAGGGGGAGCAGGAAGTGGATGGAGAGGGGGGAGCAACAAATGTATGGAGAGGAGGGGTGGGAAGCAAGAAACGGATGGAAAGGGGGTGAGAGAGCAAGACATTGATGCAGGGGGAAGCAAGAAATAGATGGAAAGGGGGAGCAGGAAGTGGATGAAGAGGGGGTGGGGGAGCAGGAAATGGATGGAGAGGAGGGAAAAAGAAATGGATGGAAAGGGGAGAAAGAAATGGATGAAGAGCTGGTGGGGGGGAGTAGGAAATGGATGGAGAGGGGAAGAAAGAAATGAATGGAAAGGGGGTGGGAGGGCACTAAATGGATGGAGGGGGGTCAGAAGATTATGGATGAAGGAAGAGGCACAGGGGGTGGAACTTGTCCCAGACACAAAAATACTTAATGTAGTTCCTCCTCTGGTTTTAATGGTAACATCTTTGCAAATAATCCGTTGTACGTGTTAAACAGCCTTGATAGAAGGTGTTCATTTGCCTATAACCATCTGTGTCCCCCTAGGAAAGTCTACCTGCATTATTTTCATGTGGCCAGTGGTGGAGGGTAAGTATAGTAGGAACTGGGGGGGTCCCTTATTTATTTATAAAATGTTTTACCAGGAAGTAATAGATTGAGAGTTACCTCTCGTTTTCACGTATATGTCCTGGGCACAAAGTTATGATGACTAATAAAAATTGGTTACAAATACATAGTTACATAAGTGAGTAGGGTTATACATTATATACAAAACATTGCGTGCACAGTTAGAGATAATATATATTACTAACTTTTGTACCCTGCTTCGCCCGGGGAGCTGCCGGTACATCTCCCCGTGCTGCTACCACATCTCCCCTCACTGCTGGCACATCTCCTCGCCCCCCCTCCCCGCTGCTGGAACATCTCCCTGCCCCCCCCTGCCGGCACATCTCCCCGCCCCCTTCCCCCCGCTGCCGGCACATCTCCCCCCTCCCCCCGCTGACATATCTCCCCACACATCTCACATCACACACACACACAGAGAGACACACACACAGCCCCGATCCAGCCAAGGACACGCCCCCTCCCTTAGTAGCCACGCCCCCCGTTCCTGCTCTAACATTTTTGCAGGAAACCCGATGGAAACTTAGAATGTCCATAATTTGGGAGGTGAGTCATATTGGAAGCTCAAAATAGTTGCGTTGACCTACAAATCTGCAGCTGAATGTCCAGTAAAAGTTTCGTTGTGCTACATCGTGCCGTTTATGAGATTTCGATGCTTTGGACAAACAAACGGAATAACAAACTTAGAAATATAGTATAGATAGGTGTATGTAACAGTTACAGACCAGATTAAAATGTGAGACAGCCTTAGTTTTGAAAGATCTTAAACTGGTGGCGGATGTGAGAGTCTCCGGTAGGTTGTTCCAGTTTTGGGGTGCACGGTAAGAGAAGGAGGAGCGGCCGGATACTTTGCTGAACCTTGGGACCATGAACAGTCTTTTGGAGTCTGATCTCGGATGATAAGTGCTGCATGTGGTAGGGGTGAGGAGCTTGTTCAGATAGGCGGGTAGCTTGCCCAGAAAGTATTTGAAGGCAAGACAGGAAAGGTGAACTTTGCGCCTAGACTCAAGTGATGACTGTGATGGTGAAGAGGTAACCAGGCTCACTAATAAACGTTAAGCCCGTTTGGTTACCTCTGATCCATGTTTTGGGGTTGAGTGTCAACTCTTGGACCCAACTGCACCAGCATTAACTAGGTCAGAATAGCTGTCTGTAAGTAGGGTTACTGCCCCTGCACTTCTGTAACCCAGGCTGTGCTGAATAACTGTGGAATGCGGCAGGCATACGCTTATAGGAATCCATGTTAAAGTGGACACAAAGTCAAACGTCACTCACTGTGAGTGCTCATTTGCATGTCATTTCCCAGAATCCCTGGCTGCAGTGGAAGCATCGTGTGCCAAGACAATGGCGCTAGCCTCCAGTCCTCAAGATCCCTATGGGAGAAGCAGCAGCTCAGTGAGTAAAGATACTGACTGGCACTGAGTGTGAAGCAGGAGAAGGAGCGGCTCAGTGAGTAAAGACACTGACTGGCATTGAGTGTGAAGCAGGAGAAGGAGCGGCTCAGCGAGTAAAGACACTGACTGGCACTGAGTGTGAAGCAGGCGAAGGAGCGGCTCAGCGAGTAAAGACACTGACTGGCACTGAGTGTGAAGCAGGGGAACCTGGTTCAATTCCTGGTGTCGGCTCCTTGTGACCTTGGGCAAGTCTCGTTATCTCCCTGTGCCTCAGGCACCAAAATCATAGATGGTAAGCTCCACGGGGCAGGGACCTGTGCCTGCAAAATATCTCTGTAAAGCGCTACGTAAAACTAGCAGCGCTATACAAGAACATGTTATTATTATTATTATTATTATTATTATCTCTAACAGGTCAAGTTTTAAGGATATCCCAGCTTCAGCACAAGTGTCTCAATCTCAATCAGTGGCTCCGTTGAAGACTGCTGAAGCAGGGAATAATAGAGCCACCTGTGCTGAAGCAGGGATATCCTGAAAACCTGACCTGTTGGGGGGGGTCTTGAGGACTGGAATTGAGCCCCCCCCCCCCCTGTACTATGAGATAATGGGGAAGGACAGGGAGGCGGACCTGCGTGAGAGGTGAATGTGCCCACACATGGGGTGGGGTATTTGTATTTGCTGTACATAGAAGAGGGATGGAGGCCTTGCCCTGGATACGCGCTTGGCATTAGCTCCAGTTCTGCCGCAGGAAGACGCACAAGGCCTCGGAATAGAGAAGCTGAGAGGGGGGATGTAGGGGGGGGGGGGGGGAACGGCGCAGCAATAGAGAAAAAGGACACAGCACGCTAACGAGTTTCTTAAAGTGGGTCAGATGGCAGATACAAATCAAACAGAACAGAACAAGAGCCCTGAGCCCCCTGTCAGCGCCAAGTCTAAACACTTGATCTGAAATTGATTACAACTGTTACAAATCTGATTTTAGAAGCCCCAGCGGGGATAGAATTAAAACAGAAGCTAACCAGAGGGAGGCAGATAGGGTTTCTATACAGGGATGTGGAGGGTGACAGGGGTGAGGCTTTTGGCCCCTTGCTCAGTTCCTAAAATGCACTTTAAAGGTGGTAGTGTGCAGCAAACCCAACCGTATCGTTGTCTTCCTTAAACAAACGTAACCAGACTGAAAGCAAAGATTTGCCAGTTTTGGATTCTTTGGAAAGTAGGAAGAATGATCTTTTCATTGAGGCCTCTGGAAGGGGTGTGATTGTCAAACAAGGGTTTACTCCCGCCTCTCGCTCACCCCGTCCCTGTTTGAGCCTGTAAAGATACGGAGGGAGGAGAGAGGAGGCTTTGCCTGTGCAAACTCCTGCTCAGCGCACAGTGATATCACACAGAAGAAATCAAACCCCCTCCCGAGTCTCAGCCCATTGTGTTTACAAACTAATACAACATTTGTTTTAATTCTTAAGGGTACCAATGGACATTAGAGCGCAAACAGACCCTCTGTGCGCCCGGCGCCAGCCATTTCTGTGCTCCCAGCGCCGGCCATTTCTGTGCTCCCAGCACCAGCCATTTCTGTGCTCCCAGCGCCGGCCATTTCTGTGCTCCCAGCACCGGCCATTTCTGTGCTCCCAGCGCCAGCCATTTCTGTGCTCCCAGTGCCGGCCATTTCTGTGCTTCCAGCGCCGGCCATTTCCATCACCCACCATTTCTAGTGCTCCCACGGCCGGCCATTTATGTGCTCTCCACGCCAGCCCATCTTTCTGTGCTCCCACGCCGGCCATTTCTTGTGCTCAAGCGCCGGCATTTCTTGCTCTCCCAGATCGCCGCCATTCTCTGTGCTCTCAGCGCACCATTTTGTGCTCCTAGCACAGGCCTTTCTGTGTCCACCGTCCACCCTTTCTGTGATCCCAGGCGCGGCCATTTTCGGTGGTCCCAGCGCCGCCATTTCTTTTCTGTGCTCCCAGCGCCACCATTTCTGTCTCCCACGACCCGGCCATTTCCTGTCCCCCGCCCATCCATTTCGTGCTCTCAGCGCCGCTCCATTTCTGTGCTCCCAGCGCCGGCCATTTCTGTGCTACCTAGCGCGGCCATTTCTGTGCTGCCCAGCACGGCCATTGTTTGCTCCAGCGCTGGCCATTCTGTGTTCCGCGCCAGCCATTTCTGTGCTCCCAGCACCATCCATTTCTGTGCTCCCAGCACCAGCCATTTATGTGCTCCCACGCAGCATTTGTCTCCCAGCGCCGTCCTTTATGTGCTCCCAGACACCAGCCATTTCTGTGCTCCCAGCGCGGCCATTTCTGTACTCGCCCCCCAGCGCCGGCCATTGTATGTGCTCCCAGCGCCGGCCATTTCTGTGCTCCCCCGCCCAGCCATTTCTGTGTTCCCAGCGCCAGCCATTTATGTGCTCCCAGCGCCAGCCATTTATGTGCTCCCACACCGGCCATTTCTCTGCTCCCAGCACCATCCATTTCTGTGCTCCCAGCACCAGCCATTTCTGTGCTCCCAGCGCCGGCCATTCCTGTGCTCCCAGCGCCAGCCATTCTGTGCTCCCAGTGCCGGCCATTTCTGTGCTTCCCACGCCGCCATTTCTCTGTGCTCCCACGCCGGCCTATTTCGTGCTCCCAGCGTCCGGCCTTTTCTGTGCTCCCACGCGACGCACATCTGGTCCCCGGCTTCTGTGCTCCCACGCGGCAGCGCGCATGTCCCTTTGTTGCTCCCACGCCGGCCATTTCTGTGCCCCACGCCAGCATTTCGGTGCTTTCCCAGCGCCGCCTTTCTGTTGCTCCCATGCGCTATTGTCTGTCTCCCAGCACAGGCCACATTTCTGTGACCCAGCGGCCAGCCATTTCTGTGCTCCAGCGCCGGCCATTTAGTGCTCCCACGCCGGCCATTTCTGTGGCTCCCAGCGCCAGCCATTATTTGGACTCCCGCGACGGCCATTTCTAGTTCGCCCCGTCGCCGGCCCATTTTCTCTGCCCTCGCGGCCAGCACCATCCATTTCTGGCTCCCATCCGCCGCCAATTTCTGGTGTCTCCCAGCACCATCCATTTCGTGTGCTCCAGCGACGGCCATTTCTCGTCTCCCGCGCCGGCCATTTCTGTCTCCCCAGGTCGCCACAATTTCTGTGTTTCCCAGCACCAGCCATTTCTGTGCTCCCAGCGCCGTCATTTCTGTGTCCCCAGCAACGCCGCCATTCTGTGCGCCCAGCCCCGGCCATTTTCTGTTCGCCCAGCACCGGCCATGTGTCTCCCAACATTTGTTTTTAATTCTCAAGGGTACCAAGGACATTAGAGCGCAAAACAGACCCTCTTGCGCCCGGTGCCATCCATTTGTTCTCCCAGCGCCGCCCTTTCGTGTCGCCCAGCACCGGCCATTTCTTTGCTCCCAGCGCCAGCCATTTTCTGTGCCTCCCCAGTGCCGGCCATAGTGTGCGCCCCAGCGCCGGCCATTGTCTGTGCTCCCACGCCGGCCATTTGTTGTGCTCTCAGCACGCCATTTCTGTGCTCGCCCCAGCGCAGCCATTCTGTGGCTTCCCAGCGACACAGCCATTTCTTCGTGCTCCCAGCGCCGGCCATTGTATGTGCTCCCCCACGCCGCGCATTTCTGTTGCTCCTAGCGCCAGCCATTTCTTGTCCCACCACCAGCCATTTCTTGTGCTCCTATCACCAGCCATTTATGTGCTCCCACGCGGCCCTTTCGTGCTCCTAGCACCACCATTTCTGTGACTCCCAGCCCAGCCATTTAGTGCTCCCACGCCGGCCATTCTGTGCTCCCAGCGACGGCCATTTTTGTGCTCCTGCACAGGCCATTCGTCCCGACGCTTTGTGCTCCCAGCGCCGGCATTCTTGCTCAGCGTTTCTGTGCCAGCTCCATCTTTCCGCACGCGCCTTTGGCTCCAGCACCTCTTTCTGTCCAGCCGTCCTCGTGCCCCAGCGCCCCATTCTGTGCCCCAGCCCCGCATTTCTTGCTGCCACCCATTTCTCCCCAGACGCCAGCCATTCTGTGTTCCCACGCCGCCATTTCGTGCTACCCAGCACCATCCATTCTGTATCCATGCCGCACAATGATTTCTGTGCTCCAGCGCCGCCATTATCGGTGTCCCACCCGGCCCCCATTTTCTTCTGCTCCCAGCGCCGGCCATTTCTGTGCTCCCAGCGCACCATTTTGTGGCTCCCAGTCCAGGCATTTCTGTGCTCCCAGTCGCCATCCATTCTTCTGAGCAATCATTCTGCCCCAATGCAACCGCCACATTTATTTGTCTCAGCAGCCATTTGGTCCCACGCCGGCCATTCTGTGCTACCCAGCCGCCGGACATTTCTTGTACCCCATTTCGGCTCCCAGCGACCAGCCATTTTGTGCTCACCCTAGCGCCGGCCATTTTCATTTCTGGGCTCTTCGCCAGCGCCAGCCATTTCTCTTTGTGTCGCCACGGACTGCCATTTATTGTTCCCAGCGCCAGCCATTTGTGTCCCAGCGCCGGCCCCATTTCTGTCTCGCCATCTCGTCGCAGCCATATTTCTTGTGCTCCAGGCCCAAGCATTCTGTGCTCCCACGCCAGGCCATTTCTGTGCTCACAGCGCCGCCATTTCTGTGTCCAGCTGCCGGCCATTACTGTGCTCCCCCAGCGCAGGCATTTCTGGTGTCCCACGCCGGCCATTTCTGTGTCTCGTGCTCCCAGCGCGGCACCATTTCTGTGTCGCCAGCCCAGCCATTCTGTGCTCAGCGCCGCCGTCCATTTCTGGCTCCCGGCCAAGTTTTTGCTCACAGTGACGACTCATGCCGCATTATGTGCTCGATCTGCACGCGCCATTCGGTGCTCCCAGCGCGCAAACATTTCCTGCTCCCAGCGGTCCAGGCCATTTTGTGCTCCCACCGCCGGCCATTTTCTGGCTCCGCACCTCCATTTTCTGTGCTCCAGCGCCGGCCATTTCTGTGCTCGCCAGCGAGCCATCCCCTTTCTGTGCTCCCGCGCCGGCCATTTCTGTGCTCCCAGCGCCCAGTCCATTTCTGTAGCATCCACAGCGCCGGCCATTTCTGTGGGCTCCACACGCCGGCCATTTCTGTGCTCCCAGCGCCGGCCATTTCTGTGCTCCCGCGCCGCCATTTCTGTGCGCCAGCCCATTCAGGTGCTCAGCGCCGGCCATTTCTGTTGTTCCAGCGCCGCCCATTTGTCGTGTGCTCCAGCCCCCATCCTTTCTGTGCTGCCCATCGCCGGCCATTTCTGTGCATCCTCATCGCCGGCCATTTCTGTGGTTACCAGCCCACATTGTCGCCCCAGACCCATTCTGTGCTCCAGCGGCATTCGTCCGGCCACTTCTAGTGCTCCATCGCAGCCATTTTCTGGGTTCGGCTTCTGCTCCACCACCCATCCATTTCTGTCTCCCAGCACCGCCATTTCTTTGTGCTCCCACGCGGCCCTTTCTGTGCTCCCCAGCGACGGCCATTTCTGTGCCCATCAGCACCAGCCATTGATGTGCTCCCAGCGCCGCCCATTGCTGTGACTCCCAGCGCCAGCATTTCTTTCTTTCCCAGCCGCCAGCCATTTGTGGCCTCCCACGCAAGCCATTATGGTGCTCCAGCGACGGCCCATTTCGTTTCCTGCGCCCAGCGCCGCCATTTTTTGCTCTCCCTAGCAAAACCATCCATTTCTGGCTCCCGCACCAGCCATTTACTGTGCTACCCAGCGCCAGCCATTTCTGTGCGCTTCGAGCGCCGGCCTTTCTGGTGTTCCCAGCGCAAGCCATTTCGTGTGTGCCCAGCACCGCCTTTCGTGCGCCCAGCGGCCGGATTGAGCCACCTGTGCTGAAGCAGGGACTGATTGAGCCACCTGTGCTGAAGCAGGGATACCCTGAAAACCTGACCTGCTGTTGTGCCTGGAGGACAAGAGTTGAGAACCCCTGTCTTAGAGAGCAAGCAATCCCAGACAATTCATTGATAATAGTAACTTACTGTGATTACCACCTGGTTTTAACCCATTCTATGCCCCAAATTTTCAAGTGACAAGTAGATTTGTGGTCAGATTCTATAAGATGAGTAGAATTCTGATTGATTTATACCTGACGTGTTGGCTGAATGTCTCCTGTATTTTCCAGAGAGGTGCAGGAGATATAAAACTTAGAACACCTTTACATTAACATGGAAACCCCGAGTGTATGTACAGTACTGCTACACAGTGTACACATTGCCACATTGCAATCTCCTGAGACATATGGGGATGTTTAAGACAATGCATATCTGTAGTAAACACAATGCTTCTATAACTCCTCCCCTAACTGCTCCCTATAACTCCTCCCTTAACTGCTCCTATAACTCCTCCCCTAACTGCTCCTATAACCTCTCCCTATAACTCCTCCCCAAAATGCTCCAATAACCTCTCCCTATAACACCTCCCCTAACTGCTCCTATAACTCCTCCCCTAACTGCTCCTATAACCTCTCCCTATAACTCCTCCCCTAACGACTCCTATAACTCCTCCTCTAACTGCTCCTATAACCTCTCCCTATAACTCCTCCCCTAACTGCTCCCTATAACTCCTCCCCTAACTGCTCCTATAACTCCTCCTCTAACTGCTCCTATAACCGCTCCCTATAACGCCTCCCCAAAATGCTCCAATAACCTCTCCCTATAACTCCTCCCCTAACTGCTCCTATAACTCCTCCCCTAACTGCTCCCTATAACACCTCCCCTAACTGATCCTATAACCTCTCCCTATAACTCCTCCCCTAACTGCTCCTATAACCTCTCCCTATAACTCCTCCCCTAACGACTCCTATAACTCTCCCTATAGCTCCTCCCCTAACTGCTCCTATAACCTCTCCCTATAACTCCTCCCCTAACTGCTCCTATAACTCCTATAACCACTCCCCAAATTGCTCCCTGACACAAACATCATAACATTGACGTTCTTCGCTTCAGCGTAACATCACAAAGTCAATTATGACTCCTGCAACATAGTATCAAGTATTAAGTATCAAGGCATATACAAATGTGCTTTGATGCACAGCAATGTGGAATTTCTGTGCATTATTTCAGCATTTCTGTCACCCCCTAAAGAACCGTGACCAAAATAAAAGACAAAATTACAGCTCTTCAATAATCGAGTCTGCGGGAAATACTGTCCTAGAAACCGTGGCAATGAAATGACTGCATTTTCACGGCACTATTTCCATTCTCCGTGGCTGCAAGTACATTTGAATGTGCAGCTCATGATTGAATTGAAATGAATTCAGAAGCACTTTATTGTTTCGCTGTTTTCGATGGTATAAAACCCCCTCCGAGCCTCGCCTGTTCCGCTGGCTCCGACGCGCTCCGACAGATGTACTCTGACAGACAAACTCCCTTCGATAACATTACTATTGCAAACGTTTTTTTTTTTCTTCTTCGAAATTCTCCCTCCGTTCCCCGGCATTTCAAAGGAAGCAGAATCATTACCATGAGAACAGTCAGCAACATATTTTTAATGGGAAATTATTTTAAATTAAGCATTCGCCATCTGTTGCCCCCCTTAAAA
This sequence comes from Ascaphus truei, assembly GCA_036426205.1. Taxonomy (NCBI): domain Eukaryota; kingdom Metazoa; phylum Chordata; class Amphibia; order Anura; family Ascaphidae; genus Ascaphus; species Ascaphus truei. The sequence goes on from CM071587.1 coordinate 9,733,217, forward strand.
AATGAAAGTAATCAGAACATGCCGGAGTCTTGAGTTAGTAAAAAAAAAAAAAGAGAACGGGGGAAAAAAAAGTAAGATGAAAGGGATTTAAATGTCTGGGTCCTTAGAAGAAAAAAAGTTTTATTTTGTTAACCTTTTCTGTATGATTACTGTATATGCATGCGTGCTATGTATATCCATAGGTGTATATGCATGTGTGTTATGTATATCCACATGTGTATATGCATGCGTGTTATGTATGTCTGTATGTGTATACAGTATGTATGCATCTTATGTATATCCATATGTGTACATGCATGCGTGTTATGTATGTCTGTATGTGTATATGTATGCCGTGTTATGTATATCCATGTATGTTACGTATGTCTGTATGTGTATATGCATGCGTCTTATGTATATCCATATGTGTACATGCATGCGTGTTATGTATGTCTGTATGGTCTATGTATGCGTGTTATGTATATCCATGTATGTTACGTATGTCTGTAAGTGTATAAGCATGTGTGTTATGTATGACTGTATGTGTATATGCATATGTGTTATGTATGTCTGTATGTGTATATGCATGTGTGTTATGTATGTCTGCATTTATATATGCAGGTGTGTTATGTATGTCTGTATGTGTATATGTATGCATGCTATGTATGCATGTATGTTTATATCTATGCATGCATGTCTGTATGTGTATATGTATGCATGCTACGTATGCATGTATGTTTATATGCATGCATGTTATGTTTGTCTGTATGTGTATATGCATACATGTTATGTATGTCTGTATGTGTATCTGCATGTGTTATGTATGTCCAGGGATGGATTGGGGAGTCGGGACACTGGGACGATGGGTTCATGGATCGGTGCCACGGCCTGCAGGTGTGCTGTGGGTCGGTGCTGCACTATGCATCGCGGTTACACAGACCCTGCACTCTTTTCCACAGCAATGAAACTGAGTGAGAGAGCGGGATCTCTTTAAGAAAGCGGCCATTTTTCATCGACATCATGGGACGCTCCATCGTCATGGCAACATAACATCACTTGGCAACGAATTGCCATGAAAACGCGCCATCATGTGACGCTGCAATGTCGCGGGAGGAGGGCTGGCAGGTGTAACGATGCTCGCTTCAAGATAGCAAGCGACCCGTAGAGCTGAGGTAGGATATGAGATCACCGACCTGAACCGTGAGACAGAGTCCTGAATCGAGTATAGAATAGTCAGGGTCGCGGGCTGGGATCAAGGCAGACAGCAACGGAGCTAGGTCGGGGTCACAGGCAGTGGTCAAGGCAGGTGGCAAAGGTGAAAGATCAGGGTCACGGGCAGAGATCAAGGCTGGGTGCAAACAAACTGGAACGCTGGAGTCTAACTGGAACAAAACTGAAACCATGTGCCCGGTGTTCGACCACGGATTTGCAGAATATAACTTTATCGTCGAGGTAGGCTATGACAGAGACATCAGGAGGTCACATAAGATTTCATTAATAAAGTATTGAAATACCGTAGGAGCATTACACAAAGAACATGACCTGGAATTCGTAGTGGCCATTCCGTGTATTGAAGGCAGTCTTCCACTCGTCGCCTTGCCAAATGTGGATGAGACTAGGTCCAATTTGGTCAAAATGATTGCCCCTCACAGACACTCCAAGAGTTCAGATACAGTATAAAAGGAGATGGTACTGGTTCTTTATGGTGAGTTTGGTCAGGCCCTTATAATCAGTACATGGCCTTAGGGAGCCATCTTTATTCTTAGGAATCTGGCTCCAGCAGGAGAACCAGAGTTGAGAATAAAGCCCCTTGGAAGATTCTCCGGAATGTACTCGCACATAACCTTGGTGTCGGGCTCAGAGAGCGGATAGGTATTCCACAGGTAGGCACAGATCCTGGCAGGAGATCGATAGGGCAGTCATATTGGCCTGTGTGGGGGTAATACTTCTGCCCATTTCATATCAAAGACTTCGGTGTAGACCAGATAGGAACTAGGGATCCCAGGACCAGAATTATCGGGAGAATTGTGAATCTCCAATATGGGGCGAGGAACATGGAGGCAGATCCCAGTGCAAGATTTTCCCCATGCCTGACCAGTGACTCAGTCAATACTGGGGTTATGTTGCTGTAACTATGGAAAGCCCAGTAAGATGGTGCAGGTTGGAGAGCGAATGATGTCAAAGGTGATAGCTTTATTGTGACGAATACTCACAGCGGTAAGCAACAGGACTGGCTCCTAAGTAATGGTGCTTGAAAAAAGAGGTCTCCCATCAATGACGGTTACTGCCAAAGGAGTTCTTCTGGACCATAAGGGAATGGCATGAGACGCTGCCAAGGATTTGTCAATAAAGTTGCTAGCAGCACCAGAGTCCACAAAGGCCTGTGTATAGGTGGATGAAGTCTCCCATGATATGTTGACAGGAATCAGGACCTTGTAGGAGGAATAACTGAAACTCATAGAGAGGATTCCTCCACCCTCTCTTGGCACTGTCATTTCCCGACTTTGCAGGGCACTTCTTGACGGACTGTTCCCTGCCCCCACAGAACAGACAGAGATCATTGATCCATCTCCTGTACTTCTCCTCTTCGGACAACCTCGTACCAGCTAACTGCATGAGCTCCAGCTGGAAGTGCCCTCTATGGGAACCAAAAGTGGAGTGTGGGAAGAACTTTGGGAGTTCTGCGAGGTTACTCACTCTCCATTTGATGCTCACGAATACGCAGGTCCATGCATATGCACAGAGCGATGACATCCTCCAAATCGGTTGGAGCATCTCGGCAAGCCAGCTCATTCTTCAGACACTCGGATAGGCCCTACCAGAAGACAGCCCCTAGAGCCAGGTTATTCTAACCTGTCTCGGCAGCTTGGGTCAAGAATTCAATAGTATATTGCCCCATGGTGAGTGTACCCTGACGTATCCAGATTAGAAAAATGGAGGCGGAGGATACCCATCCTGGGGCATCAAAGGCCCTGTGAAAGGCCTGGATGAAGGCAGTAGAGTCATTCACCAGGGGAACATCTTTCTCCCACAACGGAGTTGCCCATGCAAGAGCCTGGTCGATGAGCAGGGAGATGCTGTACGTCATCCATGCCCAATGAGAAGCAAACATGGTTGACTGGAGCTCAAACTGAATGGAGCACTGGTTTAAGAATCCCATGCAGGAAGCAGTATCTCCTCTATAACATAGAGGCAGGTATACTGGGTTCTTGAAGGGCTGAATGAGCCGTGAGTTCAGGAGCTGCAGGGATTGGTGGAATCTGGAGGATATCCAGTCTGGCAGTAATGGTGTTCAGAGATAAGGCCATTGCGGACAGTTGTTAGTCTTGGTCCGAAAGGCGTTTCTCATAGTTTCCAAGAGGATTCCCTTGGGCAGAAACAGCCTTCCAAACCTCAGCGGGGTCCATACCTGTCCAGAGCATAATGTAACGGTGCTCATGTCAAGACAGGAAGCGATCCGAAGGGCTGAGGTAGGATATTAAATCACCGATCAGAACCGTGAAACGGGGTCTTGAATTGAGTATAGCATAGTCGGGGTCACAGGCTGGGTTCAAGGCAGGCGGCAGTGGAGCAAGGTCTTGGTCACAGGCAGTGGTCAAGGCAAGAGGCAGAGGTGAAAGGTCGGGGTCACAGGCAGAGATCAAGGCTGGATGCAAACAAACAGGAACACAGGCGTCTAACTGGAACAAAACAAAAACCATGCTCTGGCAGCTTCCTGGAGGAAATCCTGCTTTTTTATAGGCAGGATGCCAGTAACCAAGATGGCCACTGTAGCTTCAGTGCTGGCAGAAGCGAGATAAGAATTGCCAGGAAACAATATGGTCATCAGCGCTTCAGTGTAGGTGGTCTGCCTGAAGCCTCATAGCAGGTGAGTGATAAAGTACGATAAATTGCTGGCTCATCCAATGAGCACATTTGCTGTGTTGTCAATGATGGAAGAACTTGAGTCTGTGTGCCTCTAATGAACTAATATTTGTGTGGTTGTCAATATGATGGATACACTGAATAGGTAGCAATATTGGGGATGAGCAGTGATCAAAGACTGCCTGAACTCCAAGGTATTCCATACCTTATTATTTGACGTGCAAAATAACTGCTGGATTTAGTTTTTTTCCATTGACTTTGACTGGATTCCTCTCTACAAGAAAGGATTTGTCCCCATAGACTTCCATGGGATACCACTCTACAAGAGAATATTTGGGTCCATAGACTTCCATGGGATACGACTCTACAAGAAATGATTTGTCCCCATATACTTTCATGGGATACCACTCTACAAGAGAAGATTTGGGTCCATAGACTTTCATGGGATACCACTCTACAAGAGAAGATTTGGGTCCATAGACTTTCATGGGATACGACTCTACAAGAGAATATTTGGGTCCATAGACTTCCATGGGATACCACTCTACAAGAGAAGATTTGGGTCCATAGACTTCCATGGGATACCACTCTACAAGAGAAGATTTGGGTCCATAGACTTTGATGGGATACGACTCTACAAGAGAATATTTGGGTCCATAGACTTCCATGGGATACGACTCTACAAGAGCATATTTGGGTCCATAGACTTCCATGGGATACCACTCTACACGAGAAGATTTGGGTCCCTAGACTTCCATGGGATACCACTCTACAAGAGAATATTTAGCTCCATAGACTTTCAAGGAGCCAAGGGATGATTTGTCATCCTACAGTTTCAAATGATCCACAACGAAATATTCCATTTGCCCCTACACTTCCATGGTAGAAGAAGCAGTGAATGCTTAAGAGCTGTGGAGCATCTGAAATATCCATAAACCTAAACGCGGTGTAGGATCCATGCTTGGTAGCAGCAATAAATCATTCCTTTGCTAACTTCCCCGGAATTTCAATCATAAGGCTGTTTGTATGGTCATATATCTCAGATGACATGTTGCGGAGTTAAATCATAATGAGTTTCAGAAACACAGCAGACAGGAAGGAGGGATGGGAACCGTTTTTCCGTGAAAGTGTTAAAGGGGCAACGCTACTTTAATAATCCTCTCGTCATAAATTAACAATCTCATTGATTAACTAGAATGACTACGGTTTTTCTACATAGAGGACAGATACTGTATCTAAAAAAAACAAAACAGTATTTGGGCTTTCCAGAATATTCTGTATTGGGCAAGCTGGGGTATTATCGAGCAAAATCATTAGTGCGGTTTAGTGAGTGAGGAAGTTAGTCACTCGATTTCTCACCCTCCCACGTATACCCAGGTTCCTTTAAACCAGAGTTTCATTTAAAGCACTTTCAAGAGCTGTGGATCCCGTTATAAACGAGCTGTGACTTTATGCCAGGGGTGGTCAACTCCAGTCCTCAAGAGTAGAGATGAGTGAATACGCCCAATATCGGATTTTCGTTGATGTTACCCCCAAAATCCGTTTCGCTGTGTAAAATCCGTGAAACGGATTTGGGGGGCGGTTTCCGATCCGCGCGGAATTAATCAAAATCCGCCGTTGGATAGAACCCGTGGACGGATCTGTAGAATCCAATCCGCGGATTCAGCCACCTGTTGGCGAATTCGTGAGACTTGCCGAGTCCGTGTATTGGATTCTACAAATCCGTCCACGGGTCGCGGAATCCGCCGAGTGTATGTGCAATAATAATTTTTTTTTTTAAATCCGCAAAACGCAAATCGCCCTTTTTGAGATTGACCCGCTGAAATCCGCCGAACAAAGGAACCGGACGATCCGCTGCGGATCCAAATTCGCTAAAATAATTCGCTCGTCTCTATTCGAGAGCTAGCAACAGGTCAGGTTTTCAGGATATCCCTGCTTCAGCACAGGTGGTGCAGTCGAAGATTGAGCCGCCTGTGCTGAAGCAGGGATATCCTGAAAACCTGATCTGTTGGTGGCCCTTGAGGACTGGCATTGGCCTCCCCTGCTTTATGCAAACCCATACATTTCCCGTGACTCGGCAGAACCCAAACCTGAATCTAAAACTAATATCGCTGTGGTACAGCTAACATTATAATTGTGTGTGTGACGGTAGGGGTAGCTGGCATAACAAAATGAAGGTGAAGCCCAGCTAGCTACCCCCAAACTGTGTCAATAATGTTTAATTCAACCAAATGTATTTAATGTCTGGGGTGGGAATGTAAAATCACTTACATGTAAAGATATTGTCAGCACAGCACTTTATTCCCTCTGGCTGCAATCCCCCTCCCCCCCCCGTTTAATGAAGCCAGCAATGTACTGTGAAGTGTTTTGTGATCTGTGTGTAATCACTGTGGTATCATGTGGGTGTCAGCCCTGTAATGTGTAAATTGTGATATGTGTCTGTAAGTACTGTATCTTTTCTATGAAAGGAGACTCAGCAATCCACTTAGCTGAGCTGTTCCATAGAAATGATATGAGCAGGACAAAGCTGGGGGGGGGGGGGGGGGGCGAGGGGCCAAGACTTATGGTGAGTGGTGAAAGGCAGCCGATCACATAGGGCTTTCAGCGTAGTAGAGCCCATTGTATTCCTCAGACTCTGAAGCACCTACCCAGTGGGAGGTATAGGACTGGCTAACAGAATCAGTTGCCGGGTCTGAGCCCCGCAGGCGCTGTTTCTGGGAGCAAGTTTGAATTCCCAGTGCTCCGAGCAGTCTCATCCTCACGGGCGGTCTTGAGTACCTAAGCCCTCCCCCCCCCCTTCTCTGATAGGCGCAACCGGGCGAGCCTCCGTTGAGCCTCCTCCCGGTTTGCGCTGTGATTGGCTGCCGTGCCGGCTCCATGTTAAAGCTATCTCAGGGGAGCTATGTAAGGAACCGAGCAGCACAGCAGTTCATATTCATCTGCAGAAACAAGCTCGTGGTATTCAGAGAGGGATCCCGCGTGCCTGACGGAACGGCAGCTGGCGGCAGATTTAAAGTTGCTATTGCGTGAATAGCACTTTGGATTCCTGGAGAAGCGCACGGGGTAAACCTACTCAAGCTGGTCCCTGCACCTAGTCGAGGCTAGTGTCTTCCCCCAGGTCCCCAGTGTGGTAAGTGTATGCTATATTGTGTATTTTGTGTATTTGCTGGTTCTGCCAGAACAAACTCAGTTTAGTCAATTACTTTGTCCTGTGCTTGGTGACCGTGATCCCGGAAGGTTTCTTTGGTGTTAAACGTACTGGTCTCCCGTGACAGTATGTCCTATATCAGTGGTCCCCAGCTCCAGTCCTCAAGGACCACTAACAGTGCAGGTTTTAAGGCATTCCTCTCATTAGCACAGGTGGCCCGATCATTGTGACTGAACCACCTGTGCTGAAGCCGGGGTATCCTTAAAACCTGCGCTGTTACTGGTCCTTGAGGACTGGGGTTGGGAACCACTGTACTATATTATTTCTAATATTAAAGTATAACATTGAATAACCTTTTTTTTTTAATCATTTAGTACATCCCCAAATATGGCAATTATTACCATTGAAGAACAAAACGATCAATTAGCCCGTTTTCGACAGGAAACCATTCCATGGAGCTTTCTGGTTTCACACGCAAGCTTGAAAGCCGTTGCTGCAAAGCTTTAGGCTAAGGCCCCGCTCCCTCAGTCAGCGTGCCCGCACTGCAGACAGGCGGGGCGCTGACAGACACAGACCGCAATATGCGGTCTGTAGGGAGCGGGAGCCAGGGCTGGAGTGGGAGGGAGGGGTGTGGTTTAAGCGGAGGGGGGCGTGGTTTAAACGGAGGGACCCGCTACCCCCTCCCCACCCCCCCCCTCCACGGGCTCGGGCTCCCGGGCTGCAGGAGGGAGCTGCTGCGGGCTGCCCTACTCACACGCTGACACTCAGGCACACACACACACTCAGGCACACACAGACACACAGACAGGCACTCATGCACACACACACACAGGCAGGCACTCACGCACTCAGGCACACACATACACACACAGATAGGCACTCAGACACACACATACACACACACACACAGACAGGCACTCACGCACTCAGGCACACACATACACACACACAGATAGGCACTCAGACACACACATACACACACACACACACACACACAGACAGGCACACACATACACTCCTCCCCGCTCCCCGAAGCCTCCCCAAGCCTCCCCTCCTCATTGGCTCACAGCCACACCACGTGACGCGTCGACGCTTGGGATTACAATTCTCTTGAATCCCCTAGCGGCTGACACGTCACAGCGTGTAGTGAGCTGGGCCGTGAGGGGGGACCGGGACCGGCTCAGGAGGATTCCCCTGCTGGTGGGGAACGCACGTGCGGCCGCCCGCGCCGCCGGGCGCAGCGGGTCCCAGGCCTTGGCCTGCTCGGCCAAGTTTGGGTTTAAAGTCCAGACCAGCCTGCCAACAGTTTGCAAGGCCTGCTTCCTCACTAGCTTCTGGGTGGGTCCAACCTCTGGGTTCGGTCGGGGCGGGCCACCGCACCCACAGCTGTCCTGCTGCTGCCCCCTCAGTAGTCGGGCCCGGGATATCGTCGACGTCCCTGCTGGCGGTCCTGAGTACAGAGACAGCAATGGATTCAGGTCAAACTTTTTAGGCCTATTGGGCTCATCAGTATTTCCTGGTTGCAGTGGGGCACAGATTTAAGGCAGTGACTACCGTGCCTTAAACACCAAAGTCTGTACCTCCCTGCTTTTCCCATGAAAAAAAAAAAACAAGATTGAGTTTCTAATCGCAAATGTATTATTGGGGGTAAAATACGAGAGATACACTGTGTATACACTGACTACTGCAGATTATCGTACTACTAAATTGGCAACGCGTGCTATGAGTTTCTAAACTGCGACAGATCTTCTGTGAACGGGGTGCTTAAATGAGGCTTTTAACGGTGTTCCCAGGGCTAGACACTTTGTCCTGTGTAAACCCATCATTTCCTTTTAATTATTCCTTTTGTGTTTGGGATTTTCCCTGCATGCAACACACCATCTGGCAGAATTGCCCTGTCGCTCCTGGGAGGCGCTTTTCATATGATCAGTGTTTAAGCGATGAAGCTGTTGAGGTGTTATCTGTATATAAGGGCATTGGAACACTGTAAGGTTTGGGTTACTATCAAGATAATGAGGGGGTCTGGCAGGAGTAATAATAATAGCATGTTCTTGTATAGCGCTGCTAGTTTTATGTAGTGCTTTACACAGACATTTTCCAGGCACAGGTCCCTGCCACAGGTCCCTGCCCCTGCCCCTAAAATCTTATGTTTTGGTGCCTGAGTCACAGGGAGATAAAGTGACTTGCCCAAGGTCGCAAGGAGTCGACACCGGGAATTGAACCAGGTTTCCCTGCTTCAAACTCAGTGCCTCCCTCTCCCTGACTTTGGGATCCCTCAGTCTCCTCTCAGTACTCCCTCTCCCTGACTTTGGGATCCCTCTCAGTCTCCTCTCAGTGCTCCCTCTCCCTGACTTTGGGATCCCTCTCAGTCTCCTCTCAGTGCTCCCTCTCCCTGACTTTGGGATCCCTCTCAGTCTCCTCTCAGTGCTCCCTCTCCCTGACTTTGGGATCCCTCACTGGGTGGGGAATTAATTGAAACACTATTAAAACCTCGGATGCATTTTAACCCTGTGGATATCCATCCAAGGCCATATGTGCTAATGAACACAGTTCTGCTGAAAGGGAATCTGGTCCAAAGGGTTAATTATCCTAGTGGCAACACTAGAAATAACGCGACACTAAATACATACTGTACTTCACACGCCTGCGGTTTGTATACTTGGTATTGGGCCTGGAGATGTGGAGATTCCTTGTACTGTAGGTTGTTCCAATTTCACTGGATACAAAGAAGTATAAATCAAGTCAAATGTGGAGCATTTCTGGGGCAAATAAACAGCACAAGGTGCACTAAAATCCGTATTACTTACAAAATTCTCCTCTCTTTTAAGGCTATACACTATTCTGCCCCTCCTTATATCTCAGCCCCAATATCTCACTATACTCTCCTCTGTCCCTCCTTATATCTCAGCCCCAATATCTCACTATACCCTCCTCTGCCCCTCCTTACAGTACATCTCTGATCTAATATCTCACTATACCCTCCTCTGCCCCTCCTTAGATGTCACGCTAATCTCTCACTATACCCTCCTCTGCCCCTCCTTAGATGTCACTCTAATCTCTCACTATACCCTCCTCTATCCCTCCTTACAACTCACCCTAATATCTCACTATACCCTCCTCTGCCCCTCCTTACATCTCACCCTAATATCTCACTATACACTCCTCTGCCCCTCCTTACATCTCACCCTAATATCTCACTATACCCTCCTCTGTCCCTCCTTACATGTCACTCTAATCTCTCACTATACCCTCCTCTGCCACCCTCTCTCACTACACTCCTCTGCCCCTCCTTTTATCTCAGCCCCAATATCTCACTATACCCTCCTCTGCCCCTCCTTACATCTCACCCATATATCTCACTATACCTCCTCTGCCCCTCCTTACATCTCACCCTAATATCTCACTATACCCTCCTCTGCCCCTCCTTACATCTCACCCTAATCTCTCACTATACCCTCCTCTGCCCCAATACCGTATTGGCCCGAATATAGTACTATGTTTTTTCCTAAAAATGTGCTTCCAAAAGCTGTACTCATATAATATGCGAACACCTTCCAAACTTTAGGGTGGTATTATGTGCGAGGCCATTCTATATTCAGGCCAATACGGTATCTCACTGTACCCTCATTCTGCAAAAGGATGTCTCCTGTCTACCCCCTTTGTATCTAAAGCCCTCTCCCGCCTAAGCTTGTCTCACTGACTGCCCCACACCTCTGGAACGCCCTTCCCCTCAATATCCGACTAGCACCCTCTTTATCCACCTTTAGGACCCTTCCTAAAACACCCCTCTGGAACGCAGCGTATGGGCAGCTCCGTGGCTGATACTGTCCAAGTCACATGCACTGACCATGGCCTCTGGAAGGCGCACTTACCCGCCCTCCTACTCTCTCTGCAAGTTCTCCCTACTTCCCATTTCGATTGTAAGCTCTGCGGGACAGGGACTCCTTTTCCTAATGTTTTCTGTCGGAAGCGCTTATTCCCATTATGTTATATTATTATGTCACGTGTCTTGTACAGCGCTATGTACCTGAATGGCGCTATATAAATAAAGATATACATACATAAAGAAAAAAATCCTATTGATCTCAGTGAGATTTGTTTCTTTGACACATTTGGTGCTGTTATTTTGCTACACAATGTTGTTAGAGGGAAGACTTCCATAGTGGGCGTTGGTAGCCGCTTCTGCTCGGCTCTGGGGTTCACGTAATGGCGGAGTTTCAAAGCTTCCGCTCCCTGCTAGTCAATAAGAAGCCGTGATGTCATTAGGTCCGGCTTGCTAACGGTCCACGTGATGCGGGAGCTTTAAACTTTGCAGGTTTACCGGCAAGCCCTACGGAGGTCTGTATCTCGGGAAGCAGGGTGTCCCCAGAGCAGAAATTAATGGGGTCCAGCTCCGGAGACTCTCTGCTTCAAATCTGTGTTAACCCCTCCCCCCCCCCCCCAAAACAAAACGGAGCACTTGAATGGCTCCTCAACAGGTGCTGATGACCACTCAAAAGGATATAGCATAGATACAGAATCTGCTCTCTATATCATTATGAGTGGATATCAGGGCCCGTGAAGTCTCTCTGGGGATATTGACCTAGTACATGAGGATGAAAAAAGACACATGTCCATCGAATTTAACCTATGTTAAACTCCATAGACCTAGTACTTTCAAATGTAAAAGAAATCTGCGTGGTACGGACCCTGTGGAGTTACATATTTTGCACCGTGTTTACCGGGACGCCGGAGTTATTCAGTGTAAGACGTTTTTCTCCCTCTACATAAAATGACAATGGGAATAAATGGGTTCTGCAAGACGCGAGCGATAAGAGCCGTCCACTTTAAATTACATTTGAAGTTACATCATTTCTAAGGGATGGAAAAAATGTTAGAAGCAAATGAGATCCAATGTATGTGGTGGGAAGCACTTTAATGTAGCTGAGATTAAAAGCCTTCAACCTTGTATCTTTCTGAGGACAGGAGGCTGTCACACAGGGACAAGTTGATCTCAGATGAAGCCAGTGACGGAGCATTCCTGACTTACTGATATATATCACAAAGTGTATAAACCGTTGTGTACGTCAGCTCTGAGCTCACTCAAAAACTAAAGGTCTAACTGGATTGAAAAGGTACATTCCAAGTTGAATGCATGCTGTACCTTTCCTGTACACGTTAGAGACGCAGGGGGTCTTTGGAGCTGATCTGCCTTAATCTTAGCTCCGGGCACTTCCTGGTTTCCGAGATACTTAGCGGAGAAGGTGTCACTGGTGGTTTAAATCCCCCAAGTCATGCGGGCTCGATCACAGCTTTCTATTGTGGTGATGCGTTGTTATGGGCGGACAAGACAGTTCTGCATAGATGTGATAACGTATACAGAGCTAACTAACCCTCACAGGTCTATTCTTCTTGTGAAAAGAGCTTACCAAACCTCACAGGTCTCTTCTTCTTCACGTGTACAGAGCTTTCCAAACTGCTATCTAAATTTCCCAGGTCTCTTCTTCACATGTACAGAGATTTCGTAACTTCCCAGGTCTCTTCTTCACGTGTACAGAGCTTTCCTAACCTCATAGGTCTCTTCTTCATGTGTACAAAGCTTTCCAAACCTCACAGGTCTCTTCTTCGTGTGTACACAGCTTCCCAAACCTTGCAAGTCTCTTCTTTGAGTGTACTGAGCCTCCCAAACCTCACAGGTCTCTTCTTCACGTGTACAGAGCTTTCCAAACCAGAACTTTTCTACTTGTGTTCTGTACAAGAAGAGATCTTTGTGTTCTAGCTGTATTGATGCTATTGCTTCTATGGCCCATTCACTGTCTTTGGACCATTACAAAGTATCAAAACCTACAATGAATCTGCACAAGACCAATACTGGTTCTTGAAGTTTGAAGACATAGATACAAAGGGAAAGTACTCTACTCTCCCTGTGTTTATTCCCCATTCCCCTATTGCACCTGGCAATTGTTATTATTAGGTGGTTCTTCCCAATATACCCCCTACTTTTAGACATAGATACTTGCAAATAGATAGCAGCAGCTACCATACCGTAAGAGCCGCTTGGGCCACTTATTATGCTGACTGCTCCAACATCCTGACCTGTACCAGATATATAGCAGAAATACCCCCTACTCATTTATTTTGACCCCCATTTTGTTTTTCAGGATGGGATCATTGGTCCCATCTGGAGCTGATCTCCGTTATATTCATTTCCCCCCCCCCCCCCCCTGGGTTCTGAGGTACTAATTGGTAAAGTGTCAGAGTTTAACTCTCTCTGCGGGGAGGAAAAATGGCCGCCAAATCTAAGGCACCATCAATAGCGGCTTTCCAATGGACGTCCATTTAAATCCCCTTTAAGGAAGAAAAAAAAACACAGGAAGTGATGCTGGAGACTTCATTGGGAAATATCTTAGGAACCAGGAGGTCTCCGGAGCTGAAAATAGGGCGATTCAGCTCTGAGGGACGCCCCGGTTCCAATCCTATAAAACAGTGGGGTTAGTTTGCGGGGACTGCTGCTTTAGGATGTTATGACCCATATTTGCTAAGCCATCTTCTGCCAAAAGACACCGCCTGGTGCTAGAAGACTTCTTACAGACCATTGAGTAATATATATATACCAGCTGATATACCCGGCGTTGCTCGTGATTAGAGGGGCAGGGGGGGGGGTGAAAGGCAGGGATGGTGGGGGGTTGATGCTGAAAGGCAGGGGGGGTGAAAGGCAGGGAGGGGCGGGGGGGGTGAAAGGCAGGGAGGGGCGGGGGGGGGCGTGTGAAGGCAGGCAGAGGGTGGGGGGGTGAAAGGCAGGGACAGGGTGAAGGACAGGGCGGGTGTGAAAAGCAGGGATGGGGGGTGAAAGGCAGGGATGGGGGGATGAAAGGCAGGGACGGGGGGTGAAAGGCAGGGACGGGGGGGGGTGAAAGGAAGGGCCGGGGGGGGGGGGGGGGTGAAAGGCAGGGCCGGGGGGGGGGAAAGGCAGGGCGGGGGGGGTGAAAGGCAGGCGGGGGGGGGTGAAAGGCAGGGTTAGGGTCGGGGGTGGGGGGTGGGGGGGTGAAGGGCAGGGCCGGGGGGGAGTGAAAGGCAGGGCCAGGGGGGGGTGAAAGCAGGGTGGGGGGGGGGTGAAAGCAGGGTCGGGGGGGGGGGTGAAAGGAAGGGCCGGGGGGGTGAAATGAAAGCGAGACGGGGGGGGTGAAGGCAGGGCCGGGGGGGGGGAATGGACGGGGGGGGGGGGTGAAGGCAGGGTAGGGGGTGGGTGCGACGGGGGAGGAATGAAAGGAGGGCGGGGGAGGTTGAAGGCAGGAGACGGCGGGGGGGCGGGGGGTGAAAGGCAGGGCGGGGGGGAAGCAGGCGGAGGGGTGGGTATGTAAAGCAGGCGGCGGGGTGGTAGGAAGGTAAAAGGCAGGGATGGGGGGGGGGGGGGGGGTGCGTGAAAGGCAGGGACACATGAAAGATCCCTCCCCCTGCATTTCCTCACCTCGCACCCGGCCGTGCTCCTCCTCGGGCTGCCCCTGGGGCTCTCCTCTCTCCTTACCTCCGCCGGCTCCCGGTCTGACCCTGGTGGTGACACAGGCCCCACTGTCACGATGACACCAACTTTTATCAACACATTTATATTTCTGGGTACTTGATTGAACAGAACAAGTTGCAAAATAAATTGTGATTTATTTCCTTAATAGACAAACACACGACATCGGCAGAATACACTTGAAAACAAAACTTACTTAAATAAGGGAATGAAAGAAATTGTCCTTTGAAACAAAAGAAATTGTCCTCTGCTTGCAAGCGCAAGAAATGTAGCCTTGGTTTTAAAAGTCCTGTGGTTATGTGGTTATGAACCCCTTCACTACTGGACTGGTTGCTGCTGTACTGGAACAAAGTATTGCATCTTTACATCATGGATTAAAATTCAGGAATCACACTGGGGATACCTGGGGGAGCCACAGTTATAGACTGCCCAAAGCTATCTTTAACATGTGGATCCAATCCCCTCGTGGGAACAAAAAAAAAACACGAATAGCCAAGTTACCCACAGTTCATAAGACCGGTCAAAAGGGCTGTCTGGTGGGCAGGGCGCATGGGTCAGGTTGACGCCCATGCCACTTAGCATACCTGGGCTACACCCATAACTTGGGGCCACTGTGTCTGGTTTCTGACTCAAAGGTGTCACTAGCCTGACATCTGCTGTGCATCAGTATGCCAGTATTGTATACATTATGGGTCTCTGGGTCTTTTCATAATTGACACTCTTTTAGACAGGGGGACTCTAAAGCTGTGAGAGCCTTTTGAGGCTCCGTCATAAAAATAACTACAGCCCTTTGAGGCTTGGTCATAAAAATAGCCCCAGCTCATTCACCTATATCACAGCTAGATGTCCAAGTAATTCCTGCTTGGACTTACAAAAAAATACCTCCTGCCTTACATTTAAGATCTGCCATCATGTGTCGGTTAGAGGGTATGGCAAGCAATGCATCTTGTCTTTTACCCTCGCAGACAGGAAATGGACTGCAAATGGGGAATAAAAATGGCGGGGACAGGGCAACAACAGTAATGCATAGCAAATCAGGTATTAACCCTTTCCTCCCCGTCACATCCACCTCCCGCTGCCCTCCTCCTCTTCCTCCGGGTACCGTGCGCCCTCCTCCACCTTGGGCTCCTCGGCGGTGTCCGGTTCCCAAGGCGAGGCAGAGCGGTAAGTGGACGTACACTGGCGACACACTTTATTCGAGCTCGGCTAGTCCCACGAATTCGGGTATACCCGGGTGTATTGAGGTTTGTGACTGTTTTCTGCCCGAGTGCATTGAGGTATTTTCCAGGCAGGGATTGAAGCATTTTATTCCCGCTGGCTGCAATACTGCACAGTATATATATATATACTGCATTACAATTCATGAATTTATGCCATCTGGTAGACACGCGAAGCATTGTAGCCTATTAAATCCTAATCATTATCATTTAACAGATCAGCCGCCCGTCAGCCAGGCATGAACCCAGGCTGGGAAGGCAAATGCAACGGGGCTTGTCAGAGGTGAGGAGCGGCGCATTCCAGGTATCTGCCACGTACATACTGGGTATTTGCTCGATTAAAGTGTGTCGGTGCAGTAGCACTGAGATGCTCTGGTGAGGAGGTGCTGTGCTCCGCCGGGCCGTACAGCTCCCGGCTCCCGTCCCGCCGTTGAATATGGCCTTCGTACTCTGGGGGGGGGGGGGGAAGTGGGAGCGGTCTGTGGGAGGGAGAGCGCCGGGGGAGGGAGAGTGCCGGGGGAGGGAGAGCGCCGGATAAGGGAGAGCGCCGGGGAAGGGAGAGCGCCGGGGGAGGGAGAGCGCAGGGGAGGGAGAGCGCCGGGGAGCGAGCTCAAAGGCATGGAGTGTGTGAGGCTGTGGCCATACGGTGTGGTGTGTGAATGTAACAGTGGGCTACAGCACCAGCCAATGAGAGCCATGGGGGGGGGGTGGGACACACGGGGGCGGGGCAGACACACCGGCCAAAGAGAGCCGTGGGAGGGTGGGCGGACCGACGGACCAATCAAATGGTCTACAGACACTCACAACTAAGATTTTCAGTTTTATATATATATATATATATATATATATATATATATATTTACTGTATATTTACATCACCTTAACTTACAAGTAAGTTTTTCTGTGAAAAAACTGTCCTTAGCAGTCTACACAACTTGTATGACATTAGCAGAAACAGAGAGTCCAAGGGCCACGTTCAAGTCCCGTGCTGGGCGCCAAGTTGAAGAGCTCTAGACTACTATAATGATGAGTGTCTGTATATGCTGAATAATCAATTGTCTTCTACTGGACACACGCTGGTGTTTAGAACAGTAAATCGCTGACTGTCTCAATGTCTTTTTAAATTGTGTTGTTACAGCAGCCAACACACATAAAATAATCATTATTCCTTTAGAGCAACGGGTTGTCATTAAGTGCATTAACCGTGTGGATGCAGGGAGGCTTCGTGGGTAATTATAGGCTGCTCCAAAAAGGTTGAAATAAATACAGTATGTTGAGCTTAGAAAAAACCCGGCAAATCGGTGACAACAGTTAATATCCTGAAGGCACAATGACAGCGGAGTGACAGTGAAGCATCATGGCTGTGAAGATACCACGGGGTGGGACCAGTGTGTCACTTACGATGACAGAGTTCTGTCAGTTTGTCAGCGTGATGAGCCGTGACTGACCTATCAGTGTGAGTGAGTTCTATGAGCTTCGAACGGGACAGCGAATTCATGTGACGCAGTAAAGTGTCACCTCTCGTTTCCCCTTCCTTGCGTAGATACGGCGACGCAGAATATGGTAGCTGGGACAATCATGCCGTAGATTCTTTTTTAACATCAACGGTTCCTTGTTCTCTTTCGCGGTAACATGTCTAGATTAAACGTTGGGTTGGGGGAAGTCCCACCAGCACATCGCTCCTCACGTGATCACTGATGACGGGAATGGAAGACGTAGAGTCCTCCTCTTCTGATCTCCCCTAGAGCAGACAGCCCATGATGTAGCCACTATGGTATGGCGCGCATGGAGTGCCGGACCCCGTGATGTGCTGCCTATGTCATCGGGCATCCAAAGGGTCACGTGTCCATTGAGTTGACACTTTTGGCTTCAGACTCTCAGATGTGTATGGTTGCTAGGAATAGGATTGTAGAATATGACCCATACAGTATGTTGATCTCGGTAGGGCCTACGTGTTAACGTAAGTAAAAGTTTGTTTAGACGCATCGCTCCATTTTTTGGAGCAGAGCTGTGGCATAAATGGGAATGCTGCTTTAACTTTCAATTAATAACCGGCTTCTTTATCCTACATACCCAGCACTTCCGTCTTGTGTGTCCCTAATCTGCTACAGATCTCCCTGTGTCTCCCGGGGCCTTGGAAATATTTCCCCATCCCCTTATCATTTCGACCCTCCTCTTTTTAAAACCTCAAGGTTACATCGCAGGTCAAAAACAAAGTGGGAAACAACTTCTCCGTGTGATCAGCTTCCTTAGTAACATTCAGTAACCACCAAAGTCATTATTTGCGTCCTGATCAAAACAAATATGTGTTGCTTTTCTCCGGGGTCTTCCGAATTCAGGCAGATCAGCTACTTATCTGTTTGGCTAATGACGGCTTCATAATTACTATTCGCACAACGGACAAAAACTGACAACTGTTCCACTGCAGGGCTGACAAACAGTCTTGTCATGAAAAGACTGCATACAACAATCGTTCTGTAAACAGAACAGTTTATATTCTAACGTAGTAGGGTCCAGCTCTTGCTAGGGGTGTATTAGCGGCTGTTGTGTAATGGAGGAAAGAAACTGTGGCAAAGTTGCCGTGACCAAGGTCGAGGTCCAAAACCAGTCGTTAGAAATGTCAAAATGGCAGCCGTGTGGCCAAAAAGACGTTTATTTCAATGTTTCTCAGAAACTGTCAAAAACGACAGCAGAGTCCCGTGACCAAGAGTGAGAGGTTAAAGGTTACATCAACATTCAAATGTATTTTAACCCCGTTGCTTCCGAAGAGGCCCAAAGGGAGCAATCCAAGACACATATTTTTTTTTAAATAAGAAACAAAAAAAATCAGGATTGAGGCAGGGGGTCCCCGGAGCTGAATCCCATTAATTTCAGCTCGGGGGATCCCCTACTTCCTTACCTTCGAAGTGGGTGCCGTTTTCTGCAGTTTAAAGCCCCATGTCACATGGGCCAATAGGAAGCCGCCCCAGGTGACGTCACTGCTTCCTATTGGCCCGCAGGGCGTGGGAGGCTTGAAAAGCAGCTATAATGTGAACCCTGGAGCGGCTGCCAGCACCATCTAAGGAGGTAAGTACCTCCGGATGAAGGGGTTTCCCAGAGCTGAAATGAATGGGGTTCAGCCAGCAGCGGATTTCAAAATCTGCCGCCCCCAGCACCGCGTTGACATGGCAACGCGACGCCTTGACGTAATTTGATGTCACGTTGTTGACGTCTGCGGCATCATTTGACGCTGGGATTCGAATGGAGAAGGAGGTCGGCAGCAAGGAGGTAAGTGCATTCCCATCAGGCCCGATACACCCAAGAGCGCGGACATTTTTAGCGCCCCCAAGTTTTGCTGCCCGGGCCTAACGGGCCTAACGGGCCTATTGGGAAATCCAATGTGCAGAAGTGTGCACGCTCCGGAGCACTGACGCAGGAGCCCGGGGGCTCTGACTTTTTCTGCTATTGAGAAATCTGCCACTGGGTTCAGCTCGGGAGACCCCCTGCCAGCTCAGGAGAACCCCTGCCAGCTCGGGAGACCCCCTGCCAGCTCGGGAGACCCCCTGCCAGCTCGGGAGACCCCCTGCTTCACTCCTATGTAACAAAAATGAGAAAAATTGGATTGCCTTATTAAGAGCAAAGTGTTGCTGACCTCTCCTGCAACCTACAATTTTAACATATCTATATATATACATTTTAAAAATGGACAGTGCGGGCTCCGTAGTGTAAATGGTACAGGGTTTTATTAAACGAGCTACAATCAGGTCATTTACAACGACCTCTGATGAAGTCGGCATTAACCCAGCGACGAAACGCGTTGGGGTGAAATGCTCTTGGCAGTACCAGGAACCTGTTCCATTGTCTGTCTGCTATTACGGAAGGGAGCTGCGGATCCAAAAGATCGTTTGCCGCTGTGCCTGGGGACCATTGTGTGGACGCACATCATCGGGGGGTTTAGGCTGATTGCGATATACTTTCAACCCCGAGAACCGTGTCCCATTTCGGCAGACGAAAGACAGGAGGCGGATGCTTATGTCCATTGCGCATGCCCTACAGAAATGTTGTAAGTGACCTGATTTTAGCTCGTGTTAAATAAAACTCTATACCATTGATACTATGGTGCCTGCGCTGTCCCTTTTTGTTTTTTAGAAGTATCGAGGGAGGTGCTTGATCCTGTGGATAGCTGTTCGGGAGATCCAGTGGTTTTATTTTTGTGGTTTTATTCATATTTTTTGTTTTTGGCTTTTTCCTTTTCCCTTTCTCCTTGTGTTTCTCATTTCCCTGGCCCGGTCCCATTTTTCCTTGTCTTGTACTGTATGTTGTTTGTTTTATGTTGTTTGTATCTACTGGCACCATTTATAACAGTGTTATCTCAAATATTTTATTATTGGCAATGATTGTATTTATATTTATCTTTTTATTATCGACTGGTTAATCGTATTGTTTTTTGTATTTATCTATCTTTACATTTGATGCGGCGCTGTTATTTTATGTTTTGTTTATATACTGTCTATATACACATACACACAGTAATACTATATAGGCGGGTAGCCTTTAATCCTTCTTTCTGTGCTGCTCAATCTATTTTTTTTACATAGTTCAAACCAGGAACAGCATCAATGTGTTGATATTTCCTAATCATCGCTGACATAGCAGGCTGTTTGGGAGTTTAAAATGGCCTCAGGCAGAACATTCGTAATCACATGAATTTGGAATAGGTCTCACAGATTTTTTTGCATCAGTGTCTCATAAATGTCATCGGAGTCCCACTGATAAATTAAAAACTCTATCTTTCCATATTTTTCTCCACAAACCCCACATCTCACTGGTTTTAATCCCCTATTGTTGACATCCCTGGAAATTGACAGTCTCTGTGACCCGTTAGATCACCACCCATGATTGCCCAATTGGTGGCACATATGGATGGTGAGCCTCAGTGACTACACATTTGTGGACCCCCCATTTCCTCTACAATAGCGTGGCGCTACAACGCTATGGATTCTGGGCCTCAATTGTTCCCTGCTTGACAACTACCGAGTTGGGAAAGGTCGCATCCCAGAATCCTTAGCGTCAGAGCTGCTCCACGGGGACCACTCTGGAAAATGGAAATCGCCCATCAAGATGGAGGCCTGGGCAATGGGCTACTGTAGGTGGTGAGCTACATTGTTCTGCCTATAGTTTGGCTGCTGTAATAGATCCTGAGGCAATAAGCGGGCAAGCAACCATCTAAGCAAATGCCCCCCAAAAAGGGTTTCAACATGGCGGACACAGATGGCGATATGAGCATAATCTAACTAAGCAACTGCGTAGGAACACATTAGATATTAATATTATTATTCAGTTAGCACTAAATTGCAGTTTGGCCCAGAACCCTAAAATCCAACTCATATGGGTCCCTGGAACTTGGCGATATAATGTACGGGTTTTTGGTAGGGTTGCCAGGTGGCTTCTTCAAAAATACTGGACACAATAGTCAAAGGTGCAACGTTCTCGAGATGCACACACACACTCTCACCTCTCACCGCTCCATGCTGTTTCCTCCTCTCCTTGGCCCCACCCCCAGGCTCCTGACACCTCCTCCTGATTGGCTGCATTACACAGCACCAGCGAATCAGGATTGAGGAAGCTGCCCAGCCCCCTAGCAACAACCCTGCTCTCTCCCCACTAAGGGGAAACCTGCGGCCCCCAAACCCGGTAGGGTCACTATGTCTATTGAGGTAATACCAGTATACACGTAGACACCCAGAGAGGTACAGTAATACTGGTATACACATACATGTCCAGAAAGGTTATACCGGTATACACATAGATGCCCAGAGATGTAATACCGGTATACACATAGATGTCCAGAGAGTTAATACCGGTATACACATACACCCCCAGAGAGGTAATACCGGTATACACATACACGCCCAGAGAGGTAATACCTGTATACACATACACGCCCAGATAGGTAATACCAGTATACACATACACGCCCAGAGAGGTAATACCGCTATACACATACACGTCTAGAGAGGTAATACAGGTATACACATACAGCCCAGAGGAAGTAATACCGGTATACACATACACACGCAGAGAGGTAATACCGGTATACACATACATGCCCAGAGATGTAATAACCGGTGTACACCTACACGCTCAGATAGGTAATACCGGTATACACATACACGCCAAGAGAGGTAATACCGCTATACACATACACGTCTAGAGAGGTAATACAGGTATACACATACAGCCCAGAGGAAGTAATACCGGTAACACATACACACGCAGAGAGGTAATACCGGATAAACATACATGCCCAGAGATGTAATACGGTGTACACCTACACGCTCAGAGAGTAATACCGGTATACACATACACGCCCAGAGAGGTAATACCGGTAGACACATACACGCCCAGAGAGGTAATACCGGTATAAACATACACGTCCAGAGTGGTAATACCGCTATACACATACACGCCCAGAGAGGTAATACCGGTATATAAGACACAGCCCAAGAGAGGTAATTACCGCCTATACCCACCATACACGCCCAGAGAGGTAATACCGGTATACACATACAGCCCAGAGGAAGTAATACCGGTATACACATACACGCCCAGAGAAGTAATACCGGTATACACATACACGCCCAGAGAGGTAATACCTGTATACACATACGTGTCCAGAGAAGTAATACCAATATACATATACACGCCCAGAGAGGTAATACCGGTATACACATACACGCCCAGAGAGTTAATACTGGTATACACATACATGCCCAGAGAGGTAATGTCGGTATACACATACACGCCCAGAGAGGTAATACCGATATACACATACACGCTCAGAAAAGTAATACTGGTATACACATACACACCCAGAGAGGTAATACTGGTATACACATACACGTAATACACATACATGCCCAAGAGAGGTAATATCGGTATACACATACATGTCCAGAAAAGTAATACCGATATACATATACTTGTCCAGTATTGACTCTAATTTTGTTAATGGACAGGACTGTTCGATTCAATACTGGACATCTGGCAACCCTAGTTTTTTTTGTGGGGGGTTTATAATTTTTAACAATCAGCCCAGAAAAATCTAATAACTTTAACCAAAAAAAATGCATATACACTTATTATCTGATATTATCTGAATATTGAGTTGATGTGTCAGCAACAGTTAAAATAATTGGCTTGGCGGAAATATCAGGTAGAGTTACAGGTGGGTCCGAAGCCCCCTCCCCAGTTCTCTTTCTTAGGGCTCACCCGGAAGCCTCTATATAATGGAATATATAGATTTTAGATATAATAGAGATTATATATATATATATATATATATATATATATATATATATATATATAAAATCTTGCTATCTATCCCCCTGAGCACATCCTGTTCTTTATTTTAATGTGTTATTAGTGTTAAAAATCCTGATTTTCCTCATCTCTGGCTACTGAGGTTACCATGGTAACCTTTAGACCGCACTGGGCTCCATTTTAAACTCCCGGCCACTTCATATTGTAAACGCTTCTATCTCCTGAACGAAGAGTCGGATTTTCAAAATAAAAACAGCGTTGGGAAGGGCGAGAAGAGACAAGAAACAATGTGCCGAAAATGAGCAGACTTTAGTGGAACAAGTGGTTCTTATCTGCCTGTAAATGTAATATTACAGATGGGCTTTTGCTGTAAATGGAATGCTGAAAGTAATGGGATTTTTTCTACTGAGACACTGATTGAGCCGCCTGTGCTGAAGCAGCCTTAAAACCTCACCTGTTGGTGGCCCTTGAGGACAGAAATTGGCTGCCCCTGCCCGAAGATCTTAGCATTAATCAGTGATTCCCGAGGGGTTCGCCCCCAAAATTAACAATACTGGGGTCTCCCAGGCAGTATAGAGGGGTCCTGGTTCGTGTTGGGGCTGCACACTTAGTAAGACCCCAAACTGCACCTTAGCGTGGGGGGTATCGCTACCACTTACAGCAGGAGCTTCCCACAATGCTTTGCACCCACAGCAGCAAGGCATTGTGGGGCGTGACTTTGGAAGCTCCCGCAGTGAGTGACAGCAATACCCCCATGCTGCCTGCACACACTGAGGAGCAGTTTGGGGGGATTATTAAGCGTGTGTTCCCCCCACGAGCTCAGGACACCACACTGCCTGGGATCGCTCACACAGTCTGTTAGCGACAGTCGGAGGGGTCAGCGATAAGATTTACTCATTAGGGCTTCGGGGGCTGATATTTTCTAGCAGGGGGGCACAGGGTAATAAAGGCTGAGAACCGCTGGTATTAACAAGCATTATTTTCAATATCTCTTTCTCCCCATTCTCTCTTCCCCCTCTCCCTCTGTCCCCCCTCTCCCTCTCTCTCCTCTCTTCCCCCTCTCTCTATCTTTCTCCCCCTCCCTCCCTATCTCCCCCTCCTCTGTCGACCCCTCTCTCCCCCTACTCTCTCTCCGGTCTCTCACCCCCCTCTCACTCTCTCCCTCTCCTTTCTCTTTCTCTCCCTCTCTCTCCGCTCGCACCCCCCCCCCTCCTCTCCCTCCCTCTCTCTCTCATCATGTTTCCATTTTCTGTGCATATAGAAGATGCTTTTTTTTCTTCTCCCGGAGTAAAGTACTTGCTTTTGAGAGATGTTTCCATAACAACCCCTGCACCCAATTAGAAGCTCGGCATCTCAGCGAATCCACCTTAAAGCGACACACACCATTATGCGGGGGGAGAAAAAAGGATGAAAAATCAGATCCAATTATTTTCAGCTTGGCGGACAGATGAATGGGGCTCAATGCATGTGTTTATTTGTTTTCTGCTTAGTATTCACGGGGAAACGAGCGTAGTATTTTTCCTGCAGGAGCACGAAGTGAAATAAATAGAATTTCGACGTGCCATCCCAGCAACGGGAAAAAAAACCCGTTCTTTGGGCAAACCGAAATTTTTTGGGCAAATAATGAATTGGTAAAGGCAGAGACATGGGGGGCTAGACGTAGAGGCATTTCCACCCTTACTGATTTGCTGTACTTCTTACTGATTTGGAGCCGGTCTCGCTGCTTTTTAGTATCAGAAGTCTCATAGACATTAATAGGCTCACACTGGTAGAAGTCAGATTTCCTCCTCCCCCCCATTAAAAAGCCATATTCCGGAGCAGAACTAGGGTTTCCAGGCGGCTTCAAGAATACCGGACACAATGGTAAAATGTGTGACACACCCACCCGCCTCCCTCTCTCCATGCTGTTTCCTCCTCTCCTTGGCACCACCCCTAGGCTCCCTGACACCTCCTCTTGATTGGCTGCTGGTGGGTAACGCAGCCAATCAGGATGGAAGAAGCTGCCTGGCCCCCTAGCAGCAGCCCTGCTCTCCTGTGGCCCCCCAGGCTGGTCAGGTCACTATGTACCGAGAGGTAATACTAGACACACACATGTCCAGTGTTACTGCTAATTATCAGACAGTGTCCAAATACAGGACAGTCCAGTTCAATGCTGGACACCTGCCAACCATACGAGAAGAACCCACAAATCTCCCTGATTTCGATCAGGGAGTTGCCTTCTCTTCGGAAGTTGGTGTGCATAGAGTGTCACAGACAAGGTCCCTCCCCAGAGGAGCTTACAATCTATGTTACAAGGAGCTGACCCCTGGGAATTGAACCAGGCTTCCCTGCTTAAAACTCAGTGCTGTTATCCAAGTGAGTGTCATTACTCACTGGGCCGCTCCTTCAGCCGGCCAACCTCCTGTATTGCAGGGGGCGGCCAAGTCCAGTCCTCAAGAGCCGCCAACAGGTCATGTTTTAAAGATACCCGTGCCTCAGCACAGGTGGCTCAGTCATTGACTGAGCCACTGATTGTGTCACCTGTGCTGAAGCAGGGATATCCTTAAAAACATGACCTGTTGGTGGCCTTTGAGGACTGGAGTTGTCCGCCCCCTGCTCTATTGGATTTCAAGTTGGTGGTGCTGAACCCGCTTCTCCTGCTTCCCCAACTGGCATAGAGTTGGGAGGTGTCCTTGCCCTCACCTGATGGGCAGCTATTAACAAAGTGTCCTTAAGTACCATTGAGCATGTGTATAACTTACAGTAATGAGAAGAGCCCTTTCAATGTGCAGACAATTCCAACCAATCTTTATACAGCTCAACCCCGTTATAACGCGATCCGCTACAACGCGAATCTGCTTATAACGCGGTGCAAGCGTGGCTCCCAATTTTCGTACTTATGAATACTTTACAACACGATTATTGGTGTCTTAAATACGTTATTGTACAATGCATACAAATGTACATTATTTCTAACGCGATCCGCTTATAGCGCAATGTGATTCTTTGGTCCCTAAGCACAGCGTTATAAGGGGGTTCAGCTGCATATCTATATATCTATGTACATCTATCTACAGATGTAGCCACTGTTTTTGCAGTCAGTGGCCATTGTTTGGAATGAGCCTCGGGGAGAAAGGGTAGGGGTCCCGTGCTATTTCACCTGCGGGGGCACAACCGTGAGTGCAATAACATTGGCTACATCTGTATGTACACGGTCGATAGAAATAGTTTCCCAACAGTCCTTAAAATGTGGAAGACATGATGAATGGATGGATGGATAGATGATACTGTAGATGGATGGATGGATAGATAGATAGATGAATGGATAGATGATACTGTAGATGGATGGACAGATAGATAGATGGATGGATAGATGATACTGTGGATGGATGGATGGACAGATAGATAGATGGATGGATAGATGATACTGTGGATGGATGGATGGACAGATAGATAGATGGATGGATGGATAGATGATACTGTAGATGGATGGATGGACAGATAGATAAATGGATGGATAGATGATACTGTAGATGGATGGATGGACAGATAGATAGATGGATGGATAGATGATACTGTGGATGGATGGATGGACAGATAGATAGATGGATGGATAGATGATACTGCAGATGGATGGATGGACAGATATATAGATTACTGTGTGCTGGAGCATACTGTGGCCTTTATACCTTTTATGAAGAGAAACTCTATGACTGAAGATATAGGTATAAATTTATAACAAGTTAGAAAATGGAAGACAAGATTCAGCCAGATTTTATGAATATATATATTAGAGAAAAAGAGGCACAAACCTCAACAACTGATGCTCCAAAACAGACAGTAAAATAATTATCTTCTTAAATCCGGATAATAAAAGTGCGTAAATATTGGCTATATTAAGCTGAATAAACTTCATAAGCTCCCAATGTGTATCCGGGCTCGGGCACATGTTGCTACAACTGATTTTGGTGTGTTAAAGTGCATAGTCTTTCCATAATAAACAGGGACCTGAGGCCCATGCAGATATTTTAGTCCGAGATCTTTTATCATATCTGCATAACCTCAGGTGGTCGTAGTGGATAGTTATGATGTGCAATTGGGTCGGGGTTCATATTAACTCGCTGGTTCCTTGCAGAGGAGAAAGGGGGGTTGGCTAAAGTAGCCGTGTGTATTAACCCTGGTTGCATATCTAAGTCACGTGCCCACTAGTGTGCTGTTCGTGGCAGTGGTATATTGGGACGGCTTGAGGAGAGATACAACTCATTTGAGGGACCTTTGCGGAGGTGAAGGGTGGGGCAGCTTACGGGTTGTGTATTGATCCTTGATCCTGTAGAGGAGATATTGTCCATTTGACGGACCTTTCCGGAGGTGAAGAGTGGGTGCGCTTGGGAGCGTCAGTATTAACCCTTTGTCCCGTATGCCGGTCGCATGCTAGCAGGGGGTCGTACGTGACACAGACATTACAGGGAGATAATATACAAAGTTTCACAAGTGCGATAAAAAGGACGTTAAACAAAAGTAAAAGTCTCCCGGTCCATTTGTCCTAAATAAAACCAAGTGCTTTCCTGAGGAGCTGAGGTCTCAGGCATGACTTGGAGATGGGGAGGGAAGTGAATTGGAAAATGCTGTGGAGAGAGTTCCACAGGTAGGGAGCCAAAAGGGAGAGAGGCTTCAGTCGTAAGAGTACTGTAGAGACAGGTGGAACAGAGAGGAGATGGCCTTCAGCAGAGCGTAAGTGACGACAAGAGTATAGCAGGAGATTATACCGGAGATATAAGAGGGGAGGTTGAAGAATGAAGAACCTTGAAGGAGATAAGAAGAGTTTTATAGCTAATGCAGAGTTTGATGGGGAGCCATTTATGGGATCTTAGGAGTATCCTCCACTTCTGTCTCCACCCTGGGGGACCTGCCCACGACTACGTGACTGCTGCACCATATGATCAAGTAGTTGAGTGCAGGAAGACCGGTTGCCTTTTGGTGTTTCCAGGCTTCCAACAGTCATAGGGTTAATTCAACTTATACCGACAAAAGGACTATTGGGCCTAATGTTGTGAGGACATTTGAGCGTATTGGTGACACAGATGTTCTTACTGATTTTTAGCTTCCGGGTCTCAGACTTGAATGGAGTCTCTGCCTCCGACATCCCCATGTCACCGATCTCCTTGTGTGGTGGTTGACACGTGTGAAGGTCATTAGTGAGGGTTAGCTAAATACTGCTATGTCCTTGAGTTTGTCAATAGTAACAAATTTTAAGTTTCTCTAACATACTCTCTGAAGCTATGCACTAAGCTCGGCGTTTTTGCGCCTGATTGGAAAAATTTTGCTCGGCCGTAAAAAAGTGAAGCTAAAGGCGCGATTCACTAAGAAGATCAGCGCGTTTTTGTCCAGCCGAGCAAAAATATGCCAGATCGCACGAGCTGCTTTTCCCCCTCCTGCTATCGCGCTTAAAGTTCTACAGCTCGATAGCAGATAGAAAAAAAACAGCCTGTAAGAACTGCATGGAGACGCTGCGTCTTCATGCACGGCTCTTACAGGCAATCGTACTGTACAAATATACATTTTTAATAATAGTGTACAAGAACAGGGGGTCTCCTGAGCTGAACCACATTGGTTTCAGCCTCAGGACCCCCTACTTCATGAGATACAGGCCCCGTTATGGGGTGCCGGTATCCCCTGTGCTTTTAAAGGACCGCGTCACGTGACCGGGGGATTTAAATTCTGCAGGGGGTACGGCACCCCATAACGGGGGCTGTATCTCATGAAGTAGGGAGTCCCGAGGCTGAAATCAACGCGGTTCAGCTCAGGAGACCCCCTGCTCATTACACTACTGTCAAAACCCACATACTGTATCATAAAACAATAATTCATTACCGGATAGCCGCTAAGGTAATGAAGCTGCATTAATGTCATTTTTATTAATATTGTGCGGGAGTAGGGGGTCTCCTGAGCTGAACCGCATTGATTTCAGCCTCAGGGACCCCCTGCTTCCTGAGTTACAGGCCCAGATATGAGGTGCCGGTATCTCCCACGTCACACGACGTGGACGCTATAAAGATGGCGACGACACTGGCACCGATGCCCCAAACCAGGGCCTGTAACTCGGGAAGCAGGGGGTCCCTGAGCCATAAATCAATGAGGTTCAGCTCAGGAGACCCCCTGCTCCATCACACTATTCAAAAAAAGACATTAAAGCAGCTTCATTACCTTAGCGGCTATCCGCTAAGGCAATGAAGGGGTTAAGGCACAATAGCATGTTTATTGGGGACAATTGACATTGCAATATACAACACACCCACCCCCTGTGTCCCAACAACCCCTATACCCCCTAACATACATCAAATAGCTTAATTTATTTTTTATGCACAGGAATTATACTATAGGCCGGCGGTGGCACTCAGGTGGTCCCGCAGGTGTCCGGGGCCCCGCAGGGGTCCCCAGGTGGTCCCGCAGGTGTCCGGGGGTCGCCACGGGCCTGTGGTACCAATCCTGTGCCCCCCCCCCCAAAAATACATAAATACTTTAAAATAAATACACCCCCCCGCACCCTAACACATACAGTACAGTAATGGGCAAAATGACTATTATCCAGATATGGATAACAGTGCATTTGCCCATTTATAATACATTAAGCAGAATAAATAAAGTAAATAAATATTGCACTCACCCTTGCCAGGCTGCCACGATGAAGGCCGTCCTCATCCTTATCCCGTCCATGCCCTCCGGTGCTGCAAACAATACAGAAGAATAAAAAGCAACAATCTAATGTCCCCTAACTAACCCCTTAATCAACTTAGCAGTTAGTAACCACTATAGTAATTAAGAGGTTAACCCACCCTCCCCCACTACCCACCCGCATGGCCTTAACACTCTCCCCGAATACCCACCCGGGAGGCCTAACCACACATCCTTGGGGACAATACCCCCTCCACCCACCCCTTGTGCCCCCCATAAAAACATGATTTATTATTTTACATACAGGCTTAATACCCCAGGCCAATGGGGGACCCCAGTGGTGGTCCCCACGGGTGTCTGCAGGCCCCACAGTACACACCTTGGGGAACCACGGGTGTCTGGGGGCCTCCGATGGTCCCTGCTAGGCGCCGTGGGCCTCCAGGTGGTCCCTGTTGGTCACTGCGGTGGTCCCTGTTGGTCACTGCGGGCCCAAATGGGGTCCACGGGTGGTCCTGTGGGTGTCTGGGGGTCCCCAGGTCAACCACACAGGTGTCTGGGGGCCCTTGGGTGGATCACACAGGGGTCTGGGGGCCCTCAGGTGGTTCCCACGGGGTCCTGGGGCCCTCGGATGGTCCCTGCGGGTCCGCGGTGCCCCCACAGCTGTGGGACCCCAGGTTCTTCCCCGCAGGTGTCCCCCGTGGGTCCGCAGGTGGTACCCATGTGCGTCCGGAGGTCCTCGGGTGGAACCCTGGGTCCTCAGGTGGTCTCCATGGGCCCCCGCAGCCCTGCGATACCAATCCTGTACAGTATGTAAAAAAATAAACATGTCATATATTTCAATACATACAACCCCAAACCCCCCCCCCCCCCCCCGCCACACCACAACCACCAAACACATACAGTACAGTAATGGGCAAAATAACTATTATCCAGATATGGTAATAGATTATTTGCCCATTATTAAACACATTAGCCAACATAAATAAAGTAAATAAACCCGTTCTACTTACCCCTGCAATATGATGGGCATCCTCGTCAGGATATTGCAAGGTCCCTGTCCTCTGTTGCCAGAAAAATACATAGCAAATACAATCTAATGTCCCCTAGCAGCAGATGAAAGAAAAAAGGAGCACAGCTATACGCATCCAAAATGCATGAAATGACAATAGGGCAACTCCAAGTACAATAAAAACTAATTGTTTATTTAATTGATCACCTTACAATGGGGTAGGACAATGCACCAACGCGTTTCGTCCATAAAGGACTTTCTCAAGGTGTGGGGAAACATACAATGACCTGGTATTTAACAGAGACAATTTCGCACCAAAAAAAAGGCCCGCACACCCCTTGAGACAGTTTTTATTGACGAAACGCGTTGGTGCGTTGTCCTACCCCATTGTAAGCTGGTCAATTAAATAAACAATTAGTTTTATTGTACTTGGAGTTGCCCTATTGTCATTTCATGCATTTTGGATGCGGATAGCCGTGCTCCTTTTTTCTTTCATTGACAGATGAAGAAAGAAGATAGAAGATTAAAGAAACAAAAGAAATAATGACAGAAGAAGAAAGACGTAGGTGATAGAAGATAAAAGAGAGAATATTTTTGTTACCTGTTCCGGATCTTCAAGGTGGATGGCGTTGGACTGACTTTGATGACGTCCCGGTAAAAGAGATTTCAGAATCGCCGGGATTCGGAGGGCCAACGTTTCTAAAGGTGAGAAAAATATTGAATGTTTGTAATTGTATTTTTACAGGTTTTTTTATTGTATTTGTTTCTTTTAATGTTTTTCATTGCCCAGTGACTGATAATGTATCATTCTGTGCTCGTTTTGGGTACAGATAAATACAGTGACAGACAATGCATTTTTTTTGGCAAATGCTTTTTTTCTATTGATTGTTGTTTTTTAGTTTTCTGTTTATTGTTTGGCTTAAATTGTTTGCAATTTGGATGGCTTGTTTTTATTTCATTTTCCGATTGTTTTGCCTTTTTAATTAATTATTTATTTTGTTGGCTGCTGGTAACATAGTCACATAGTCACATAGACGTACATAGTCACATAGTCACATAGTTACATAGACGTACATAGTCACATAGTTACATATTCACATACAGTAGTCACATAGTTACACAGTCACATAGATACATAGACGTACATAGTTACATAGTTACACAGTCACGTAGTTACTTAATTATATAGTCACATAGTTACACAATCACATAGTTATAAAGTCACATAGTTATATAGTCACATAGTTACATAGTATGTACAGTCACAATCACATAGTTACATAGTCATATAGTCACAGTCACATAGTTACATAGATGGACATAGTCACATAGTTACATAGTCACATAGTCACATAGTTACATAGTCACATAGTCACATACAGTAGATGAGGTTGTAAAAAGACATATGTTCATCAAGTACAACCTATGCTAATATGAAGAAGTACATCTTCATGGAAACGGGGGTGGATGCATGGAGTATTCTCCCAGCAGAGGTGGTAGCAGCTAATACAGTAAGGGAATACAAACTCGCTTAGGGTAGATACATGGACATCCTAAATATGAGAGGAAGCCGAGAATGTAACAGGGTCTGAGGTGTTACAGCAGACAGGAGTGTGGGCAGCCTGGGGGGGGGGGGGGGGGGGGGGGGGGTCGTCACATTGTGTGTGTCTATGTTACTATACTGTATTTCCCAATGTCTATGTGTTTCAGCATATTAAAACAGGTAAAGATTTACACAGCGATGTGTTTGTTAGAAAAAGGTGCTAGCCACGGCCCTCTGAGCCCCTGTATATGTAACCTCCAATAAATAATGTAGCTTTAAATAAAGACAGGGGGTAGAGAACGCAACCCCCCCCCCCCCGTCCTCTCCCAGTCAGCACCCCGCTCCCACCCTAATCATTTCCTAATCACCGTATGGATTTTCCCAACCAAATCTTGTCCTCTCACCCAAAATAATCCTGCATCCCTGTATATATGTTTATCGTGATTTGCAGTCATAAATATTCCCACCTCTTCACCAAGGACGGACGGACGTAAGGCTGTTTTAATAATTAAGTAATAACTAGGAGAGATCGTACGCATTATTACATTTCATTTGCTTTAATTACACTTTATTTATTTTTTTTGGCCAGGGCTTTGTGGCGCCAATTAGTTAATTGACTATATCAGCTGCTTTCTGGATTTAGTGAAAACTGATCTGTTGTGAAAGAGTTTGTTTATCAGGCACAAAGAAAAAAAATATATAAAGAGGAAGGGGGGGGGGGGGGGGTGAGAAATTCAATTAAACGTCAGCGTGGAGTGACAAGGAGCATTTGATATGGCTTTTAGTTTAATTGCATGCATTTCATTAAGAGACCTATATATCAGGAGAATACTTCAGTTCCAGAAATAATATGAATGAGGCTGTTGCAGTCCGTGTAATAGGGAGGGTGTGTTCCGGGTAACTCCTTCACTGCCCTGTTGGTGTTTGGTAAATGTCACCAGTGCCATGCTGCCTAACTCTTCCTACTGCGCTATTTAGCCGCTGTCGAACTCCCGCTAATGTGCCATATACCCGCTGCCTAACTCCTGCTAATGTGCCATATACCCGCTGCCTAACTCCCGCTACTGTGCCATATACCCGCTGCCTAACTCCCGCTACTGTGCCATATACCCGCTGCCTAACTCCCGCTACTGTGCCAAATACCCACTGCCTAACTCCCGCTACTGTGCCATATACCTGCTGCCTAACTCCCGCTACTGTGCCAAATACCCACTGCCTAACTCCCGCTACTGTGCCATATACCCGCTGCCTAACTCCTCCTACTGTGCCATATACCCGCTGCCTAACTCCTGCTACTGTGCCCATATACCCGCTGCCTAATTCCTACTGTGCCCATATACCTGCGCTAATCCTATACTGTGCCCTAACACGCTGCCTAACTCCTGCTACTGTGCCATATACTCCCTGCCTAACCCTGCTATGTTGCATATACCCGCTGCCTAACTCCCGCTACTGCTCCATATACCCGCTGCCGCCTAACTCTCCTACCGTGCCATATACCCCTGGCCTAACTCCTACTGCTCCATATACTCGCTACTTAACGCCTCCTACTGTGCCATATACCCGCTGCCTAACTCCTGCTACTGTGCCATATACCCGCTGCCTAATTCCTGCTACTGTGCCATATACCCGCTGCCTAACTCCTGCTACTGTGCCATATACCCGCTGGCTAACTCCTGCTACTTTGCCAAATAACCCCAGCCTAACTCCTACTTGGCCATATACCCGCTGTCTAACTCCCGCTACGGTGCCATAACACGCTGCGTAACTCCTCTGTACCATATACCCCGCTGGCTAACTACTCCTGCTACTGTGCCATATACCCACTGCCTAACTTCTACTGTACCATAACCCGCTGGCAACTCCTGCTACTGTACCATATACACGCTGGCTTAACTCCTGCTACTGTGATATATACCCACTATCTCTAACTCCTGCTACTGTGCCATATACCCACTGCCTAACTCCTGCTACTTTGGCCATATAACCCGCATCCTAACACCTCCTACTGTCCATATACCCCTGCCTAACTCCTGCTACTGTGATATTACCCCGCTGCCATCTCCTGCTACTGTGCCATATACCCACTGCCTAACTCCGCTACCTTGCCATATACCCCGCAGCCTAACACCTCCTACACTGCGCCATACACCCACTGCCTAACTCCTCCTACTGTGCCATGAACCCGCTGCCGAACTCCTTGCTACTGCGCATATTCCAACTTCCTAACTCCTCCTACTGCACCATATACACACTGCCTAACTACTCCTACTGCACATACCGCTGACTTGCCACCCATTTCAGTTGTTCATCCGATGGCCCCATTAAAAAAAACTAGCACGTGTCCATGAAGTACCTTCTATATCGTCAGGTTGTGGCTAGGGTGAAGGATAGATCTGAAGGCCTCTGGTGGGCCGGTACATAGATAGGGCCCTCTGTGGTGGCCAGGTAACATGGATAGGGCCTCTGGTGTGGGTGAGCCAGGTACATAGATAGGGCCTTCTGGTGGGCCAGTACATATAGGCCTCTGGTGGGCCAGGTGCATAGATAGGCCTCTGGTGTGGTGAGCCATGTACATAGATAGCAGGGCCTCTGGTGGGCCAGGTACATAGATAGGGCCTCTGGTGTGGTGAGCCAGTACATAGATACAGCCTCTGGTGGGCCAGGTGCATAGATAGGGCCTCTGGTGTTGAGCCAGGTACAATAGATCAGGGCCTCTGGTGGGCCAGGTACATAGATAGGGCCTCTGGTGTGTGAGCCAGGTACATAGATAGCAGGGCTCTGGTGGGGCCAGGTTACAGATAGGGCCTCTGGTGTGGTGAGCCAGGTACATAGATAGCAGGGCCTCTGGTGGGCCAGGTACATAGATAGGCCTCTGGTGTGTGGGAGCCGGTACATAATAGCAGGGCCTCTGGTGGGCCAGATACATAGATGAGGCCTCTTGTGGTTACCAGTTACATACATAGGGCCTCTGGTGGGCCAGGTACATAGATAGGGCCCTCTGGTGGGACAGCACATAGATAGGGCCTCTGGTAGGCCAGGGTACATAGATAGGGCCTCTGGTGGACCAGGCACATAGACAGGGCCTCTGGTGCGCCAGGCACATAGATTGGGCCTCTGGTGTGAGAGGTACATAGATAGGCCTCTGGTGGGAGAGGTACAGAGATGTCCTCTGGTGGGCCAGGTATATAGATAGGGCCTCTGGCATGAGAGGTACATAGATAGGCCTCTGGCGGGCCAGGCACATAGATAGGGCCTCTGGCTGGAGAAGGTACATAGATAGGCCCTGGTGGGCCGGCACATAGATGGGCCTCTGCATGAGAGGTACATAGATAGGCCTCTGGCGGGAAGAGTTACAATAGATATGCCTCTGGTGTGAGAGCACATAGATAGAACCTCTGGCGAGCCAGGCCATAGATAGGGCTTCTGTGGGCCATGACTAATTAGGGCCTCTGGTTGGCCAGGTACATCGTTAGGACCTCTGGCTACCCGTTATATAGTTAGGGCCTCTGACAGGCCAGTATGGTGCATCGTTAGGGCCTCGACTGCCCAGTACATAATTAGGGCCCAGCCCCCGATACCCACCCAGGAGACCTAACCACCCTTCCCGGGGCAACTACCCCCCCCCTGTATCCCTATCATCACACATAGAAATGAGCAAAGGCACAAGAGCTAAAAATGGCAAATAGCACGTTTGCCCTTTGTTTGTAAAACAAAAGAAATATATATATACCCGCTGCCTAACACCTCCTACTCCCATACACCCACGCCGAACTCCTGCTACTACTGCGCATATCCCGCTTCCTAACTCCTCCTACTGCACCATATACACACTGCCTAACTCCTCCTACTGCGCATACCGCTGACTTGCCAGCCCATTTCAGCATTTCACCGCGATGGCCCCATTAAAAAAACTAGCACGTGTCCATGAAGTACCTTCTATATCGCCAGGTACATAGAGAAGCCTCTGGTGGGCCAGGCACATAGATAGGTGCCTCTTTGGGCCAGGTACATAGATAGGGCCTCTGATGTGGTGAGCCAGGTACATAGAGAGGGCCTCTGGTGGGCCAGGTACATAGATAGGGCCTCTGGTGTAGTGAGCCAGGTACATAGATAGGGCCTCTGGTGGGCCAGGTACATAGATTGGGCCTCTGGTGGGCCAGGCACATAGATAGGGCCTCTGGTAGGCCAGGCACATAATAGGGCTCTGGCGGGAGAGGTACATAGATAGGCCTCTCGTGGGCCAGGCACATAGATAGGGCTCGGGCGGGAGAGGTACATAGATAGGCCTCTGGTGGGAGAGGTACATAGATAGTCCTCTGGTGGGCCAGGCACATAGATAGGACCTCTGGCGGGCCAAGTACTGTACATAATTAGGACCTCTGGTTGGCCAGGTACATTGTTAGGACCTCTGGCTACCCAGGTACATAGTTAGGGCCTCTGACAGGTCAGGTACGGTACATCATTAGGGCCTCTGACTGCCCAGATACATAATTAGGGCCCAGCCCCCGATACCCACCCAAGAGGCCTAACCACCCTCCCCAGGGCAACTACCCCCCCCCCCTGAATCCTTATCATCACACATAGAAATGAGCAAAGGCACAAGTAGCTAAAAATGGCAAATAGCACGTTTGCCCATTTGTTTGTAAAACAAAAGAAATACAGAATAAAATAACATTGGCATAACAGTACAATAGATTACACTTGTCAATAAACCCACTGATTGTCACTGTGGTAAACCATGCCCACAATATGGGCATGGATTGCCACAATGGCAATGAATAGGCAACCTAAAAAAAAACATAACAAAAAAATACAATACATTACAATTAAATAAAAACAAGCACTTACCGCGAAATGCATTGCTTGTCACTGTGCTTATCTATACCCCGAAAGGGGCATAGATAAACACATTGGAAGTCAATGAGAATCCTAAAAAAAAAAAATACAGAATGAAATAAAATACAATCAATGTGTTACTTACTTTTGCCGGGATTCACCCTCCTCATCCTACTGCGTCACCAACTCCTTACCCACCACACTTGACCCGTGCTGGCAAATATTCTATGTACATTACCAGCGCTACACAAGAAAAAAACATTAGTATTAACACACCGCCTTCTCGCAGTGAAAATGTGAAGTGCCACTGTCCCGCTACCACTATATATTGCTGTATGGCCACGTTTGGAAGGGAAGGGGGGTGGGGGCTGGAGGATGGACAGCTCTCATGAGTTAATGCTTTCATCCTAACCACACGATTTATTTTCTCTTCGGCTGAAACCAGTAAATCATTTCCTTCCTCCGGTAACCTTCCGTCTCCTTGCAACCAAATACAGTAATACTGATACAGAAGATATATGTGAGGCTGCAGTGTACGGAAGTGACCGAGAAGGGTTAATCAGACGTCCCCTGGGCCCAGCGATACCATTTTCTTGATTGGACCGTTGATTTGTGCGCTGGGGCCCCAACTCCTGCACACTATTCCTCGTGACTTCCCTTCGTTAGATTGCTAGCTCTTTGGGGCAGAGACCTCGTTCCTGCAAACTCAGTGTGTCTGAACATATTCTTTTGTCCCGCAATGTTTCCGCCTCGCCCATCTTGTACTGCGCGGTGGAATATGTTGGCGCCATGCAGATAATGTAAGCGAATAATAATATAACATGGGGTTTAATTGTGCAGTCCAACATTCATTGGAGCAGCAAGCTTCAGTGAAAGTGCTCACCTACTTAACCACTTGTTGACCACTGTGACAGCTGTGCCAATTGAGATTTTTTCTTGTGTTGTCTTTTTTTGTGTGTGCAGCAATGCTACTTTCCTCCTTTATTTTCCTTCTTTCCTTATTTGTGTATGTAAAGCATGGGACGGTGTATGATTCTACATTCTTACCTAAGCTGGCAATCGTTTGGTGCTCCAGTTATACATCTGTCACAATCCTGATGGTGTGCCTAACATAATGGCCGCCTTTCACTTTCAATCAATTCTTCAGTCAGTGTAACTCAGCAGCTACAATGTAACCTGATATCACGAGGGGTGACATTATCTATTGTTAAGTTTGCAGCTCTAACTGCTGGGAACATTGGCAACAAATGATCACAAACAGGAAAGTGTTACAAAGATCTTGCACTGCTGGCGAAGTGGGCTAAACCTGCTATAGAAATCATAGGATGCTCAGTATATTAAAACTCATAAAAACCCTAATCTAAACTCCTAATATTAACACTACCTCTACCCTAAAAACCTTAGCCCTTTACCCTAAGCCCTTACCCTAACCGATAAAACTGTTACATAGTTACTTACAGTAGTAGATGATGTAGAAAAAAGACATATGTTAATCGAGTTCAACCTGTGTTAAATTTAAAATGACAGATACTTAGATACTTATACCATATTGGTAATTACAGTATATTGATCCAGAGGAAGGCCAAAAAAAACAAACCCCTGTGACACATTATCCAATGATATCTCATAAGGGGAAAAATAAATTCCTTCCTGACTCCAATATTGGCAATTAGATTACTCCCTGGATCAATATCCTTCCCATGTTTACTTATTTGGTATACCCCTGTATGCCTTTCCTTTCTAAAAGGATATACAGCTCAACCCCGTTATAGCGCGATCCGCTACAACGCGGATCCGCTTATAACGCGGTGTGAGTGTGGCTACCGTTTAAAAAATATATATTTTTTGCAAACTTTAATATTACGCACGCGCACATACACACACTTTCCCTACCTGTTGATTGTGTGCAGCTGGACCAGCATTTCAACCATGGAGGTCTGGTGTGTTCCAAGCCTCTCTCTCAGTCTGCACTCTGATAGGCTGAGATACGTTTTCTGATTTCATTTGCTCAAGGTATGCTGGGAGTTGTAGTACTGCTGCCTTTTTGCACAGATTTAGACAGAAACATTTACAGCCCCAGCCGTCTAATAAATATTCTCCACATATCTCCCAGCTCCTTACTCTCGCTCTCTGGAAGCTGATGAAGATGGGAGAGGAGACAGATGCAGATGTTGGGTAAGTCCTTGTGGAACCCATGATCGCGGTGGCCTTTTGTTTTAAAAAGAAAATCATTTTTTAAATTTTTTTATTTTCGCGATCCCTGTTATAACGCGGTCTCATTCTGTGGCCCCCGTGCACCGCGTTATAATGGGGTTCAGCTGTACAACCTTTTTTTTAAAGATATCTATTGTATCTGCCATCACAGTCTCCATGGGTAATGAATTCCACATTTTAACTGCAGGAATTTATTTTTCCCCTTATGAGATATCATTGGATAATGTGTCACTGGGGTTTTTGTTTGCCTTCCTCTGGATCGATATACTGTAAGTACGGATATAGGATAAAGTATCTGTTGTCTAAATTTAGCATAGGTTGAGCTTGATGGACGTATGTCTTTATTCAACCTCATCTACTTTGTAACTATGAAACCGTGTAACCGTGTAACCGTGTAACCGTGTAACTGTGTAACTGTGTAACTGTGTAACTGTGTAACTGTGTAACTGTGTAACTGTGTAACTGTGTAACTAGTGCTTTTATAGAGGGGCATAATTATGCGTACTTCCCTTCCATCCATTTCCCATTTAATGCAAGATAAGATCTGAAATTGTCGATATTGTGAAAAACAACCAATCAAAATCCTATTGAGCAGCGAGTAATTATCACCGCCACGATGTCAAAGTAAAGCTACATGTTGTTGTTGCACAGTATTGTTTGTTACCATGGTTACCAACATTGTAAAATGTAATTTCCTTGAAACAAACAAAAAAAAAAAATATATATATATATATGTCTGTATTATGTGTGTGTTTGTGTGTGTCTGTATTTTGTGTGTGCGACTGTATTATATGTATGTGTATGTCTGTATTTTGCATGTGTCTGTATTTTGCATGTGTCTGTATTATGCGTGTGTGTCTGTTTTGTGCGTGTGTCTTTTTTATGCGTGTGTGTCTGTATTTTACGTGTGTCTGTATTTTGCATGTCTCTATTTTATGTGTGTGTCTATTTTGCATGTGTGTCTGTATTTTGCATGTGTGTCTGTATTTTACATGTGTCTGTATTTTGCATGTGTGTCTGTATTTTGCATGTGTCTGTATTTTGCGTGTGTCTGTATTTTGCGTGTCTGTATTTTGCGTGTGTCTGTATTTTGCGTGTGTCTGTATTTTGCGTATGTGTCTGTATTTTGCGTATGTGTCTGTATTATGCGTGTGTGTGTGTCTGTATTATGCATGTTTTTCTATATTTTGAGTGTGTCTGTATTTTGGCGTGGTGTGCTGTATTTTCGTGTGTGTCGTATTTGCGTGTGTGTCTGTATTTTGCGTGTCTGTATTTTGCGTATGTGTCTGTATTTTGCGTATGTGTCTGTATTTTGCGTATGTGTCTGTATTATGCGTGTCTGTATTATGCTTGTGTCTGTATTATGCGTGTGTGTGTGTCTGTATTTTGGAGTGTGGTCTGTATTTTGTGTGTCTGTATTGTTCGTCTGTATTTTGCGTGTGTCTGTATTTGCTTGTCTGTTTTTGCGTGTGTCTGTATTTTGCGTATGTGTCTGTATTTTGCGTATGTGTCTGTATTTTGCGTATGTGTCTGTATTTTGCATGTGTGTCTGTATATGCGTGTGTGTGTGTGTGTCTGTATTATGCATGTGTGTCTGTATTTGCGTGTGTGTCTGTATTTGCGTGTGTGTCTGTATTTTGCGTGTGTGTCTGTATTTTGCGTGTGTCTGTATTTTGCGTATGTGTCTGTATTTTGCGTATGTGTCTGTATTATGCGTGTGTGTGTGTCTGTATTATGCATGTTTTTCTATATTTTGAGTGTGTCTGTATTTTGCGTGTGTGTCTGTATTTTGCGTGTGTGTCTGTATTTTGCGTGTGTGTCTGTATTTTGCGTGTATGTATTTTGCGTATGTGTCTGTATTTTGCGTATGTGTCTGTATTTTGCGTATGTGTCTGTATTATGCGTGTGTGTGTGTGTGTCTGTATTATGCATGTGTGTCTGTATTTTGCGTGTGTGTCTGTATTTTGCGTGTGTGTCTGTATTTTGTCGTGTGTGTCTGTATTTTGCGTGTCTGTATTTTGCGTGTGTCTGTATTTTGCGTATGTGTCTGTATTTTGCGTATGTGTCTGTATTATGCGTGTCTGTATTATGCGTGTGTTCTGTATTATGCGTGTGTGTGGTCTGTATTTTGAGTGT
Source organism: Ascaphus truei (assembly GCA_036426205.1). Taxonomy (NCBI): domain Eukaryota; kingdom Metazoa; phylum Chordata; class Amphibia; order Anura; family Ascaphidae; genus Ascaphus; species Ascaphus truei. The sequence goes on from CM071587.1 coordinate 9,774,617, forward strand.
GTTTCTGTATTTTGGTGTGTCTGTTTTTTTGCGTGTCTGTATTTTGCGTGTGTCTGTATTTTGCGTGTGTCTGTATTTTGCGTGTGTCTGTATGTTGCGTGTGTCTGTATTTTGCGTTGTCTGTATTATGCGTGTGTGTCTGTATTATGCGTGTGTGTCTGTATTATGCGTGTGTGTCTGTATTATGCGTGTGTGTCTGTATTATGCGTGTGTGTCTGTATTATGCGTGTCTGTATTATGTATGTGTGTCTGTATTACTGTATGTGTGTGTCTGTATTTTGTGTTAGTTTGTATTATGTATGTGTGTATGTGTGTGTGTGTTGCCAATGCCAATCCTGTACACAAATATATAATGCTATATTTCTATATAAAGAGAGAGACAGTGAGACATTATGCTGACATTTACAGTATGTACAAATCTAATTTATACATGCACAGTTCAGATAAATGGGGTTTCTTTAGATGGACTTTATCAGCACTCCGGTTACATAAATTTAAATGATTTATTTTCATTTTTTTTTTATTTGTGCTATAAAAGACATTACACCCTAGAAGCCATCCATAAAAATGGGAGCAAACGCGTGTTTTTCACGAGGACGCAGCTAACGACACATTGACAGTTACGCAACCATCAGATACAAGGAGGAAAGATCTCGAAAGAAGCAATTTCCCTGTAAATATGAAGAAACAAAAATCACATTTAATGGTACCCACAGTGGAAGGATTTGGCAGGGCGAGTCCCTACACTTGTAAATGGAGCTAATAAAAAAGATGCCTGGCTATTAGGGAGCACATTGCCAATTGAACTTAAAATAACCCCATTATAAATGCGTGCACGATGCTCAAAGCAAAACTGAAGTGCAGTCCCACGTAGGAGCAAGGAGAGCTAATGGTAGGGACGTGTTTAATGGGTTAAAGGGTCAGTCCCATGTAGGAGCAAAGTGACCTAATGGCAGGGACGTGTTTAATGGGTTAAAGGGTCAGTCCCACGTAGGAGCAAAGTGACCTAATGACAGGGACGTGTTTAATGGGTTAAAGGGTCAGTCCCACGTAGGAGTAAAGTGACCTAATGACAGGGACGTGCATAATGGGTTAAAGGGTCAGTCCCATGTAGGAGCAAAGTGACCTAATGACAGGGACGTGCATAATGGGTTAAAGGGTCAGTCCCATGTAGGAGCAAAGTGACCTAATGGCAGGGATGTGTTTAATGGGTTAAAGGGTCAGTCTCACGTAGGAGCAAAGTGACCTAATGACAGGGACGTGTTTAATGGGTTCCCCGAGAGAAGGAGAAAGCCGCGTTATTAATCTAGACGTCACCCTGGGGCCCCCAGCGATACATATTCTTGATTGGGACGTTGTGTGTTGATTTGTGCGCTGGGGCCCAACTCCTGCACACTATTCCTCGTGACTTCCCTCGTTAGATTAGATGCTAGCTCTTTGGGGCAGAGACCTCGTTCCTGCAAAACTCAAGTGTGTCTGAACATATTCTTTTGCCCGCAATGTGTTCCGCCTCGCCCATCTTGTACTGCGCGGTGGTGGAATTATGTTGGCGCCCTGCAGATAAGTAAGCGAATAATAATTAAACATGGGGTTTAATTGTGCAGTCCAACATTCTTGGAGCAGCAAGCTTCAGGAAGTGCTCACTAATTAACCACTTGTTGACAATGCACTGGGACGCCTGTGCAGAGATTTTTCTTGTGTTGTCTTTTTTTTGTGTGTGAAGCAAAGACTTTCCTCCTTTATTTTCCTTCTTTCCTTATTTGTGTATGTAAAGCATTGGGACGGTTGTATGTTCTACATTCTTACCTAAGCTGGCAATCGTTTGGTGCTCCAGTTATACATCTGTCACAATCCGATTGATGGGTGTGCCTTAACTAATGGCCGCCTTTCACTTTCAATCATTCTTCAGTCAGTGGTAACTCAGCAGCTACAATGTAACCTGATATCACGAGGGGTGACATTATCTATTGTTAAGTTTGAGCTCTAAATGCTGGGAACATTGGAAAACAATGATCACAACAGGAAAGTGTTACAAAGATCTTGCACTGCTGGCGAAGTGGGCCTAAACCTGCTTGATAGAAATCATAGGATGTCAGTATATTAAAACTCAAAAAACCCTAATCTAAACTCCTAATATTAACACTACCTCTACCCTAAAAACCAGCCCTTTACCCTAAGCCCTTACCCTAAACGATTAAAACTTTACAATAGTTACTTACAGTAGTAGATGATGTAGAAAAAAGACATATGTTAATCGAGTTCAACCTGTGTTAAATTTAAAATGACAGATACTAGATACTTATACCATATGGTAATTACAGTATATTGATCCAGGGGAAGCCAAAAAAAACAAAACTGTGACACATTATCCAATGATATCTCATAGGGGAAAAAAAATTCCTTCCTGTCCAATATTGGCAATTAGTTACTCCCTGGATCAAATCCTTCCCATGTTTACTGTATTTGGTATACCCTGTATGCCTTTCCTTCTAAAAGGATATACAGCTCAACCCGTTATAGCGCGATCCGCTACAACGCGGATCGCTTATAACGCGGTGTTGGAGTGTGGCTACCGTTTAAAAAATATATATTTTTGCAACTTTAATATTACGCACGCGCACACACACACTTTCCTACCTGTTTATTGTGTGCAGCTGGACCAGCATTTCAACCAGGAGGTTATGGTGTGGTTCCAAGCCTCTCTCTCAGTCTGCACTCTGATAGGCTGGATACGTTTTCTATGTTCATTGCTCAAGGTATGCTGGGAGTTGTAGTACTGCTGCCTTTTGCACAGATTTAGACAGAAACATTTACAGCCCCAGCCGTCTAATAAATATCTCCACATATCTCCAGTCCTTACTCTCGCTCTCTGGGAAGCTGATGAAGATGGGAGAGAGAGACAGTTCAGAGTTGGGTAAGTCCTGTGGAACACCATGATCGCGGTGGCCTTTTGTTTTAAAAAGAAAAATCATTTTTTAAATTTTTTATTTCGCGATCCCTGTTATAACGCGGTCTATTCTGTGGGCCCCGTGCACGCGTTATATGGGGTTCAGCTGTTACCTTTTTTTAAAGATATCTATTGTATCTGCCATCACAGTCTCCATGGGTAATGAATTCCACATTTTAACTGCAGGAATTTATTTTTCCCCTATGAGATATCATTGGATAATGTGTCACTGGGGTTTTTGTTGCCTTCCTCTGGATCGATATACTGTAAGTACGGATATAGGATAAAGTATCTGTTGTCTAAAATTAGCTATAGGTTGAGCTTGATGGACGTATGTCTTTATTCAACCTCATCTACTTTTGTAACTATGAAAACGTGGTAACCGTGTAACCGGTAAACCGTGTAACTGGTAAAATGTGTTGTGTAACTGTGTAACTGTGTGTAACGTGTAACTGTGTAACTGTGTAACTATGCTTATAGAGGGGCATATTATGCGTACTTTCCCTTCCATCCATTTCCATTTAATGCAAGATAAGATCTGAAATTGTCGATATTGTGAAAAAAAACAACCAATCAAAATCCTATGAGCAGCGAGTAATTATCACCGCCACGATGTCAAAGTAAAGCTACATGTTGTTGTTGCCACAGTATGTTTGTTACCATGGTTACCAACATTGTAAAATGTAATTTCCTTGAAACAAACAAAAAAAAAAATATATATATATATATGTCTGTATTATGTGTGTGTTTGTTGTGTGTCGTATGATTTGTGTGTGCGAATGTTTATATGTATGTGTATGTCTGTATTTGCATGTGTCTGTATTTTGCATGTGTTGTATTAGCGTGTGTCTGTTTTGTGCGTGTGTGTTTTTTTATGCGGGTGTCTGTATTTTACTGTGTCTTATTTTGCATGTCTCTATTTAGGTGTGTCTATTTTGATGTTGTGTCTGTATTTTGCATGTGTGTCTGTATTTTGACTGGTCTGTATTTTGATGTGGGTCGGGTTTGCATGTTTGTCTGTATTTTGCGTGTGTCGTATTTTGCGTGTTGTATTTGCGTGTGTCGGATTTTGCGTTGTGTCTGTATTTGCGTATGTGTCTGTATTTTGGTTGTCGTATGTGCGTGTGTGTGTGTCTGTTATGCATGTTTTTCTAATTTGAGTTTGTCTGTATGCGTGTGTGTCTGTATTTTGAGGGGTGTCTGTATTTGGGTGTGTGTCTGTATTTTGCGTGTATGTATTTGCGTATGTGCTGTATTTTGCGTATGTGCGTATTTTGCGTTATGTGTCTGTATTTGCGTTGTGTCTATTATGCTGTGTGTAACTGCGTATTATGCGGGTGTGTGTGTCTGTATTTTGAGTGTGTGTTGTATTTTGTGTGTCTTTATTTTTGCGTGTGGTTGTCTGTATTTTGCGTGTTGTCTGTATTTTGAGTGTGTTGGATTGCTGTGTCGTATTTTGGTTGTGTCGTATTTTGCGTATGGTCGTATTTTGCGTATGTGTCTATTTGATGTGTGTCGTATTATGCGTGTGTGTGTGTGGTGTCTATTAGCAGTGTGTCTGTATTTTGCGTGTGTGTCTGTATTTTGGTGTTGTGTCTGTTGTTGAGTGTGTTGCTGTTGTCGTATTTTGCGTGTTGTACTGTATTTTGCGTTGTGGTTGTATTTGCGTATGTGTCTGTATTTTCGTAGTCTGATAGGTGTCTGTATTATGCGTGTGTCGTATTATCGGTGTGTGTGGTCTGTATTTGAGTGTGTCTGTATTTTGTTGTCGATTTTAGGTGTCTGTATTTGCGTGTGTGTCTGTATTTGCGGTGTCTGTATTTTGCGTGTGTTGTATTTTGCGTTGTGTCTGTATTTTGCGTGTGTTGTATTTTGTGTGTGTCTGTATTTTGCGTGTGTCTGTATTATGCGTGTGTGTCTGTTGTATATGCGTGTGTGTGTCTGTATTATGCGTGTGTCTGTATTAGTGGTGTGTGTGATATGCGGTTGTGTCTGTATTATGCGGTGTGTGTCTGTATTATGCGTGTCGTATTATGTATGTGTTCTCGTATTACTGTATGTGTGGTGTCTGTATTTTGTGTTGTAGTTTATTATGTAGTGGTATGTGTGTTGGTGTGTTGCCAATGCCAATCCTGTACACAAATATATAATGCTATTCTAATTAGAGAGAGAGCAGTGAGACATTATGCTGAATTTACAGTATGTACAAATCTAATTATACTGCACAGTTCAGATAAATGGGGTTCTTTAGATGGACTTTATCAGCACTCCGGTTACTAAATTTTAATGATTTATTTTCATTTTTTTTTTTTTGTGCTATAAATAAAAGACATTACACCCTAGAAGCCATCCATAAAAATGGGAGCAAACGGTGTTTTTCACGAGGACGCAGCTAACGACACATTGACAGTACGCAACCATCAGATACAGGAGGAAAGATCTCGAAAGAAGCAATTTCCCTGTAAATATGAAGAAACAACAAAATACACATTTAATGGTACCACAGTGGAAGGATTTGGGCAGGCGAGTCCCTACACTTGTAATGGAGCTAATAAAAAGATGCTGGCTATTAGGGAGCACATTGCCATGAACTTAAAATAACCCCATTATAAATGCGTGCACGATGCTCAAGCAAAACTGAAGTGCAGTCCCACGTAGGAGCAAGGGAGCTAATGGTAGGACGTGTTTAATGGGTTAAGGGTCAGTTCCCATGTAGGAGCAAAGTGACCTAATGGCAGGGACGTGTTTAATGGGTTAAAGGTCAGTCCACGTAGGAGCAAAGTGACCTAAGACAGGGACGTGTTTATGGGTTAAAGGGTCAGTCCCACGTAGGAGTAAGTGACCTAATGACAGGGACGTGCATAATGGGTTAAAGGGTCAGTCCATGTAGGAGTCAAATGTGACCTAATGACAGGGACGTGCATAATGGGTTAAAGGGTCAGTCCCAGTAGAGCAAAGTGACCTAATGCAGGGATGTGTTAATGGGGTAAAGGGTCAGTTCACGAGGACGCAAAGTGACCTAATGACAGGGACGTGTTTAGGGTTTATTAAAGTTAAAGGGTCAGTCCCACGTAGGAGCAAAGTGACCTAATGACAGGGATGTGTTTAATGGGTTAAAGAGTCAGTCCCACTGTAACAGGGTGGATTCTCTGTTGCATACAGCACTGAGGAATCCCCTGAGGAAGTGTGCCCAAGCGCACGAAACGCGTAGGGTTTTTTCTATACTGTTGGACGTTTGCACGTGAAGGAAGCAGAGAGAACCGAGTGCTGATTCCCTGGAGCAAAAGCAAGAAGAACCTCCGCTCGAAAATCCCGCCGAGGGTCCCGCCTACCTGTGACGCAGTATCCGGTATCTGGCATCCGGTGACGTCACTTCCGGTCTCGAGGAGCACGGTGTCTGGAGGAACTGCTTAGCCCAGGAAGGAAAGATTCTATTCGCCTATTCGGCGCTCATTGCCTGTATCCTAGAGCCGTCTTGTGAGTAACTTTTCAGTTTTACTCTACCGGATTGGCTCGATCAGTGTTGCATCGTCCCACATTTTATTATTTTATAGTTGTATTAAACAATTTTTATTTTCAGCTTTGCGTTTGTGTGTCTTGTCTGTGAGTCTATGTCTGTGATTTTCTGTTAGCTGTGTTGCACTATATTCTGCTTTTTGTCATTCCATGTTCCATATCTAACGGAGGACATCACATCTGGTCATCCCTTGATTATAAGATTACATCATTGGGACTTGAACTTTATTCATCTGGATATCCCGGACTATTACCTAATTGGACATATTAGGCGCCGGTATCGCTTTCCTTTTTGTCTCTGTATCTCTGATTGTACTATCAGTGTTCCACCAGGCTGCCTTACACCCCATAGGGGTTGCTCTTATTTAGAGTTTATTTATCATCAGTACCCCATTAGCGCTATTCTACATCACCCCTTTTTTCTTCATACAGCACTGAAGTGGTTAATCTCGAATCAGGTTATCTGGATTAATCTCTTCAGACGATTGTTAGGGGTATAAAAACACAGAGACTCACTGCAGGGATCTCGAGCACAGAGAGAGAGAGAGAGAGTCTGTGCTGCCCGAGAGATCCCAGAGGAAGAGAGACTCTACTCCAAGCAACCCCTGTCCCTGGAACCAGCCAGAGGGAGCCCCCATAGACACCACCCCAGACCCTGGACTGACGTGAAGAGCACCCTGCCTACAGGTACCTCTCCTTTGGGTTTATGTCAAGGTTGTTATGAGGCCTAGCCTTCCAGCCCTCAGATAGGGACTGCTGAACATTAGCCAGTCCCCTGCATGTGGTTAGGCCTGGTTATTATTTTCTGCTCTCGTTTTGTTTCCTGATTAAAGGTGCTGGCTAATAAGGCCTACATTTACTATCCCCTATAACGTCTCCGGTGTGTTACCCTCTGCGCACATCTCCTACATATGGTGTTTGACGTGGGATGAGAGGTAGCCCTTGATTTTCAAAAGGGTCTCGGAGACCATCAAAAAAATGTTTTGTGCTTTGGTTTGCAGCAGTTCCTTCACTAGCTCGAGTAACAGGAGTGAAAGCGGAGGCACCTCGTGCAGAGGTGACCAGGATGAAGGGCAAACAGATCCAGGCAGAAGAAGCAACCCTGCGCTGGATAAAGCCACACACGCCACAGTCTGACTGAGGGGACTGCTGCAGGCGGTGACCCACACAAGGTACTGGTTCTGTGACCAGAGTCTACCTCATTAACGTGTGCGGAAAAGAAAAGAAAACACATGGGTTTTTAAAATGGCTGCTCAGAAAAAAATAAAAAGTCTGCAGAGATGTCTGCGTGAGCTACAAACTCTGAAAGGGAAGTCTGCCCCACCTGCATGACAGCCAGGTGTGTTCTAGCTACAGGGGTGAGCAAACTTTTTTGTTGGCGCCCCCTTGCTTGCTCTCCCCCCCCTCTTCGTGCCCCCCCCTGCCTTTTCTCCTCTCTTTGGTGGCGTCATTTGATGTCATGACGTCATGTGACGTTGTGTTGCTATTTTACCCCACAGCATCATTTGACTCAATGTTGTCATGACGACAGGTCAACAGAAGCCACCAGAGAGAAGATAAAAGACATACAAAGGCCTCGCGCGGTCCCTCCCCCTCTCCCCCATGGCATTTTATTTAAATATTGTGGGGAAGAGCGCAGGGCCTCTGTAAGCGCCGCACCCCCACCAGAAAATGTCGCATCCTCCAGTTTGCGTACTCCTGTTCTAGCATATACAGAGAATATTGCCGCAATAGCGCCTCCCGAGGTCAGTGTGAAGAATACAAAGAAAAAACCTGTCCTGCGCTTCAGTGTTCAGCAAGTGCACCAGATGGTGTCAACGTTATCAGGTGGGCTGGGTAGGAGGGAGCTATATATGACCACTAGAGTGACCGGAGTGTGTGGAGAAGGTAATAAAGTAATAAAACCTTACCTTTATCTCCACTCCGGTCTGGGTCCTGCTTGCCTCTGTTCTCCAGCTCCTGCGTGCAGCCTTCAGTAGATTGCATGGAATGGAAGGGACCTCTTGGAGTCTGTCATGCGCAGTTGCGCCGGAGCCCTTCCATTCCTTTCAGTGTGAAGAATACACCTCAAAGTGCCAGAATGGCGGGTAAAATGCAAGTTGCAGACATGTCCGCAGAAGATAGGGTTGCCAGGTGGCTTCTCCAAAAATACTGGACTCAATGGTGAAAGGTGCGTCAAGTCACTATGTCCAGGGAGGAAAATACCGGACACATACATGTCCAGTATTACAGTACCTCTCATTTTTTACTGGACAGAGTATCCAAATACAGGACAGTCCAGTTCAATACCGGACACCTGGCAACCCTAACAGAAGACCCAGAGACATCAGAAGGGGGCAGAGATGTCCTGAAGCCTAGAGTGAATGGAAGATTCATCCAGGGAATGGTGGAATCTCCAGAGGGCCCAAGACAGAAGTCGTGGACTCCAAAGAAGTGTCTGTCTGGTTCTGACAGGGAAAAACCCTCAACAAACAGTATCAGGGAAGCAGAGCCGGAATAAATAAGTGACGATCCCTTGACCAGCCCTGAAGATGACCTGCAAACTGCCAGGCAGGACCACGTAGGAGCAAAGTGACCTAATGACAGTGACGTGTTTAATGGGTTAAAGGGTCAGTCCCACATTGGAGCAAATTGACTTAACGTGACATGTTTAATGATATAAATCTATCTGTGTCCCACCTTTGTTTTTAACCCTTTGATTACTGGAACGGCTTTGCCTGCCGGCAGTGGAATGGCGAGACTTCCCGTCCTCGGCCGAGCTCGTGCAAATCAGTCAGGTGGCGGTGTTTCTGGCCAAACTGAGGGCGATTGGGCCGTCCCCTAAAAATAAATCATCTGCATAAATGTTGATGTGATCTGTGGCTTCCGTGATGTACACTGGCGACACACTTTATTCGAGCTCGGCTAGTCCCACGAATTCGGGTATACCCGGGTGTATTGAGGTTTGTGACTGTTTTCTGCCCGAGTGCATTGGGTTATTTTCCAGGCAGGGATTGAAGCATTTTATTCCCGCTGGCTGCAATACTGCACAGTATATATATATATACTGCATGACAATTCATGAATTTATGCCATCTGGTAGACACGCGAAGCATTGCAGCCTATTAAATCCTAATCATTATAATTTAACAGATCAGCCGCCCGTCAGCCAGGCATGAACCCAGGCTGGGAAGGCAAACGCAACGGGGCTTGTCAGAGGTGAGGAGCGGCGCATTCCAGGTATCTGCCAGGTACATACTGGGTATTTGCTCGAATAAAGTGTGTCGGTGCAGTAACTCGCTCTGACAGCGCAAATGCCAAATTAAAGCAGGAAATTGAAAGGAGAGCGGACCAGAAGGTGTTCACCGGCCGCGGCTTGTCCGTTCTAGAAATGATGTGTTCTCTTTATTAATCTCAACCTGTCCGCACTAAGCAGGCTGCGTTTCCAACTGTCTTGTCACCTCGATAGAGAAAGGGATCTGCGGGTTTTCACTTTATGAATAAGCAATGTCGGCCTTCAGCCTTTCCATACTGTTCTCAGCATCCAACTCTCGGGTGCGGAATGCCACCTCGTGGCCTTCTGGGTTAGAGTTAGCTAGGGACCCTCCAGTTGGCTGATCCTGCCATACCCTGGGGTTACAGTTCGAGGAACTCCTTCTGGGCATAGGCTTCCTCCATGTGAGTTGGGAATGTCGGGATGAGCCATTTCTATGGATACTAGATGGCAAGAGCACTGACCCTAACTACTAAACAATAAAAGAGTATACCTGCCCTATTATAGAATAATCTATACACAAATCTATATAAACTATACACAGTGAGGTCCCTCCACACTGAACTCCTCCAGGCGCCTAACCTCTAGAACCCTCTCCCCCACTCTATATACCTTACTGTGATATCACTGTTACCATGCAGCAATGGAAGCGGCTTACTGTGTGTGAGCCTACACAGTAACCCCTTTAAGGCCATAGTAATCCCAAAGGGGGGGGGGGTTACATATTGATTTGAGAGAATGTCACTAATTAGCATAATAAATGAAATTGCAATGCACAATAATTTAATACCTGGCAAACACTGACTCAGCGCGGGACCTGGATGTGGCCATTGGACTCTCTGCTCCTGATCATTTCTTACTAGTTGCCTAGGCAGCAAAGTGCAGTGTTTTACACTGAAACCCACTTGTAAATTAAGGTAAATATATATTTTCATGGAAGATCAGAACTTCACACCGGGATCAAGGCACCAGACAGAACAAAGCAGTTCAATAAAGAGTATTTATTCTGTCCGGAGCCAGCAAACACAACACAACACCAACAGAGCTTCCACTCACCAACACAGGGAATATGTGGCCAATCCTAGCTGCCTTGGTGTCAGGCACCACTTCAAAGGCTTACCCTGGGGATTTCTTCCCCTCCTTTTGGTGTAAGGACCATCCAGACCTCTCTGAGGCAATTGGCGGCTGAGCACGTTCACATCTCCCCCTCAGAAGTCCGGCTCTCAGGCGTCCCTGGCGACTCACACCCCGCAGCACAGAGGCACTATTACATCTCCCGCTCGGATGGGCTCCCAGCCTCACTCTCCGGTAACACACACCTCGCACCACAGAGGAACTATTACATCTCCCGCTCGGATCGGCTTCCAGTCTCGCTTTCCGGTGTCTCCAGCGACTCACACCCCGCAGCACAGAGGCACTATTACATCTCCCGCTCGGATCGGCTCCCAGCCTCGCTCTCCGCGTCTCTGGCGACTCACACCCTGCAGCACAGAGGCACTATTACATCTCCCGCTCGGATCAGCTCCCAGCCTCGCTCTCCGGTAACTCACACCCCGCAGCACAGAGGCACTATTACACCTCCCACTCGGATCGGCTCCCAGCCTCACTCTCCGGTGTCTCCGGTGACTCACACCCCGAAGCACAGAGGCACTATTACATCTCCCGCTCGGATCTGCTCCCAGCCTCGCTCTCCGGTGTCTCCGGTAACTCACACCCCGCAGCACAGAGGCACTATTACATCTCCCGCTCGGATGGGCTCCCAGCCTCGCTCTCCGGTGTCTCCGGCGACTCACACCCCGCAGCACAGAGGCACTATTACATCTCCTGCTCGGATCAGCTCCCAGCCTCGCTCTCCGGCGACTCACACCCCGCAGCACAGAGGCACTATTACATCTCCCGCTCGGATCTGCTCCCAGCCCACTCTCCGTGTCTCCGGTTCTCACACCCCGAAGCACAATGCACTATTACAATCTCCCATCTCCTGGATCTGCCCAGCCTCGCTCTCCGTTGTCTCCGGTACTCACACCACCCCCAGCACAGAGGCACTATTACATCTCCCCGCTGGATGGGCTCCCAGCTCGCTCTCCGTGTCTCCGGCGACTCACACCACCACACACAGCAAGGCACTATTCATCTCCGCTCGATCAGCTCCCAGCCTCGCTCTCCCCGGCGACTCACACCCCGCAGCACAGAGGCACTATTACATCTCCCGCTCGGATGGGCTCCCAGCCTCACTTTCAGGCATCTCCGGCGACTCACACCCCGGAACAGAGGCACTATTACATCTCCCGCTCGGATCGGCTCCCAGGCTCGCTCTCCGGTGTCTCCAGCGACTCACACCCCGCAGCACAGAGGCACTATTACATCTCCCGCTCGGATCAGCTCCCAGCCTCGCTCTCCGTTGTCTCCGGCGACTCACACCCCGCAGCACAGAGGCACTATTACAGCTCCCGCTCGGAACGGCTCCAAGGCTCGCTCTCCGGTGTCTCCGGCGACTCACACCCCACAGCACAGAGGCACTATTACATCTCCCGCTCAGATCGGCTCCCAGCCATGTACTCACACGTCTCTGGCACAGCCTCGGAGCGCACCGCTTAGTTCCCCTCCCTGTCAGGATCAGACTGAGACCCGGAGCGCTGATCGTGTTCCCCTTATATAGAGTCCCTGCTGCCATAGAAAATCATGGGAGAAAGGATGGCGACCAATCACAGCACGGATACTGCCTGGGAACAAATCAGGACGCGAGGGCTCGTCTGCATTGGACAATCAGGGATTGAGGCGGGGCTGAGAGAGTTAAAGGACTATGGAGGGAAATACGAATGGGCCAATGGTAGCAGCGCCTACAAGCGGGGCCTCGGCTTTAATATATCTCTTTATAATCTGTGCGTCGTGTATTTCCTCCCAACTCCCTAAATCGCACGCTAACGCACACGATTTTATTACATTAGAAAATACCTCATAGTGGTGGTCATTATGGCATTACATGGCCACTAGAACAGTGGGTTTCATACTGGTCCTTGGACAGAAAGTGGTCCTCGCAAAATGTGTTTTACTGACGCAAATGGCATTTCTGCCATGAGTCCTAGAGGCTGTTTTTAAGATCCTGGTCGAGTATTTATTTTTTTAAATATATGTAACCCCCCTTTGGGATTTATTCTGACTCCTGCACACTGTGGCAAGTGGTAGAGGCAGGTCGTTAACTCACTCCCCGTAGATGCACATTGAGTCCTTCTTATCTTTTTTTGTGCTTTTATTGCAACACAGCAACAATAACGAAAGAGAGGGGAACTGTGCAAGTGACACAAGTGAGGGAGAGGTAAATTAAGATAATGGGACACATATCTGCTCCTGAAGGCTGCTGGTTCCAAAGAGGAAGAGGATATGACCTTACATGCAGGAAAAGGGGCAGGGAGAGACCAACAGCCAGGGGTCCTGGATTATACCACTCAGTCATTGGAAAAGTTGTTAGGCAACAGGCTGAGAAGCCAACAAAGAAGTTACAATGTTACACAGAGCAGTGACAGAAATCACAGGACAGGGAGAAATACACAACTAGTCCCAGGACAGGATTAGAGGGCTAACTGTGTGGGCCCCGATGTCCCATTCCACACGCACAGGGCGATGCCCTTTTGCCCTCACATGGTGCTGGGGTGAATCAATCATACCACCTCCCCTATCTGCCTGGAGACAGTGACATCTCGGAAGGATATTTAAGGAGGGGGCGTGTTCTAGAGCAGGGGAGCGCAAACTTTTGCTGCTGCGCCCCCCTATCTTCCACTCCCCCCCCTACCTTGTATCCGCATCAAATGACGCTGCAGGGTCATGTGATGTCACTTCACGTGACCCGTGTGACGTCATGTCACATGACCCCGTGGCGCCATTTGACGCTGCGTTGCCATGGTGATGCTTCACTAAGCTGGCTGAATCCCGGTAAATGGAGTGTTGCAGGGGCCTCACGCGATACCCCAAAGTTTAATGAAATGCCTGGGGGAACAGCGCAGGGCCTCTGCAACCGCCCGCGCCCCTCCTAAAAAAATCTCCCTCCCCCCGGTGGGCGCACCTCCCTGTTTGCGCACCCCTGTTCTAGAGGGTTAGGTTACAGCGAGGCGAAAAGTGGAGGAGCCTCAAGTGTACATATGTGTATATAGGTTCCCCATTAAGTAATAAACCCTGAAATTAAAACAGGCTCCTAATGAGTCCAGGTTCCCATAGGAGGAAACCTGTGTCCTATAGAGGCTGCCCCAAAAGTAGCCCTGGAACTCCAAAAGAGATTGATATCAGAGAGCCCACAATCCGTACCAGGACACTGAGCCTGAGTTAAGGAGGTGTAGTCGGTGCCTAATGGATACCCCTATTGCTTAAGCTATAGACGAGGTAAGCAGGCCAGTGAAGGGGGACGGCGATCCCTGGAATATATAAGTGAAGACCCAAGGAATTCACAGAGGCATGGACCCTATAGGAACGGAGCTCATCACAGAAGGTGAATCCAGTATAGTAGCAGCACCTCCCTAGGGATATTAAGTAAGGGTGTACCCTAGGGAAGTAACGGTTGGTACGAACCCATGGAGAATGACACTGCTTTTTATATAGAGTGGATGCTGTCAAATAGAGGAGAATGTCTGTACAATAAAAGTCCCTGGCGCCAATCATTGGTTACCAACGCCCAGCCGGCATGAATCCAGCACCCTGATATAGGTAACCACGAATGGGCACTGCCATGTACATACTGTAGACTACTGATGTAAATTCCTTAGGAGCCGGGTAAGGAGGGTTACATATATATATATATATATATATATATAATACACAAACCCATTGATAAACAGAGATAAGTAGGTACAGTCATCCTCCAAAGAATTATAACCATACAGTAACAGAGGTCTGCGGTGCTACCTATCCTAGCACCAAAGTGAACTAATCCCCGTGACATGTTTAAGGGGTAACATCTCGGGAACTCGTGCCTTTTTTTTGTACCCAAATCTGACATCTATAAGTATATTTTCATTTATTTGTTAAAGTTAGACTTGATTTCCTTTTGCGTGAGGTCACTGTGAGGGGTCACTGTGTGAGTGGTCACTGTGAGTGGTCACTATGTGAGTGGTCACCGTGTGAGGTCTCTGTGTCAGATCACTGTGTGAGTGGTCACTGTGTGAGTGGTCTCTGTGAGGTCACTGTGTGTGAGGTCTCTGTGTGAGATCACTGTGTGAGGTCACTATGTGAGTGGTCACCGTGTGAGATCTCTGTGTGAGAACACTGTGTGAGTGGTGACTCTGTGTGGGGTCACTGTGTGGGGTCACCGTGTGAGGTCTCTGTGTGAGATTACTGTGTGAGTGGTCACTGTGTGAGGTCACTGTGTCAGGTCACTATGTGTGAGGTCACCATGTGAGTGGTCACCGTGTGAGGTCTGTGTGAGATCACTGTGAGTGGTCACTGTGTGTGAGGTCACTATGTGAGGTCACTATGTGTTAGGTCACCATGTGAGGTCTCTGTGTGAGATCACTGTGTGAGTGGTCACTGTGTGAGGTCACTGTGGTGGGTCACCTTGTGGGCCATGTGAGATCACTGTGTGAGTTGTAACTGTGTGAGGTCACTGTGTGAGTTGTAACTGTGTGAGGTCACCGTGTGAGATCACTATGTTAGGTCACTGTGATTAGCAAGCACTTGTACAGCCAGAGTTCACCTTCCCTTATCTTTATTGGCTCTCTGATAAGGATGGGGGTTTTGATAAGGGGAAAGAAAACACTTGATTAACAAAATCCCCCATTCAGAGAACCCCCTAAGAAATTCATGTTTCTATGAAGAAGTCGGAGGGAAATAACTGGGCAGTTTCGGCACTTAATATACACCGCGTAACAACAACCACAATGTATGTAGGTCAACCCGAGCATGTTTTGCATCGCTGCTATTAAGCTGAGATGTTAGGCATTTGAAAATAAATGCATACGTTTCTTTTTGTTATCCTAAAACCCTTCAGATTCTTCTATTTTAACCCGTCACCGACTTTAAAAAAAAGTTGTATTTATTTATTATTATATTTTTGGTTTTTAAAGCAGCAGTACACCTCCCTCCCCCCTGCCCTTCTACATGGGTGGGGTGCATGGGGTCCTAAACCGCGTTCATTTCAGCTCTGGGGACACGCTTGGATCCTGAGATACTTACCTGTACAGGTACAGTACCATCCACTCCAGGATAACTCCTTGTGACTTGAGGCAGGTCCCTCTATCGCCCCCTGCCGCAGGCTCTGTCATTAGATCGTAAGCTCTATGGGGCAGGGACTCAATGTGCCTGCAAAAACATTCCTGTGTACAGTACAGCACTGTGATCACTGTCAGCGCTATATAAGGGAAAGATATAGGACTATTATTTAATGGTTGTTTATGCTTTAGAAAAGAAAGGGGAGTTGTAAATGTGTACATACAAAGCAGTGGTACTCTGGGTGTGCAAATGCAAAGCAGTGATAATCTGGGTGTGCAAATGCAAAGCAGTGGTACTCTGGGTGTGCAAATACAAAGCAGTGGTACTCTGGGTGTGCAAATACAAAATAGTGGTACTCTGGGTTTTCAAATACAAAGTACTGGTACTCTGGGTGTAAAAATACAAAGCAGTTGTATCCTGGGTATGCAAATACCAAGTAGTGGTACTCTGGGTGTGCAAATACAAAGTAGTGGTACCCTGGGCGTGCAAATACAAAGCAGTGCTACTCTGGGTGTGCAAATACAAAGTAGTGGCATCCTGGGTGTGCAAATAGTGGCAGTCCTAGGCACCCTCACACGCTCTTTGCTGCCTTTACTAGGGGACAAGTGAACGATTGCACGTGCAGAAAAGCCTTCCTAACATTGCGTGGCTCCTGTAATTAAGGGGGTGTAAGAACTTGCCGTGTGTATAATATCACCCCTTCCCTTTATACGCGGTGTAACCCTAACAACAATCCATGATCTTGTACAATGGCGAGAGTATCCTTCATAACTCCACAAAATACTCAGCCAGGAGCTGATGCTGACAGATCAGAACATGAGAGGCACACGGGAGAAGTCTTCGCTGATATTAGTGGTACTGTGCCACGAACGGAGAGACACCGGGAGCGAGCGGTTCCGCCCCTCTTGGTTCTTTACCTATATACTTAGCAGGGATGTTTCCCCTGTAGCATCGCCCGCCCCCCAGGGGAAACAAAATGGCTCCTAAACTTCCCCCGTTACGCGGGCCTATAGGAAGCCGTGATGTCATTCACCGCAGCTTCCATTGGTCCGCGTGACGCGGGGATTTAAATACCAAGAAGTAACCAAAGTATCTCAGGGGACCCCGTGCTTCCCCCCTTGTCTAAAAGAAGGGGTGAGCGAGGCGCGGGTTTCTCCTTTAACCCTGTGAGCAGTGGGTATTTACATTTCTGCCACTCCGGGGTTCTGGGGTGGCCCTCTGCCCTAGCATCATGACGTCATGTGACGCCGCACTCCCATAGCAACGTGGTGTCATGTGATTTTGCTGCATCATTATGACGTCGGGTCACCAGGACGCGATGCTACTGGAGGGGGCCCGCTCCGGGAAAAGGTAAAACTCTCTAACACACACACACACAAATTTTCTCCATGGAAAATTGGTGCTCCCCCCAAAAAATTGGCGCTTTAGGCTAAGGCCTACTCAGCCTAATGGGAAATTCGCCCTTGCCTGTGAGGGCCCTTGGATGTCACTGCTATGTCAGGCCTTCTGGCCTCCTGGGTGTCACAGGACCTAGCAGCTGCGCCCCCACCAAAATAAATGCTTGTTGCCTTAGGCCTTGTCCAAGGTGGAAACAGGCGCGCTGGCGCCCCAGCGCTGCGCCCTGCTCGTCCGGGCGATTCCTGGC
Source organism: Ascaphus truei (assembly GCA_036426205.1). Classification (NCBI taxonomy): domain Eukaryota; kingdom Metazoa; phylum Chordata; class Amphibia; order Anura; family Ascaphidae; genus Ascaphus; species Ascaphus truei. The sequence goes on from CM071587.1 coordinate 9,792,173, forward strand.
CGGCTATGCGCGTGCGCGTCTCGGGGCGTGGCCATGACATCACAGAGCTGGTTCGCCCTCATTGGGTGAACCGCTCACGTGACGCGCTTGCGAGCAGCAAAATCAATTTTGCTTGCTCGGCAAGCGGCTGAGCGCCGAGCAGGCGCGCCCGCCCGCTCACGCAGGGCACATGCATTGTCGCAACGGGTCCTGAGCGCGCGCGCCCGCTCAGCACCACCCTGGACGAGGCCTTAGGGGAGATCGCGTCCTGCGCTGCTACGGAGCTCACAGCGCATCTGAAGTGATGGCGGACAGAAGGGGGATGACGGAACGATGGCGTGACTGCCTCGGAGGGAAGGTTAGCCACGGTCACTCCGCTGCCAAGTGACAGTTGGTTGGGGACATGTCAGCCCTGAGGTATGCGTTAAGTAGGGTGACCAGATTTTCAAAATGAAAAACCGGGACACATTTATAAATACATTTTTAAACAAATTACATCATGTTACGCACCCCGTTGCCATGACAACGAGACACTGACGGCAGGCGGTGACATGTTGCCATGACAATGTGGCATCACGTGATGCCTCTGCGCCATAATACGTCCCGTTGTCATGTCAACTTGATGCCGCGTGATGTCATGGAGCGTCTCGTTGTTATGGCAATGTGCATTACGTGACGTCGCGCAACCATGTTGATGGAATTTGGAGGGGGGGATACAGCCACACACAGACACACAGACAGTGACACACACACAGTGACAGTGACAGTGACACACACACAGTGACACACACACACACACACAGTGACAATGACACATACACAGTGACACAGTGACACACACACACAGTGACAGACACACACACAGTCAGTGACACACACAGACAGACAGTGACACACACAGACAGACAGTGACACACACAGACAGACAGTGACACACACAGACAGACAGTGACACACACAGACAGACAGTGACCACACCCCAGACATGACAACAACCCACCAGACATGCCCACACACACGAACGTGACCACACATACAGTGACACCCACAAAACACACGACACACACACACCCACACGGACACACCACACACACACACACACACACACACACACACACACACACACACACACAGTGACAGTGACACACAGTGACTGTCACTATATTTGTGTGTCACTGTCACTGTGTGTCACTGTCACTGTGTATGTGTGTGTGTGTCACTGTCTGTGTGTGTCACTCAGAGACACACACACATACACACACAGTGACACACAAACACACACACAGTGACACACACACACACAGACACACACAATAAGCCCACCTCTGCAAACACACACAAAAATAAGGCCTCTACCCCCTTGGGGTGGGTAAGGAGCCTGGGAGGGGGGTATAAGAGGGCATGTGGGTTACCTGGGGCCCGGGGATGGGCTGCTGGAGCAGCATAGGTAGCCAGTGCAGCTGAGAGACTGGCAGGCCCGCGGAACCTAAAGGGAGGGAGAGGGGCGGAGCCTAAGGAAGGGGATGGCCAGGCATTACAAGAGGAGAGAAGGGAGGGAGGCAGTGCTGCAGCCCCTCGTCAAAACCCCACCCCCACCCCCACCCCCTCCATCCTCCAATCACAGCCGGCATTCTCCTGCTATCTCTGCGCCCCCGCCATCATCCTCCGCTCCCTGCATCCCCAAAAGCCGGGAACCCAAGTAAAAACCGGGACATTTTGAGAATTAATTGGAAACCGGGACAGCACATGAAAAACCGGGACAGCACATGAAAAACCGGGACTGTCCCGGCTAAACCGGGACACCTGGTCACCCTAGCGTTAAGGGGTTAGGGGGAAGGGTAAGGGGTTATGTTGTTTTGAGCAAGGGGTTTAGAGTTTTTAGGGTAAGGTGTTAGAATTTTTAGGGTAAGGGGTAAGAATTTTTAGGGTAAGGGGTTAGGGTTTCGAACTGTCCTGGTGGCTGTGTCCCGGTTGTGAAACCATCGCGGCTAAACGGTCGCGGCTAATTGCCCTAGACGCATCGCGAGTGGACGCGGTCCCTCAAGGCACACAAGGGGTTAACAGAGCAAAGTTCCAAGCTACATCAGTATGGAATATTTGACGCCACGGTCGGAGGGAAAAGGCCGCCGGGCCATTGTCGACGCGACTTTAAATGCGCGTCAGATAGCGGGATTTGGCAGCCAATTCAGGAGGCGCTCCGTTGGCAGAGAAAGAATTCTCCCCCGTTGAAAAGACGAACATCATTGAACGACTTACGGAGCACTGTTATTTCAGAACAAAAACATATTGTAAGCATCTTTTCAATCCTCCGTACCCCGGTACCTCCTTGCTAATCAGTCTTCCCACCTGCTTTCCAGCAATCGGCCTTTTTATATATATATATTTTATTCTCCACCCATGAATCTTCCCTTTTCACGCCGAGCATAATAAGTCTCTTTATTGGTGAGAAATAACATCATTTCAATGGAATTAGAGATGCTTCCACCAGCAGCTCGGAGTGAAGTTAAAGCTTTTCCCCGAGCTATTATTCTTCATAAAGCAACATCGCCATCTTTAGAATTATGGAGAAGAGAAACCTAATTGCATAATATTATGTCCTTGGCCTCAGTGAGAAATCGGAGCAAACGCTCCCCGCTCCCACTTCCCCGCCCCCCCCCCGCCCCCCCCAAAAACTACTTTTAACTCTCTCTGCATCTCTCTTTAATGAACTTGCTGTGCTGCATGATGGTATAGAGCAGGGGACAGACTGGAGAGAGATATCGTACCCCGGGCCATATCTGCTTTACCAGCCCTCCCCCCACAGTGCAGCGTCTTGACATTGCGTTGTCGTGGCGACGCATCTCCATGTGATATTGGATCGCAATGTAACGCTGCAGGAAGATATGCCGATCCAGTAAGAGACACTTACAGGTAGGGTTGCTAGGTGTCCAGTTTTGTACCGGACTGTCCTGTATTTGGACACACCGTCCAGTAAAAAAAATGAGAGGTTAACTAATACTGGACATGTATGTGTATACCGGTATTATTTCTCTGGGCGTGTATGTGTATACCGGTATTACCTCTCTGGGCGTGTATGTGTATACCGGTATTACCTCTCTGGGCGTGTCTGTTATACCGGGATTACCTCTCGGGCGGTATGTTGTATCCGTTTATTTCTCTGGCGTGTATGTGATATACCGTAATTACCCTCTCTGGGCGTATGCTGTGTATCCCGTATTCTCTCTGGCGTGTATGTCGGTATTACCTCAATACTTCTCTGGGCGTGTATGTGTATAATCCGGTAATTTACCTCCTCACTGACTGTAATGTGTATAACCTGGTATTACCTCTCTGGGCGTGTGTGATGTAATACCGGTATTACATCTCTGGGCGTGTATACTATGTAACCGGGTCTTACCTCTCTGGCTGTATGTGGTTCCTACCGGTATTACCATCGTCTGATAGCGTGCTATGTGCATACGCGGTAAGTTAACCAGTCTCTGGACGGTATGTGTATACCGTATTACCGTTCTCTGGGAGTGTATGTGTATATCAGTATTACCCTCTCCTGGGCGTGTATGTGTAGATACCGGTATTACACTCTCTGGGCGTGTATGTGTTATACTCGGTATTCCCTCTCGGGCGTGTATGTTGCATACCGGTATTACATCCTGGGACGTGTATGTTCGTATATTACCGGGTTATTGTATACCTCGTTAGCCTCTCTGGGTGTTGTTTGTATCATGGTATTTACATGACTCCCTGGGCGTGTATGTGTATACCGGTATTACCTCTATGGGCGTGTATGTGTATACCGGTATTACCTCGTGGTTTTTATCATTGCCTCTCTGGGCGTGTCTATGTGTAATACCCGGTATTATCCTGAGTCTGGAGCGTTGTTGTGTATACGGTATTAACCTCGTGGCTTGTATGTTACGATTACCTCTCTGGCGTGTATTGTTATACCGGTATTACCTCTCTGGGGGGTGTTATGTGTACTCGGTATACCCATCTATGGGCGTGTATGTGTACGTATACCGTCTTACCTCTGGGCGTGTACGTGTATAACCGTATTACCTCTCTGGGCGTGTATGTGTATACCGGTATTACCTCTCTGCTGGGCGTGTAATGTATGTATACCTGGTATTACCTCTCTGGGCGTGTGTGTGTATACCGGTATTACCTCTCTGGGCGTGTAGTGTGTACCGGTATTACCTCTCTGGGCGGTGTGTGTACACGGTATTACCTCTCTGGGGCTCTCTGGGGTGGTGTGTGTATACCGGTATTACGTCTCTGGGCGTTGTATATGTGTATACCGTGTATTACCTCTCTGCTGGGCGGTATGTGTAATACGTGATTAACCTCTCTGGGCGTGTATGGTATACCGGTATTACCGCTCTGGCGTTATGTGTATACCGGTATTACCTCTCTGGGCGTGTTGTTATACCGGTATTACCTCTCTGGCGTGTAGTGTATATCCGGTATTACTCTGGGCGTATGTGTTCTACCGTTATTACCTCTCTGGGTCGTGTATGTGTATACCGGTATTCCTCTCTGGGCGTGTATATGTACCGGTATAACCTCTCTGGGCGTTGTAGTGTTACGTATTACCGTCTCTGGGCGTTATGTGTATCCGTATTACATCTATGGGTCGTGTGTATATATATCGGTATTACCGTCTCTGGCGGCGTGTATGTGTATACCGGTATACCTCTCTGGGCGTGGTTTCTGTATACGGTATTACCTCATTACCTCTCTGGGCGTGTCTATGATGTAATCGGTATTACCTCCTGGGACGTTGTAGATGGTATACACCGGTATTACCTCTCTGGGCGTGTATGTTGTATATCCTGTATACGTTCTCTGGTGGGTGTTGTGTATACCAGGTACCTTCATACGGCGTGATGTGTAACTATTACCTCACTGGGACGTGTATGTGTATACCGGTATTACCTCTCTGGGCGGTATTTGTATCACGTATATACCTCTCTGGGCTGTATGTGTATACCGGTATTACCATCTCTGGGCGTGATATTTGTATACGTATTACCCTCTCGGCGTGTATGTATATATCCCGGTATTATCTTCTCTGGGCGTGTAATGTGTATACCGTATTCAACTCTCTGGGGTGTTGTGTTATACCGGTATTACCTCTTGGGTCGTGTATTTCCGTTGTATTACCTCATCTGGGCGTGTATCGGTATACCGGTATTATTACTGGGCGTGTAGTGTTAACGGTATTACCTCTCTGGGCGTATGTGTATACCGGTATTACCTCTCTCCCTGCTCTGGACGTGTATGTGTCTACCGGTATATTCTCTGGGCGTGTATGTGTAACCGGTATTAACCTCTCTGGCGGTATATGTTATACCGGTATTACCATCTCTGGCGTGTAGTTTGTATACGGTATACCTCTCTGGGCGTGTATGTGTATACCGGTAGTCTCTGGGCGTGTATGTGTATACCGGATATTACCCTCTCTGGGCTTAGTATGTGTATACCAGTTTACCTCTCTTGGCGTGTGTGTATACCGGTATACCCTACCTGGGGGGTGTAGTTTCTATCCGTTTACCGTCTCGGCGTGTGTTGTGTACCGGTATTACCACTCTGGGTCGTGTATGTGTATTACCGGTTATTACCTCTCTGGGCGTGTTGGTATTACGTATTACCTCTCTGGCGTGTATGTGTATACGCGGTATTACCTCTCTGGGCGTGATGTGTATATCCGGTATTACCCTCTGGCGTGGTATGTGTATACGGTATTACCTCTCTGGGGCGTGTATGTGTATACCGGTATTATCTCTCTGGGGCTCATGTGGTACTAATCGGTATTACCCTCCTGGGAGTGTATGGTATACCGGTATGCCTCTCTGGGCGGTTGTGTATACCGGTTTACCTCTCTGGGCGTGTTTGTAAACCGGTATTACCTCTCTGGGCGTGTGTGTTATACGGTTTACCTCCTCTGGGACGTGTATGTGTATACCGGTATTACCTCTCTGGGCGTGTATGTGTGTAACCGTATACCTCTCTGGGCGTGTATGTGTATACCGGTATTACCTCTCTGGGCGTCGTAGGAGTGTATCAGTATACCGGTATTTACCTTACCCCCTCTCTGGGAGGTGTATGTGTATACCGTATTACCTCTCTGGGCGTGTATGTGTAATAACCGGTATTACCTCTCTGGGCGTGTCGTTATAGGTATTATCGGGAGTATGTGTTTACCGGTATACCTCTCTGGGCGTGTAGTGTGTATACTCGGTATTACCGTATCTCTGGTGGTTGTGTGTTATACCGGTATTACCTCTCTGGGCGTGTGTGTGTAACCACGGTATTACCTCTCTGGGCGTGTGTGTGTATACCGGTATTACCATCTCTGGGCGTGTGATTGTATATCGTTATTACCTCTCTGGGGTGTATGGTATACCGGTATTCTACCTCTCTCGGGCGTGTATGTGTATACCGGTATTACCTCTCTGGGCGTGTATGTGTACCGGTATTACCTCTCTGTTGGGGCGTGCTATGTGTATACCGGTTACCTCTCTGGGCGTGTGTGTATAATACCTCCGGTATTACCTCTTTGGGCGTGTATGTTTACCTTATTACCTCTCTGGGCGTGTAATGTGTATACCGGTATTACCCTCTCGTGGGCGTGTATATGTATACCGGTATTACCTCTCTGGGCGTGTATTGTATATCAGTTAATTAACCTCTCTGGGCGTGTATGTGTATACCGGTATTACCCTCTCTGGGCGTGCATTTTTTATCGGTTATTACCATCTACTGGGCGTTATGTGTATACGGTATTACCTCTCTGGGCGTGTTTGTGTCTATACCGTATTACCCCTCCGGGCTGTCTGTGTAAATCGGTATTACCTCATGACGTGTATGTGTTTATGCCGTATACCTCTCTGGGCGTGTATGTGTATACCGGTATTAACCTCTCTGGGCGTGTATGTGTATACCGGTATTACCTCTCTGGCGTGTCTCGTTGTAAATCGGTATTACCCTCACTGGACGTGTATGTGTATACCGGTATTACCCTCTCTGGGCGTGTATGTGTATACCGGTATTACCTCTCTGGTCGTGTGTAGTGTATCCGGTATTCACCTCTCTGGGCGTGTATGTGTACAGTATACCGGTATTACCTCTCTGGGCTGTAGTGTATACCGGTATCACTCTCTGGCTGGGCGTGGTATGTGTATACCGGTATACCTCTCTGGGCGTGTATGTGTATATCGGTATTACCTCTCTTGGGTGTGGTGTGTATACCGGTATTACCTCTCTGGGCGTGTGGGTGTATACGGTCATTACCTCTCTGCGTGTGTGTGCGTATACCGGTATTACCTCTCTGGGCGTGTATGTGTATATCGTATTAACCTCACCTGGGCGTGTATGTGGCCCTCTGCCTTAGCCTCATGACCACCTCTGTAGTACCTCACTTACACTGTACACACTCTACGGTAAGTTTAAACAGCCACGGTAGCACTGGCCATCGACCTCCGGCCAACGGGCATCTGCTCTGTTTTCCTGGCAGCCCAGTCCACCCCTGGTATATGAGTATCTATAGATACTTCAAGTCTCCTACGATTTTCTCTGTGGCAGACAAACGAAAGCAGAAATCAACCTCAAAATACGTGTTTAAAAGAGCAAACCACCTACCACCGTATGAGAAGCATGGGATCCCCAAGCTGACCCTGCGTTCATTTAATCGTTGGGGGGCCCTCTGTATTCCTGAGATACTGGGAGGGTAGATATGGTACTTTAATATTATTATTATTATTGAAGTATTTTACTTTATACTTTTATTATATATTTTTGTCCATGGGATGTAGCATTGGGCACCCCCTGTCTCTTGTTGTTGCAATTGCCACGCTCAGTAGCTCTCTGGGCTGACAAATATATTTCATTTGTGGTGGGTGTGGGAGTTTGTAGCTGGCTGGGAATGTGTGTTAATACAGGGTTAATTGCCTGCATCCGTATTGTGCTTCTGAGGCCCAGATCAGACAGGAAGCTACGCGACATGCGGCACGTTCGGCACTCTTTGAGGCTAGTGGATGACAGTGTTGCACACTAGAAACTTGTGCGGCAAAAAATGCAAGCGTTGATGCTGCGACATTTTGCCCCACAACCCAATTGACATTTCGGTGCCTGCTCGCGTCATGTGAGCTGGTCAGCCAATAAAGGCGAACCAGCTCTGTGACGTGTTCGTTATCGCCCCCCCCACCCGCCTCCAAATGGCCGACCCACTCCTGCAGTTTGAGCACAGATCACTGGTCTGCAGGAGCGGCGGTGGAGGCGCACACGCAGTGCGTGACCATAGCAGCCATTCTGACCTCGGCGTTAATAGTGAACGCGATGAAATTGGTTCCAATATGGGCCGCTGCTCTAAAGAGAACCACGTTTAAAGGTACATTCAACATAATTTAAATAGTATTGAACAGATTTTGTGGATAACAAGTATTGTGCACTTGACAGTACATGGCCAGTTAAAACGGTCAACATCTCAAGTCCGGTTAGTGCCGTAAAACAGCGGTTTGGCTATAATGTGAGTGCCTTCGCTGTGAGACCTAACGCCGCGCTCCAGAAGTTCCGTAACGGACGTCTCGCCGTTAACAGTTACGGCTTTCTTTCCGGGTGGGAGAAGCCGTAACTGTTAACGGCGAAACGGTTCGCGTGGTAATCCATACCAACAGCTTCAGTGAAACTTCTGGAGCGTGCACTAGGTCCCACAGCGACGGCACTCAAGAGTATAGCAAACCGCTGTACCACCCTAATCCAGTCCCTCTTGAGATGGTGACCGTTTAACTGGCCGGGTTACGGAAGCTGTCGGTTCCACACCCGCTGTTCCTGTGTATCGGTATGTGGAGCGCATGGTGCTCTGATTACTGTGGGACTACTGCACACAGGGAAACATATCTACCTCACGGCACAAGGAGGAAGGGATTGACGGGTACCGACACCGCTGAGGATACGTTGATTCCCGGGATTCCTCAGCAACTCAAAGTGTGATGTATATCACGACATGAAAGTTCAGTCCGCGCTCTGGCTCTTTAAGCTTGGATTGTTGATCCCTCTCAGTTCTCTTGCTGTCTTCTGTGTTTATAGTGGTGTGTCTCCCCCACCTCCAAATGTGGTCTCCACCGGACCACCCCGATGGTGATACCAATTATCAGAAAACAGCAAAAAACACAAAAGCGCACCAAGATGAGAGATAGATATTGTATTAGTAACAATAATAAAATTAGTAACTTACATATAAAATTTCTTTAATAATCCCCGATCTGGTGTCTATCACAGGAGTAGGGCATCACATAGGAAGTATGAAGGGTAATCTCATTTGCGAGATCAGACCCGCGCGCTGGGCTTCTCTGTTCACTCTCCTGTCCTCCACTTGGTAGCGTGGTGCAGAGTGTAGCACCATGTTGAAGAACCGTGCCTTCAATGGTGTCCTTAGGATGCCTGTCCGTTTTTGATACATAGACACGATCGGAAATAGCAGGAACGGTACACTTGAGTGTTACTGGGGGTGTGGGTAGTAACCGCCAGCCAAACACTCGCGACGCTTTCGTTTAACAAGTACTTCTTTGCTGAAGAGTTTACTTGTTAAACGAAACGCGTCGCGACTGTTGTGGCTGGCGGTTTTACTACCCCACCAGTACACACTCAAGTGTACGTTCCTGCTTATTTCCGACGTTTCTATATCACGACATGCCTGTTATTTTATTAACATTGTGAGTGACCTTTCCCCTGCAATTTTTTATATTATTAAAGCCAGAACAATATTAGCTATGCGCCGTGCGCTTTCTTCCTTTCTTCTTTAGGTCTTGGAGCTGGTTCTCCCTTTTTGAAAGCAGCCGGAGCCTCAAGTACATTTGGACTCTCAATTTGTGAACATTCCATAGGCAGGGGCTCAACTCTGGTGACGCAGGAGGAAGCCGCCGGAGCGACGGTAAGTTAGGTTTGCAGAGGCCCTGCATCGCCCCCGGCACTTATTAAGTGCCTTCGGAAGCGCGCGGCGCCCTCTGTAAACCCCCGCGCCCCCCGTCGTTAGTCCTTGCGCCCCCCCTGGGGGTCGCGCCCCACAGTTCACACCGCTGCCATAGGGGACTGGTATCTCACATCCATTTCTTACTGAATTTTTTTTTTAATTTGTCATCTAATATATAGTATATACATATGTTTATTCAGTTTATTTTTGTGTAGATTATTTGTTTATGGGTTCTATGTATGAGTAGCATACAATATTCAATTGCTATTCCATAGGATACAGGCTGCAGCTATATTTTATTTGTTATTATATATATATATATAAATATATATATTATATATATTTGATTTTGTTCCTAGATAATGCCTTCTCTTGATTAATTTATACTAATAAAGTTGTTTTAAAATATTACACTTCTCACACTCTTGCTGTGCACCAACAAGGGGATTCTTTGTCTCCAGTACCCTGATCTGCAATATTCCTTTATCTCTTCCTCGCTATCACGCAGCATATTCATCCTATGATATATCTCTGGTTAAGCAAGGTATTTCTTCTCATTTCATTATACAAATTGTTTGTAGCACTTCACACGCTGTATTAGAGTTAGGATTAAAAAGCAGTGGGCTGCCTTTTACAGACCCAGTTTATTGTCTCCAGTTGCACAGCAATAATCCACCCCCCCCCCTATAGAAACCCCATGAAAATATATTCATTTCCTCTCCTGCACTGCCGGGTGGACACATATCCCTCTCACAGCTTCTCTCTGACAGCAATACGGGAGCAGGTGCGGCTTTAGGTAGGCCAATTGAGTTTTGTCATTGTGTAACAATGCTTAGGGGATACAAATATAGGGGACATTGCTGTGAAAAGGTGACACCTACTGGGTGTCATGTTAAATTCTGCGGCTCTGGCATATGAGGTGCTATCAGGAAGACGTGAACAGGGTAACATTCAGTGGCACTTTCGGGGCCAGGTCCCAGAGGTCCGGTAACACAGGCTCCACTCAGAATACCAGTGCACTTAGGCCAGGGCCATGGTCAAAAAGACCCGCCTGAACCGCGCTGAGCCCGCGCTGAGGGGAAACATTATCCCTATCACCGCGGCTTTAGACGGCGCTTCCGCACACTTCCGCAGGCGTGCGGAGCGTGGTGGAAATTGCAGCCGACAGACAAATTTAAGTTTTCCCGCTGAGGTAGCGCAGGGCCGGTCACGTGACCGGCAAAGCCAATGTCAGTCCGTGACGTCGGCGGCCTAGCCCCGCCTCCCAAGCGCGCACGCTGACGCTCTGCAGGGACCAAAAAAGCTCTGCTTGATCAGAGAGCAGGAGAGCTCAGCGCTCAGCTGATCGCATCACTCTTCTTATCACCATGTCCGAGGCCTTACACAAAAGCTCCCCAACACTCCTTAATACAGTGTAACAGTGGAGAGATAACTGTGAAAGAAACTGAACACATAGGCAGGAGTGATGGTCAATGCCAGCGTACGCGGGTAGCGATGGTCAGTGGACAGGCAGAGGTCAGAGGCCGGCGGTAAGGATAGTGATAGTCAGTGGACCGGTAGAGGTCTGGTGCCGGCGGTAAGCAGGTAGCGATGGTTCAATGACAGGCAGAGGTCATGAGGCCGGCGGTACGCAGTACTTAGTGATGGTCAGTGGACAGCCAGAGTCAGAGGCCGGTGGTAAGCAAGTAGTGATGGTCAATGGACAGAAAAGTCAGAGGCCGGCGGTACGCAGGTAGTGATGGTCAGTGGACAGGCAGAGGTCGAGACCGTCTGTACGCAGGTACGATGGTCATGGACAGGCAGGGGTCAATGCCGGCGGCACGCAGGTGCATGCGTCAGTAGACAGGCAAGGTCAGAAGCCGGCGGTAAGCAGTAGTGACTGGTCAGTGGACACAGAGGTCAGAGGCCGGCGGTAAGCAGGTAACGATGGTCAGTGGACAGGCAGTGGTCAGAGGCCAGCAGTACGCAGGTAGCGATGGTCAGTGGACCGGTAGAGGTCAGAGGCCAGCAGTACGCAGGTAGCGATGGTCAGTGGACAGGCAGAGGTCAGAGGCCGGCGGTACACAAGTAGCGATGGTCACTGGACAGGCAGAGGTCAAAGGCCGGCGGTAAGCAGATAGCGATGGTCAGTAGACAGGCAGAGGTCAAAGGCTGGCGGTAAGCAGGTAGTGATGGTCAGTGGACAGGCAGAGGTCAGAGGCCGGCGGTATGCAGGTAGTGATGGTCAGGAACAAGCCCCTGTCAAAGGCAACAGAGGAGTAACGAAACACAGGTCACAAAGAGATTCTGGTAATGAGCAACAGCAGTATAAAAGAGCAAAAAGTGTCGCTCGACACGTGACTAATTAAAGTCACATACAGTGATCAGACGGTTAAGTGAAAACACAGACTAATGGTGCATACAAATATTAATATGAATAGTGGTACAGTAATACACTAGTGAATAGAATACATGAACCCTTTGAACCCTTTTGGTGATACATCCCCCGCTCCCCTGATTTTCTTGAATGAGCAACAGCAAGCAACACAAAGAGGCAGCGAGATTGTTTCCAAGGAGAACCACAATAAACAGCCACAGGCCGAACAGGAAGAGGAGGTTTATATACTGTGGGGCTGGCTGCTGATGAGCGAAAGGTGTCGGTGATGAAGTAATCATCAGCCTTCAGACAGTTCTGTGCAAAGAACAGCACTAGTGAACAGCAGTCCCGATGGCGGACTGGATAAGCTCCAGGCTGGGAGCCAAAGAGGTCAGGGTTCAAAACCCACCAGTTACCCTCCTGACATAGGAATATGACCAGTTATGTGTGTCATAATGCTGTATATTAGTACTGCTGCCTACTTAAGTCCTTGCAAGGTAACATTATTATGCATAAAACGTCACCAATAACATACAGTTTTAACATTTTCGACCCCATTTTTAAAATAGCTGTCTTTTCCAAAATAAAACTAGAGCTAAGCTATTTATAAAATGCACCCAATACTTAACCTTTGAATGACCCGGGAAGTACAAGGTGCCAAATTAAGCAATCCTTGCTGAAGGGCTGGGGACCACGATTTAGTTAACCAGGCTTCCATATAAAATCAAGCGTAATTGTGATGATCGAGCATATCTAATATTCAGTATTCTAACACTCCAGCACACAAAAGGTTAATTTGAGTTAGAAGTTACATCTTACAAATACATGTTTTGCTTTATTGGGGTCAGGCCACAATGACCCGGCCTGTTTCCTGTAGTCATGTCTAAAAGTGGGGTTATTCGAGTCTGACCTGGTCTGGGAATGTGGGGTGATTAAAACCATAGACCCACAACCCTTGGTGACAGTGAAAGTAGCTAGGACATATTGAAATGACTTCAAGGGGATTCCAATATATTCTGGGCAGAGTAAGAGGGGGGGACCAAGAGATGAGATATTAGGCATACGATACGGTTCACAAGAAGGTGAAATATATATATTTGACCAGCACGTTCAGCTGTTTCAATTAAGTCCAATATGCTGGACTAATTAGGCTGCATACGTAAGATATCCATTTGTCCATCAAATATGGGCCTATCAAAATAGATGTACATTTTGATCAGCCGAACACATTGATGTAAGTCCCATCATTCTAGGGAATTATAGAAAGAGAGTTATAGGGTATTTTTTTTTACTCCAAGCAGGTTTGAGTTTACAATAACTGTTCACCCATCATAAATGTCAAGAGATTGGTAAGTGGGGTGTAACAGGGGACTTATCCTTGTTCACAAATGTGCCTCTAATCCAGCAGTGTGGTGGTTAACTGCTGGTAGGCAATTAACTAACACCACCTGCCTGATTAGATGCCTTTGAAAAGCCTGTCTTTTGAGACAGGAAGTGAGACTCCTTAGCTCACATCTGAGCTGAACTTGGAGACAGAGGAGAGATTCCTTAGTCCACTACTGGGCTGAACCAAGGAAAAACAGATGTCTTGAGTGACAAGCTGACCACAAGACAAAGGGGACAAGATTCTAAACTTGGAGCCTGACATTTCCTGTGCACACAAGGGTGCGGTTCCAAGAGAGAGAGAGAGAGAAGCTTCCCCTACCGCAGCCCAGCTAACAGATAAGACTTTTTTGTATAAGAATATATCTATGTCTGTGTATTGATAATGTCATGATTTGGGGCTGGTAAAGAGCCTAGCTAACCAACCCAGTCAGAGAGGGCTGAGCTACATGTGTAGATAGTCTCCAAAGCAGAGATAGGTTTTCTTTGTTTGGCTCACTATTTCGCTTATGTTGATTTTTTGCTGTGTTTTAAGCAACAGTCACAATAAAGCCTTGTTATAATTTCACCTTACAACAGTCTCCATTGTGTACCTCTGCACATGTCCTCCTACATGGGGGTTAAGGATATGCCCCAAGAGGTTGGACTTATTCTGTTCCCAGTGCAGAGTTGTTGAGCTAAAAAGTCTGTATTTGGGATATGAAAACTAGAATTCAGCAAGAGGCGTGTTTTAAGCCAAAACACTTGAATTCTCATCTTCCAAACTCTGAAGACCTCTGGGGGGAGGAAACGGAAGTTGCGTTGGTAATGTATAGGTTCTCTGTTTTACCCTGGTATTATATTAAACTGTCTGCAGTAACTATATTGTATGTTTGTTGTAATATAATGTTTTCTGTAACTAAGCACTGTACTATTTTTGTATATTAAATCTAAAATGTTATAAGTACTGTCTCTGGGCTATGAATTAATTTAACACCTTTCGAAGAGAGTAACTGCATTTTCAGATACATTTTGCTTCAATAGGTTTTTGTGTGTTAATCATCTTTTTTCCCAGTAAACAGGAGACCAAAGACTCCAAGAGGTAAGACCTTAAAATGTTCCTTGGTGGTGGCAGTGTATTGAGGGCCAGTGTGACAGATTGGGGGGGAGATATAACTCATTTTATGGACCCTGCCCAGTGATAAATGAGTCAGCTGGAATGCTGGCGATTTTAACCCTTGGCGCATACATAAGTCAGGTGCTCATAGGTGTGCCGTTTGTGCCTGTAATCATGTCATTAACATATAAAAAGAGCAAACAGTTATACATCTCTGAACAGAGCACATCATACAAAGACATACAGTACCAGTTACCAGCAGTGCAAGAGCTTTGCAACAAATGATCACAAACAGGAAAGTGTTGCACTGTTCCCAGCAGGAGACTGTGGCAGAACCGGAAGCTGCAAGAATAGACAATGATACCCTCAGTAATATACAGTTCTATTGTATCTGTTGCTACAAGCTCATGAGCACAGACTGAAGGGTTGGTTCAAAGTCAGCCATTTGGTGAACTCAGGGAGCAGGATATTCACTTATCGATTACAGGAGAACGGATTGAGCCACCTTTGCTGAAGGAGGGATATCCTGAAAACTTGACCTGTCGGTAGCTTTAATGGACTGGAGTTGGCCACCCCTGCGTTAAGCCTTAGCGGGACTGTGGATTTGGATCTTCAGTGGATAAGCAGGTTCCTGTGGTCCGCGTATCTCAGCGGGTCAATCCCCAAAAGGACAGAAACGCGTTTTGTGGATTTTTAAATTATGATTACCAACGCACTCCGCGGATTCCACCACCCGCGGACGGATTTGTAGAATCCAACCCGCGGATTCAGCCGTCCGTTGGCGGATTCTTGAGAATCCGCTGATTGGATTCCACAAACCCGTCCACGGGTTGTATCCAACGGCGGCTTTCTGGTGAATCCGCGCGGAGTGAAACCCGCCCCCAAATCCGTTTGCGGATTTTACACCGCGAAATGCTTTTTGGGGGGGCGGGGGGGAACATCAGCAAAAATCCGGGAAACGGATATGGGCAGATTGGCCAAACTCTAGTTCCCAGGACTTAATAACAGAACGGCTACACACACACATGTAATAGCAAATAGTTATTGGGAGATTTCTTCCCCCCGGAGAACGGTGGAGGTAACCTTTGCCATAAGCCTCGGATTTATATTTTCTCTTGCACTTTATTAATGTTTTGAGATTTTTTTTTCACCCATTCTTAAGGGCACCTTTATTTTTTAACCAGTTTTAACTGTGCTGTCGCTCACACATTGCACATACGGTGCTTCTAAATGTTTAACCCCGTAAGCAACACGTACATGTCACGCATCCCATTCTAGTGCCTATGTCAGGGGTGCTCATCTCCAGTCCTCAAGCCCACCCCTCCCCCCCCATATCGGTCAGGTTTTCCCTGCTTCAGCACAGTGGCTGTATCAGTCCCTGCTTCAGCACAGGTGGCTCAATCTGATTGAGCATCCTGTGCTGAAGCTGGGATATCCTGATCTGTTATGGAGGGGGGGGGGGCGGGACCGGAGTTGAGCCCCCTGCACCATATCATGATGTTATTTCCTCTTTTCCTCCAGAACAGTTTAACATTGGAAGTGTAGGACCTGTCAATAGGATCTACGTGGTCTGATTTGGTTTCAGGCTTAACAGGTGTTTCACCAAAGATGAAACGAATTATCCCTAGTTAGGAGAAGAAACAAATATGGGAATGAAGTAAATCACTTGTCATATTGGATGTGGCATTGAGGGCTTTTTTTGTGTACTGCTGTATGTGTGAGCTCGCTCTCCCCCAGTATATAAATAAATAATACTATGGGTTGGGGTTTTTGAGCTCACTAAGATTGGCAATTTCTAATAACGTCCCTGTGACAGGTCCTTAACCCTTGCCTCAAAGGGCTTCAATAGAAAGCCTGTGTTGGTCTGAGGAATCCAGCAGGGAGCTGGTTAATTGCAGCTAGAAAATTAACCAGTTTCCACCTGGCTCATCAGACAGGTAGAAAAGCCTCCTGCTTACACTGCAGGAGAGATCTCTTGAGCACAAAGGGACTGTGTTGCCAGCAAGAGACTCACAGGAACAGCTGTCTTGAGCACAGAAGGACTGTGCTGCCAGCAAGACACCCTGAAACCAGACCCTCTACTTCCAGGGTGCAGGGGACCCTGGAACCCACCAGAGGGTGGCTCCCAACGGACAACCCAAAGACTGGCATAAAGAGCCCCACTGCTTACCGGTAACTCTTTGGATTTTGGGGTCATAGGTTGGGAAGAGGCTTATCCTGCAGATAGGGACTGGGAAAGCGAGTTAGCCCTTACACAGGGATAGGATGTTTGTTTATTTGTGAGCTTCCTTAAACTGTATTGTTTAAAGCTACGGGCTGAATAAAGGCCATGGTTTATTTTCCCCTAATATGTCTCCCTGGCTGTACCTCTG
This sequence comes from Ascaphus truei, assembly GCA_036426205.1. Lineage (NCBI taxonomy): Eukaryota > Metazoa > Chordata > Amphibia > Anura > Ascaphidae > Ascaphus > Ascaphus truei. The sequence goes on from CM071587.1 coordinate 9,809,326, forward strand.
CACACGTCTCCTACAGCCCTGTTAAGCCTTATTTACTCCCGTAAAGAGCATAGCTTGTAACGGCCGTTAGTGACAATGACATGCAAATGGAGCGTTATCATAACACTGCGTGTCCAACTCCCTCCTTGCTGTCTCTGTACGTTCTCCCCACTTACCACTTTGATTGTAAGCTCTTCGGGGCAGGGACTCCTTTTCTTATTAATGCCTGAAGCACGTACTCCCATTGTGTGCTATAATATTATGTCACGTGTATTGCAAAGTACTATGTACCCGCATGTTACTATATGAATAAACAGTGTTCGACAAACATATACATTTGCTCGCCCCGGGCGAGTGGATTTAACCCCCGGGCGAGTAAATATTGGCCCAAGCAGCACATGTTTGGTACTAGGTGGCGAGTAGATTTTTTTGTGTGGCGAGTAGATTTTTTGGTGATTTGTCAACCACTGTGAATAAATATATGCATACGTACATACACTAAAGTCCGTTAGCGTTAACACAAGGACTTCACATTACGTTAGGTAGGTCATACCTAAACTTATCGTTATTAAGTGCCTGGATGGGAGGTTACACCTATGCTAATTAGAGATTGACAAATCCGCCCCAAATCGGCCACCCGGATTTTCTCGCATTCTCCACCCAAAATCCATTTCGTGGTGTAAAATCCACGGACAGATTTGGTCGGTTTTAATCCGGGGCAGATTCATCAAAATCCGCCATTGGGTACAACCCGTAGAGTCTTAACAATCCGCCAACGGACGGATTCTACAAATCCGCCCACAGGTCACGAAATCCGCGGAGTGCGTTGGTAATAATGATAATAAAAAATCAGAAAAGGCGAATCGCCCTTTTTGACATTGATCCGCTGAAATCCGCGGACTAAAAGGAACCAGGCGATCCGCTGCGGACCCACATTCGCGCCCCACCCAAATTCGCCCATCTCTAATGCTTATGAGATACACAACGGACGTAGTTTTTGAACATAATGGCATCTTACAGTGGCAGAGTTCAGTCTGGGCTCTAATCCTCACGCAGGTAACGCATGACACTGCCAATTACAAATGTACACGCGGATACGGCAGGGTTTGCATCTCTCTTATCACTTCCTAAATCAGATAAGCAACTCAACACAAACATCAATCCAGTCCCGGTGTTGCGTGTAACGCCTTCGGCTCTGCTGTAGCTGTAAACCTGGAGTCCTGAGTATTTAAGAGTCATTTATCACCGGTGCTGGAGTGGATTATCCCATGTTTGTAACACAAGCACTGCAATTACTCCTGTGCCAATTGAAAAGCATGTGAAAGCCCAGGGTTATAATTACTGATCAAGCCCTCTCATGGGTGAGTGGATTAATTGCACCGTGCAAATTTGCATTATGCATATTGGGATTGCCTGGATGAGGCTAATCGTGAACAAATATCTAAGATACAAACTTGCGACACAGAGAATTTCCCGGTACAAAAGGACTTTGTTGGTTGGGTTCAGCATTTCCCCAACTTCAAGTTTTTCGGGAGGCCATTTAGAACAGTTCTGAAGGAGATGTGATCCGTCAGTGGAAGTCAGTTTTACTGTAGTTAGGATTAGGGTATATTCGGGTCAGTTGTAGGGTTAGTGTAACAGTCATGCTCGCCACAGACCAGGGCTGGAACCGCGGGACTAAGGTGACGATGTGAGAACACCGACCTTAGGCCACAAAGCCGGGTCCGGGTTGCATAGTCCGTAGTCGTGCGTAGCCAAGGTCAGGATAGGATACAGCTGCGTAGTCCGTAAGCAAGCTGGGGTGGAGGTAGGCGGTACAGGAGCAGGGCCGGGGTGCAAGCAAAATTCGGCAACGGGAAAACTTCAGCGAAGACGCTTCAGCGTAGGTGCTGCAGCGCGACAGGGAAAAGACAGGAGTCACAGGAGCATGAAGCTTAATTACAGGGACTTCCGCACAGGAACAATCCCCACTTGGAGGAAGCAGGAACCAGAAGCCACAGTGCTGGGAATCCAACGCTTCAGCACGAGAAGGCAGGAACAGTTCAGTGAAGCCGCTCCTGTGTGGCAGGGTTTCTGGAAGGAGGGAAAAGGAACAGAGAAGGGCGAAGGTCACAAGAACCAGGGATGCAGACACGGCACAGGAAACACTGGGGAAACCAGCGTAGCCGCTTCAGCGTGGGTGAAGCCGAGGTCTGCCAGGAACAAGGTAAGCAGCGCCGGGGCTACTATACAAGAAGGCCTTAGGAAGCAGAGGACTAGGAGCAGGAGACAAGGCACAAGGAGGCCTAGCAGGCCAAACAGAGAGTCTGTGACAAGCACAGTTACTTGCAACTGGGATTGCAAAGTCTATGTCCAGCCACTTCCTGAGGGCGGGGCAGGAACTAAATAGCACAGGAGGCCAATCAGGCCAGAGCTGCACAGGAGGCAACAAGAGGCAGGTGATTGCAGAAACAGGGAAAAGTTTGTCTGGAACCTGCAAAGCTCCGGAAGGATGGGCTCCAGCCAGACCCAGGAGCGGATTCCTCACAGTTAGCCCTACTCTCTGGAAGACTCATTTGAATGGATTCCGACTCATAACCAGGTATTCTAACTCATCATAAGAGTCTAATGCCGGGGTGGCCAACTCCACTCGTCAAGGGCCACCAACAGGTCAGGTTTTCAGGATATCCCTGCTTCAGCACAGGTGACTCAATCAGTGGTTCAGTCGTTGACAGAGCCACCGGTGCTGATGCAGGGATATCCTGAAAACCTGACCTGTGTGTGACCCTTGAGGACTGGAGATGGCCAATGACTGAGCCACTGATTAAGCCACCTGTGCTGAAGCAGGGGTATCCATAAAAGGGAGGAGATTGAGAAAAATCAATATTTAGGGTAATATATTTACTAAGCGGTGCAATTCCAGAAGACACCTTCCGGCGCAGGAAGACACCACAGTGGTGTCACATGGAAAAGCCCCGCTGAATAAACATGTCCCTACAATGGGGTTATTGCGGTCCGATGAGTCAAAATATCGTACGCAATGCTTTACCAATCTGATTTTGAAATGCCTGAGGTGCCAATTACAATGTTGTCACTTGTCTCTAATTAAGAGCAGCAGGGACGCCCCATTAAACCACTTCTTTTATTGCAGAACTCAAACCAGAGGGCCTCCCCGTTGGAAGAAATACTTATCGATGTTCATCCTCTCATGGACATTTAAACTGCCGTCCAATAGGAAGCTGCAACATAACCCTCCCCCCCCGCCCCCACCCTCTCCCCCAGGATCTTGCTGCTTCCTTTTTAGCCAGAGGATCTGTAAGAGTTTGGTTACCAATTTAAATCCCCTAAAGGCGAGGAAAACACTGGCGACTTAACCAGTCAGTCTCTAGGGTCCCGGGAGCGAAACCATAGGGCGGTTCCGTCTCCGGTTCGAATTCTGTAAAAACATCCATAGTTAAACAAAAAAATGTCTAGGCGGGAATGCTTATTTTAGTATCATTTTTGGATTCTTCTTGTAAACAGACCTAATGAGATATAGTATTCTTTATCATATACCGTTTTTGCCCGTGTAACCCTCCCCGCCCGGCTTCTAGGAAGGTTACATCGATGTATAGCGCTTGGCTGCTGCCGGTGGGGTTACCGTGACTCAGGGGCTGGATTCAGACGGCTGGGCGATGAGGCAGCAAGGATGAAAATAATGGGCGCCGGAAACTTTTGGAGTACAGCAGTCTTTTATTGGTGTCCTCCGGCACGGGGACCGCTCACACACACATGACAACGTTGTACTGGTTTTTATAACAGACGTACATAAATACGGGGCTTCCGTTAGTGCCCACTCTTAACACTCCAACGGCGGTGCGTTGACTTAGTTGCTTTACTTGTGTGGGACCCGGCTGTGACAGTAAGGGGATAACCAAGCTATACGATAAAGGTTAAGCCCATCTGGTTATCCCTGAAACCGTGGGGTTCCTGGCAGCTACAAAGCACCATAAACCAGGGGCCATGTACATCACATGTAAAAGTTAAAGTGCCCCCTGCTTTTCCACTTTCCATGTTCCCTGTGCCCCACACCCATGAAACTTTCTGTGTGTAAGTTTTAAGGGGGATATTTGGGTAGAAATGCAATTGTTTTGTTTGCAGGAGTTCGGGGGGCAAAGTTACCAGTAGTCCCCTAATTCTCCCCGGCGAGCAGGCATGATTTGCCGGTACTCGGGTTGAATTACACCGGGGCTGCCAAGTGTCCCCCCGACTCCTGGATTTCGAGCCCAGATATCCCAGTCCTATTTCCATTACAGCGATAGGTCTCCCCAAGTTATCATATGTATTAAAGTATGTTTAATTTCATTTGTGCTTTCACTATAAATGTCTATTCAGTTGCCCCGGGCATTCATATAGGTATTGGGAAGTCTGGATAGACATCGGAGTTCAAAGAGGAGACGGGATGTTTAGACGTGTCGGGGTGCTAAGTGGCGGGGCAGGACGGAGTACTGGGTCCGGGGAACAGAGACCCCCTGCGGGGAGGACACTCTGGTCTGCCAGACTCAGTGGAGCCTGCCCAGTAGGTGGCAATGGGTTGACTGGTGGAAGCATGTCGGCACATTTCCCATTGATCAATTCATATGTCCTGCCCACGGGGCATCCCGAACTGGCTTGGCATGCCCCCTCCTCTGACGTCAGCCAAAGGATGAGCCCCTACTCCTATTGGCTAGTGGAAGGTAATTCCCACGCTCTGAATGGTCGCTCCTCCTTCCTCCATGATGAACCTAGCTCAGCGGAGGGTGCGCCTATAGTGGGTGCGACACAGTGACCAAAATCACTGAAATTAATAGATTTTGATATTTACTGCGACGGCCGCTCCAGGTGACTGCAAAAAGCCAATCACATCGCCTCTACCTGACGTCACCGCCCCGTGCAGCCAACGACATCGAGAAAACTCAATTTCAACTTTTTCTTCAGCGACGGCGATGGGTGACGTCACCAGTCGGGTCACCATCAATGCAGCCTGCACTATAAGCTCAGCCTAAGTCAGACTCGAGGTCCAATTTCTCATTTTGAAACGTAGCGGTCGCGGCTAGGAACTGAAGCCGAAACGAGGACCAGGAAGCCCGGGTGTATATCCCGGTCAGGGAAGCAGGCGCCCTGCACCTACTGTAGAGCCTAGATTTCACCCCCAGTAAGTGTGCTTGTACCTGTATTTTGTGTGTTCATTGTGTTGTACGCGGGTTTACCCGAATAAACTGCATTTTGATCCTACTACCTTGCTTTGCCTATGATCCCAGTACAAATATAAATAAATGTCAAAAGTCCTGGTCTCGTGTGACACTGGTCCCCCTTTGTTGTTTTGGGATTCTCATCGCTATTACCCTGGTCACACTAGGCCCGTATGGGAATCCTGGTTGGTAACTTGCAAGTGACCACAATACCGTTGGCCTGATTGGGAACTGCCACATCTATACATACTGAGAGGAATATTAATGCAGAACTGCGGTTAGAGGCGATCCACCGACACCCGGGAGCCCTCTTCCCATTTCCCGGGAGCCCTTTGTGGCATGCCGTTTTCCTATCTTATAGATATGTTGGACTCCATTAGCCTTCTGCTGGGATCCTAACTTAGAGGGGCACTGTCCCTATTTACAACGTAATAACGCAGGGGGGCCTGGTCTGTGCTATTACTGTATGAACATGCTCTCCCCGAAGCTCCTCTTGTCCTCCTGGAACCTGAACTTCCAGACCCTTCCCCCTATCCATAATATCCCTTCTGACATCAGTATCCCCATTGCAACACAGGGTGGGGCCCAGCACACACTATCCCGCTATTAACTCCTCACAGCAATCTGACCTTCACTGTGTGTGTGTGGGTGTCTCTCTCTCTCTCTTTCTGTGTCTGTCTCTCGGTCTATCTTTCTCTGTGTGTCTCTTTCTCACTGTCTTTCTCTGTGTGTGTGTGTCTCTCTCTCTCTTTCTCTGTCTGACCTTCCTGCCACAAGCAACAAGGCTGCCTATTGCCCCCAAGTTGAAGCTTCTTCCATTTTACCCTCCTACCTCATACATCCGATTGCTGATTGGCTCCCAAAGTGGGCAGGGCCAGTTTATAAGGCAGTATGTACTTTTCAACTTAACTTTATTAAAAAATACATGGCCTTATAACCGGACACATACGATAATTGTATATTTAGAATAATCCATATTGTACTTCCATCTTACTTTGTACTGTCATTTTTCTTCTCAACGAAATACATACAATTAGATTGTAAGCTCTTCGGAGCAGGGACTCCTCTTCCTCAATGTTACTTTTATGTCTGAGGCTCTTATTCCCATGACCTGTTATTTGTATTATTTGTTATTTATATGATTGTCACTTGTACATGCGCTATGTACATTAATGGCGCTACTGTATATAAATAAAGACATACATATACATTACAGAAAGATAGAAAAGATAAGAAATCTGGATATTTTATATAGAAATATCGCAAATAAAAAAGGGATGCGATGTCACAAAGTTGTTTATGAAACATTGTGTTAAAGTACATTTAGAAAAGCTCGTGGTAAAGTGATCATGAAATACTGCCGTCATGACATTTAATGAATAAGTCATAACTGTTTATGAATCCCTCAACTTCAACATTCACTAAAGTTAATTAGAACAATCATGAATATACCATGAATTTCAATGCACATAAAACCCGTCTCCAGCATTCATGAATAGTTCATAGAGGTTTAAAAGCTGCATCTTTATATATGCCATTATAATCTCACACAGGCATATGACCAGATTTAAAAGTGCATGACCTCCTATGTACACAATCATTGTTTTTCCCATGTATGTCGGGATGGGGGGCGGGATCCCTCTAGCTTATCCAGCGTTCTTGGGGGCCCTGGTAGTCATTACATTGAGGGTCGCAAATATGTATTAGGGCATTAAGAATGTAGATAGGAGCAGTGAAGGGAGCAGTTATAGAGAGCGGTTAGGGAGGAGTTTTAGGGAGGAGTTATAAGGGGGTTAGGGGAGGAGTTATAGGGAGAGGTTATAGGAGCAGTTAGGGGAGTATAGGGAGAGGTTATAGGAGCAGTTAGGGGAGGAGTTATAGGGAGAGGTTATAGGTGCAGTTAGGGGAGGAGTTATAGGAGCAGTTAGGGGAGGAGTTATATGGAGAGGTTATAGGAGCAGTTATGGGAGGAGTTATAGGGAGCGGTTATAGGTGCAGTTAGGGGAGGAGTTATAGGAGAGGTTATAGGTGCAGTTAGGGGAGGAGTTATAGGAACAGTTAGGGGGGAGTTATATGGAGAGGTTATAGGAGCAGTTAGGGGAGATTATAGAAAGCGGTTACAGGACCAGTTAGGGGATACGTTAGGGGAGCGGTTATAGAAGCTGATAAGAGACTAGAAAAAGGGAGGAGTTATAGGAGCAGTTGAGTAAGAGTTATAGGAGTAGTTAGAGGAAGAGCTAGGAGCGGTTATGGGAGGAGTTATAGGGAACTGGTTAGAGGAGCAGTTATGGGAGGAGTCACTGTATAGGACAGCAGCTGCTCAAAGCAATATTATAATGGGATGTACAGTACTAATATATCGCGAATTCCTGTAACATCTCCAATTACATCATTTTTTATACATATCTTCCAATGTGAAACCCCAGAGAACAGTTTGAATCAGCGGATTGCACTATTTTATGCGTAAGGCTGCGTCACATGCAAGACGCTTCTGTCCCCCTGGGAGGTGTACGTCACCTCCGACCTAGGGGAGTTCTTGAGGCAAACAAAAGGAAGATAAATTAACGGGATGCAGGATTTGATGCATCCAAAATATGTCGCTAAACTCCTCCCAGGCTAGCTTACACCGCCAGTCCCAGAATCGCTAGCTGACCCACCCGGGGGGCAACATGGGAGCAAAAGCCAAGGACCCAAGTCTTCCTTCAATTTAACGATGGTGCAAGACTTACTGTTTGCATTGCCGAGGACGCATCCGAACCATTGACCGTGACGGTCGCAGCCTGAGCGGGTTAACGCAGAATTGGGGTCTGATCCGGAAGCGCGGATCCCCGCGCAGTGTGGTATGGGACATTTGGTCGTGGCCATCTCGCAGAGACCAAGTCTCCGCCGGCGTTTGGCCACGGAGGGAGCCTCCACCATGGAGCCGCTCCGCCGATGGACCCTAAACCACAAGCTGCTTCTACGAGAAGATAACATTTAGGGTAGGGGGTTAAGTTTAGGGGTTTTAGTGGTTATTTATAAAAATGTTTTACCAGGAAGTAATACACTGAGAGTTACCTCTTGTTTTCAAGTATGTCCTGGGCACAGAGATATAACAGTACATGGTTACATTAAAAGAACAGAGGTTATACAGTCAATTCTCAGACATTTCATGGACAGATAGAGTTGGAAAATTAGGTACAAGGGATCAAAGGCTGGTGAGTTTCAGATTGAAATAGAGCAGCTTTCACATGACCAAACATCAGCGAACGGCAGCAAATGGCTCACACCCTTTAGCTGCCCTTTGGCTGCGCCAAAAGCTGCGCGCCTTTGGGGCATCACAGATGTACACTGGGGTGGTTGAGATTGAATCTGTTGCAGCTGTGAACAAAAAGATCTTTGTGTCCTCTTGGCTCATTAACATTCCAGTGGGTGGGGTTGACGTTCCACAAAGTACAAGCAACTGTTAACCCTTAGCACGCTGGTCCTGTGCAGAGGGGAGCAGCTCTTGGGGAGCCCCATCAGCTGTCCGTCTTTGGGGCAACGCAGATGTATCACTGGTTAGGATTGGGGCTTAATTTTAGGGGTTTCAGCAGTTGGGGTACGGTTAACTTTAGGGTTTTTAGCGGTTAGGGTAAGTGGTTTTAAGGTAAGCGGTTTTAGGGTAAGAGGTTTTAGGGTAAGGGGTTAGGTTTTTAGGGTAGGGGGTAGCGTTAGTATAAGGGGTTAAGATTAGGGGGTTTTAGGGTAAGGAACTGACTGGCAGCAAAGTGGCAGGCAGCTGAGTGTACCAGCGGCGAGGTCACTTGCGGCTAAAGTCTGGCGGTCCATTGGATGTGGCAAAACGGCGCTGGGAAAAGTAAGTCTTGTTACCTGGATCTGTAGCCTTAAAATCTCTCCTCGACCGGTTCAGCAAATAGAGAATAATGACCCGAAGAAAAGTCAGAGGCTCAGATGTATTGTGCATTTGAGGTGAACACTCTTTAGCGGCTCTCCCGGGCGGAGAAAGGCTTTCTTCTGTATTGCTTAGTTACTTATGTAGATTTGAAGATGCTTTCACGGGCATTAGGCATATGCACTTTGGCGATGGGTTAAGGCTTTTGCACACACTGCCAAGCTTGACATGAATAACTTCTGACTTTTAAATGGCCATTTCCACAAGAAGTCGGCTGTTATGACGTATATATGTGTGTTCTGGTAGCAAGTTGAGATCCTTTGCTGATTTTTAGATACAGCACTTTTGAAAATCAACAGAGTATAACAGCTGTATATCGCGGCAAAAGGCCCAGTGATTGACTGGGATTTAGGGGATCTGGGACAAAAAAATTGCATTGTATTGGATTTAAATAGTGAAATGAGTGAGACTCAATCCCAGTGAGTGAGGCTCCATCCCAGTGAGTGAGACTCCATCCAAGTGAGTGACTCTGTCCCAGTGAGTGAGACTCTATCCCAGTGAGTGAGACTCCATCCCAGTGAATTACTCCATCCCAGTGAGTTACTCAATTCCAGTGAGTGAAAACTCCATCCCAGTGAGTGAGACTCCATTCAAGTGAGTGACTCTCTCAGTGACTAAAACTCCATCAAAGTGAGTGACTCTGTCCCAGTGAGTGAGACTCCATCCAAGTGAGTGAGACTCCATCCAAGTGAGTGAGACTCCATCCCAGTGAGTGACTCTGTCCCAGTGAGTGAAATTCTATTCCAGTAAGTAAAACTCCATTCCAATGAATGAGACTTCATCCCAATGGGGTTCGACTTCATCGCCGTGACTCCATTACTGGTGGGGAGAGAAGAGGGGGAGGGGCGGAATACGAAATTGGACGGATTCATCCATCTCTAGTAATAACCCTTTAGGTACCATAGTATAGAGTGCTGCCTTTATAACCAATATGACCACTAAAGGGTTAATGACAACGGGATTTTATATGGTGACATTTTTTTTTTTTACTAGTCCAGGGTTTACAATTCGGTTTTCTATATGGCGAGCACCATAAATATTGCAGATTCAGCAGCTTGCACTAGCCAAAATCTCGCCCCCCATTTCCGCTTCTTCCACAAGATTTTACCCGATAAACTGTTCTCCTCTTTTCATAGTGTAGCCATGCCATCTGTGGCTGCTAGTTTGCTTCCCTCCTGGCAGTTAGTCCTGGTATAAGCAAGCCTTGCCAGTAGTTGCTAAGGGGTTTCCCCCCTTCCCTTTGGTACTGCACTTGAGTGACAGCAGGGGGTGGTACATCCTGTTGTAGCTGGGACAACGGGGTGCCCGCCTCCTGGCTGTACTTAAGGGCAGGACTGCCCTAAAGTTGGAATAGTTCCTTCCCCCACTTAAGGAAGGCAGGTCACACATTGGAGAGGCTGCATATTGGGTCTACTCTATTCCTCTTCCCCTAGGGGGAGAGTGAGTGTGTACCTTACCTCTGCCACCGCTAGGGAGGTGGGGAAGAGCTAGGATGGCTGCTGGTGCCCTTGGCCTGTAGTGACGGTCCAGGGACCATCTTCAGTGATGGCTGACCGGGAAGACTGTATCCGGCAGAAGACTGCCGTGTAACTGTTACTGCAGAGTATAGTAATAAACCCGTTCCTGTTTTGCAATATACCTCCTGCCTGATGCGTGACCTTACTGGTGGGAGAGGTAATAAGTTCTACCGTGGGAGATCACCTTCAGTTCCTGGCGCCTACGGCAGATGGAGGCGCTGCACTGCTAAGGAGATTTGTGGGGTATGAACCCCAGAAGCCTGTTCCTGTGTCCCCACTACCATCGGCGGATGACTCAGCCCTCCTGTTGCCAGCTGGTATATGCACCATACACCCTGTAATGGCCTCTATCTGTGATTGGGTGGGGGAAACACTGTTACATTTGGAGGCGCTGCTGAGATCTGCAAAAACTAAAGGAGGGAGGCTAGGTGTAGTCAGGGGGATGTATTCCTCACAAAGAACAACCTAAGGCGGGTAGTCAAGATACCTAGAAGGGGGGTGTATCTGGAAGCCCCAACAGCCACCGTAGGGAGGGTCCACAATACTGGCAGCCGAGTGGGGCGGCGTAAGGGTACTAATAGGGAAGAAACCCAGAGTACCACTAGCCAATAGCCAGATTATGGCCACAGAGTGCTTGTAATGGACAGTAATCTTGTGCAGCATATTGAGATGGAGCTTTGCTAGCCTGGGGCACAACCTACTCTTGGTAGACGGCTAATCTATATGCCGCAGAGACAACAGGAAATGGATTCCCATATGAATCGCGACTCCTGTGGGGTCCGAGAATGTACTATACTCAAAATGGAGGTTCCCTTGCCCGTAAATGCACCACGTGAGTTACATGAACTAAGGGGGTGCCTCCCGCCAATGCTGGAGAGAGCACGTGCTACTTGCAAACAGGTGGCACGTAAATTTTTTGCAAAGTTCTACAAGGGTCTGGTGTGAAAACTTCGACCCCACCCAAGCGATGTGACTGGCTCAAGCCGGAGTCAGAGTCACGCCTCATCCATGTCACCAGTTGCCCCTCCTCTAATCTCCACCAGAGGGAGGGGGCGCGCTGATGACCAATGCCTAACGACTTTGGAGAACAAGGGAACTCTGGATGTGGCAAACCGCACCCTCAGTTCTTTGGAGTCTGGCGAGCGAAAGGAGTGAACGTACCATTTCTCTTGTGTCCGTGCTTACAAAAAGACTTCAATATGTCTGGTGGTATGGACTTCGACCCCTATCGGCGACCAATAGGGATCCTGGTGGTGCAGGTGGAAGGGAAAAAGGTACATCTTATGCCTATGCCCCAAGTGTGATTTCCCAGGTGGCGAATTGACCTGGGGAGCCAAGTGTGCCTGCTGCGGAGCACAGTTCCTGAAACCCACAATGCTGCGGCCTACGGAATTCGCAGAGAAAAATGCGACCGACCCCTCTACCTGGGGGTCGATACTGCTGCTATTCAATCTACCTCAACTAAGAAGCTTCGGAGGATCCCTGCGCCCTAGATGAGGCCCAAGGGGATTTGAGTATCCCGATGACCACAGAGCAAGCTGAGACGTTTCCAGACACAGTCCCCGCAGAGGAACCAGAGATGGTCAGTGAACCGGAACCAGCCCATGAGCACCCGGGTAAGGTGACTACCTGTGTGTTCTCAGAGGCGCATGAGTCGGGGCCGGCTCTGCTGATTGCGGAAATGATCCGGTGTCCCTCCCCTGCAGAGGTGTCCCTGCCCTCTTCCTCCCATACCGGTAGCAGACGGTCTTCTGTAGTGTTTCAACCGCTGTCGAATACGCTGACAGACGCTGTGGTGGAAAAAACAGTTCTAATGGCTCAGAGAGACGGAGGAGTCCTGCAACAGTAACCTCGACCATGAGACCTGAAAGGCGGATGAGCCTAACCCCCATGGAGGTGTCCGGAAGCCGATCCATGGATTCTCCGGTATACTGCACCGACACACTTTATTCGAGCAAATACCCGGTATGTACCTGGCAGATACCTGGAATGCGCCACTCCTAACCTCTGACAAGCCCCGTTGCATTTGCCTTCCCAGCCTGGGTTCATGCCTGGCTGATGGGCGGCTGATCTGTTAAATGATAATGATTAGGATTTAATAGGCTGCAATGCTTCGCGTGTCTACCAGATGGCATAAATTCATGAATTGTAATGCAGTTTATATATATATATACTGTGCAGTATTGCAGCCAGCGGGAATAAAATGCTTCAATCCCTGCTTGGAAAATAACTCAATGTACTCGGGCAGAAAACAGTCACAAACCTCAATACACCCGGGTATACCCGAATTCGTGGGACTAGCCAAGCTCGAATAAAGTGTGTCGCCAGTGTAGATGGAGGTACCTTCCGGTGCCGGCGTCCATGCTACGGAAGCTGACAAAGGCAAAGGCAGCTCCCCTATGCAATGGCCGGATGTCAATGCCCTTCAGGTGCGGGTCCTTGATTTGCAACAGTATCCCACGATAGCTTCTGGTGATGATGCCACTGCTACGGTGACCGCTGGTGCAGATGAGAAACTTTTGATCCCCGCTCCAGTGAGTACCGCTATAGCTCCAGTGAAAGGAACTGTTGCCTTTATCCAATCCATGAATGAACATTTGGCCCGTAAAAACAAGCAGCCGCTGTCGTGGCTGATACGGCCTTGGCCCTTGAGACAGATAGTTCTTCAGTGTGGCCGGGTGTTCTGACTTTTTTGCTTTTCTGGCCCGGTATCAGAAATATGTAATGGCCCATAGACCTATGCCCAAACCGCCCTGGGACAAACAGATATGTGGGTGCCCCGTATGTTACCAGGAATATCGTTCTGCTCTAGCTTTAAAGAGAGTGGATCATGACCCACCTTCTAGTTGAGGCCGGGCCAATAATAATAATAATAAGAGCAACAGGGCCTGGGACAGTTGTTCTGGCTCCTCACTCCATGGCCCTGCTTACATTGAGTGAGACATACTTACCGTCACGTTATTGGAAGTTATAGGGTCTGGATGGGAGTAACACTAAGACATACTTACAGTCACGTTATTGGAAGTTATAGGGACTGGATGGGAGTAACACTAAGACATACTTACCGTCACGTTATTGGATGATAACCCAGCGTTCTGCTATAATAACGTGACAGTAACCCCTGTGCTGATGACATGTAGAACGGACACAGCTTTTTGATATAATTAGCTGTGTGGATACACGGTAACCGCGGGGAACATCACATCCGCTCCTGATTTAGGTAACGTCCCGTTATGAGTCCGTATTTAACAGACCTTAGAGGAGGTCCCTTTGATAAGAATGGATTCACAGCAGCACCGTCGCGGCACCCTCTTCCTCAACACCTCGGTTTATCAGTGTTTCACACACGGTCACGCGAACAGTAAAGCTATCTACAAGTAACAATACAACCAGGGCTGCGGACAGGGGGGAGAGCCGGGACATGTGTAATTATTGTTGGGGGAATTGCATAGGTATTGTGGGATATTGTGTGTTTGGCCAGGAGGAGAGGGTGGAATGAGTGTGAGGGAGGTAATTGAGTGGTAGCAAAGGGGGAGGAGTGTGCGAGTGGTGTAAGAGGGAGTGAGGAAGAGAGAGGGGTGAGGGTGGGAGAGTGGGTGAGAGAGGGGGATAAGAGTGAGATGGGGGAGAGAAATACATGGGAAGAGGAGGGGAATAGAGAAGAGGGCTTGCAACAAGGCTGCTGAAACGGTGGGAGGGGGGTGGGCGGCACCCGGTCGAAACTATAGTCCTGGCCCTGGGAAATCTGTCGGCAGCCCTGAATCCAACAACTGTTTTAATTGCAAACTTGGACCAGCAATACTTTTATTCATAAACCACGAGTAGCACTGAGTTTTATTTATAAACCTGGAGGACCACTACTTTTTATTTACAAATCTACAGTTTCTTTAAAAAAGAAAATAGTGTTTAATTAAAACAGGCTCTTCCATTCAGTATTTAGAGCATACATTCCATACAAACTTTTCTTAATTTAGGTTAAGATGTCACAAAGCCGGGTGTCTTTCTGAGTAGAGTGACCATATGTCCAAGTTTAGCCGGGACTGTCCCGGCTTTTCATTAAACATCCTGGGGTCCCGCCAATTCTCTCACAATCGTTCAAATGTCCAGGGATTTGAGCTTTTGGACTCACTTTAAACTCTTAAAACCATCAAAATAGGCACTGCTTATTTTTATGTGATACCAAAGAGTAAACATTTTAAATATATTGGTCAAGTCTAATGAAACAATGACTGAATGTAAACCAAATTGTCTTTTTGCTACGCTCGAGAGTTTGCGTTAAGTTAGGAATCTGAAATAAATCAATAATACAGCAGAAATGGGGGCGCTGTTAGGCACATACCATTATATTGATTTTTAAGTGATGTAATTTGTTTTATAAATAATTTTTGAATGGGTCCCGCTTTCAACTTTTGAAAATCTGGTCTGCCGATTTCTAAGAACTTTTATTTAGTGCTAATATTTGCGTTCTTGAAGAATATCTGTATACAGAATGACTGAAGGTATCGCATATGTATTTATTGGCAGGGTATGTTTTTCTTGTTTTAAACACCTGCAGGGCCTCTACCCAGCAAGAGAGGAACATGGTAGCAATCATGTAACTTATTATACTAGGGAGAGAAAGGGGAAATACCTCAGAATTGTGTTCTATTTAAGAGGTGACTCAATTTTATCAGTACGGTTTCAATTTGAACAAAACAGAAATGTACATGATTTAACTTGATACATACAGTACGTTATCAAAAAACATTTTTTAGCAGTAAATAAAAAAGCCTCGACACACATGCAATATAACAAATTATTTAGTTAATTTCTATGTTTTTTTCTTCTCATAAGGAAAGGTCATTTAGTTAAATATTTTTACCAAAACTTGTTAAGCCTGCAACCATGTCAAGGTGACCCTTTATACACACACATGATATATTTATATATCATCATCTTCACCCCTTATCACCCCACTGCTGGATGAAGCCTCCCCAGGATCTCCCAGGTACTGCGGTTACAGCCTCTTCTCCACGTCGCTTCATCCCATTCTCCCATCTTACTTTTGGTTGTCGTCTTGGTCTTTTAATCTCTCCTGGAATCCAGTCGATTACCATCTTTGTCCAACGATGGCCATGTCTTCTTGCGATATGTCCAGCCCACCGCCATTTTAACTTCTTCCCCCGTGTGATGATGCCACAGAATTTTGTTTGGTTTCGAACCCATTCATTCTTTTTCCCGTCTCCAGGTAATACCCAGCATGCATCTCTCCATACTTCGTTGCGTTGTCTGAAGCTTCTGAATTATCTTCGCATTTCAGGTCCGACTGTCACATCATACGTGAGCACGGGCAGGATACACGGGTCACATCCATATGTGAGCGCAGTCAGGATACCCTGGGAGAAACCTTTCTTCTTGAGGCACAAAGTAAGGTCCTGTTAAAATATTGTCTTGTTTCTTCCAAATGCCTCCATTCCATCTCCATTCTCCTATTAATGTAATTCAAATGGTTCCCATCGGTGGTTACTTGCCAACCAAGGTAGACATAGTCTTCTATTTCTTCTAGTTCTATTCAATTTATTTCAATCATCACAGACTTGACACATTTGGTGAACATCACTTTGGTCTTGTGGATATTCATAGGGAGGCCACATTCTAACTTGCTTCTGCTAGTTCACTGATTTGTTGCAGAAGGTTGTGGCAAAAATAACAATGTCATCTGCAAATCATAGATGACTCAAATATTCACCTTTGATTTTGATTCCTTTTTCTTCCCAGTCTAATTTCCTGAACAATTCTTCAAGTGTTGCAGTAAAAAGCTTTGGTGACGCGGTGTCTCCCTGCCGCACTCCCTCGCTTACCCTTATCTTGCTTGTATCTTCGTGTAATCGAATGGTTGATGTGGCAGTCTCGTAAATGTTCTTTTTCAGCATTTTGTCTTCTTAGTCCATCTAGGAGCGCTGAGGCGTAGACAGAATCAAGCGCTTTTTCATCATCTACGAATCCTGAGCAGAGTTTTTAGATCGTTTTTATTACTTCGGGAAATAGCTTCTTGTACGACTTGGATGTGATCCATTGTGTTGTATCCACTGTGAAATCCCTCTTGTTCTCTAGGCTGGGCGAAATCTAGGGTCTGTTGCATCTGATTAGTGAGTATCTTCGTAAACCTCTAGTAAGTGATTGGAAGTAGACTGGTTGATCTGTAGTTCTTGAGGTCTTCGGTGTCTCCTTTCTTGTGGATGAGGATAACTATGGTATTATGCCATTGATCTGCAATTTTCCTGTTTTTCAAGCAGCATGTAGAGAGTTTTGCAGGGATTTTCTCTACTTCTTCCCCAGCTTCTTTCAAGATTACAGCTGTAATTTCATCTTCCTCGGAAGCCATCCCATTCTTCATGCCTTTTATTGCTTTTGCCACTTATTCTGGAAGGACACATGTTATATCATTGGTGGTTTCTTATTTATTTATTTTTATTTATAACATGTTTTACCTGGAAGTAATATATTGAGAGTTACTTGTCATTTGCAAGTATGCCCTAGGTGGAGACCTATAATGACACTACATCATTACGCATTGTATTTACAAACATTTCATGGAGAGTTAGAGATAATATATGTTATAGGCGTATGTAACAGTTACAAATAATATATATTATGGGCGTATTTAACTGTTACAGACAATATTAAAATGTGAGACAGCTGAAGTCTTGGAAGAACTTAAACTTGAGGTGGATTTAAGAGTCTCCGGTAGACTGTTCCAGTCGTGTGGTGCACGGTAACAGAAGGAGGAGCGACCGGATTCTCTGTTGACCAGCGGGATTCAGAAGTATTTGTTCCTAAAAAGCAGTGGTGCGCAAACTGGGGGACGCGCCCCCCAGTGGGGTGGGAGACTTTTGTAGGGGGGCACGGTTGTTGCAGAGGCCCCGCGCTCTTCCCCACGGCATTTTAATTACTTACTGAGATTCAGGCGGCTGCTGACGCGTCGCCATGGCAACGTGGTGTCAAATGACGCCGCGGGACCATGTGACGTGACGTCACATTACCCCGCTGCATCATTTGAAACCCATCGCCATGGCAGCACGGCGTCAAGTGACGCCGCAGGATCATGACGTGATGACACATGACCCCGCAGGGAACGGAGGAATTTGACGCAGGGAACGGAGGAATGGGAGCACGAGCACCGGGGGCACGAGCACCAGGGGCAGGGGGGGGGGGGGGCGCAGCTGCAAAAGTTTGTGCACCCCTGCTATAAAGTACACCTAGTTTGGCATACAGTAGGTTTTGAAAGTCAGAGTTTCAATATGCAACCCAAATTTTAAATGGGAGTCAAGCCATATGCCTAGATATTTAAAACTAGTGACTGGGGCTAAAATTGTATGAGAGTTGGTTCTGATCTGGAGCTCAGTCATTGGCAGCTGTAGAAATGTAGCCTTGGTCCCAAATACCATCGTTACAGTTTTGTCAGTGTTTAAAAACTGTTTGTTTTGGGAAATCCAGTATTCAAGTCTTGAAAAATCAGATTGAAGTACGTGTTCAAGGTCAGAGAGACGAGGGCTGTGTGCATGTAAGATTGTGTAATCCTATACAGGCAGTCCTCGGTTATCCGACACAATGGGTTACTCAAAATGGCGTTGGATAGCGAAACGTCGTAAAGCGAAACACGTTTTCCCACAGGAACACTGTTTAAATGAAAGATTACGTTCCTGAAGGCATTTTTAATACTAAAATATTTTATGCAGGCAATAAGATACACAGCACACACATAAATTATATAGTGTATATACTGTATTATATAATATAACATAAAATATAATAATATAATATATTATATAGTATAATATAATATTATATAATATATATATTATATACGCATAAACAACTTTGAAAAGCGTTGTAAGAGCGTTGGATAAGCCGTTTTGGCATTGTAAAAATGAATATAGGTATGCATTGCATAGCGTTGGATAAGCCATTCGTTGTAAAGCGAAGCGTTGTAAAACGAGGACTGCCTGTACATGTGTATTGATGCTGCCTTTCAAGCTGCAGATAGATCATTAACAAAGAAACCGAGTAGGGGCCCCAGAACAGAGCCATGCGGGATCCCACAGGTGATATCCAAGGGGTTAGTAAATTAAAACCTGAGATAGACACATATTGGGATTTTCCCCATAGGTAGGAGTGAAACCAGTTTACAGCGTGTTCCCCTATTCCAGAGCACTGAAGCTTGTTTAAGAAGATAACATGGTTAACAGTGTAAAAAGCCTTTGCAAAATCTAGGAATATTGCACCAGTGAGGTACCCCAGTTCCATTGCACACTGGATCTCTCTGCAAACTTTTAAAAGGGTAGTCACCGTAGAGTGGTTTGGGGCAAAAGCCAGATTGGATTTAACAGAGGAAATTTGCCTCGGTATAGTAATCAGTTAATTGAGAGAGGACACATTTTTCCATGGCTTTGGAAATGTGTTGGGAGAAGAGAGATTGGTCTGTAGTTGGAGACGATGTTTTTGTCACCACTTTTGTAGACTTATTTATTTTATTTATTTATAACATGTGTTACCAGGAAGTAATACATTGACAGTTACCTCTCGTTTTCACGTCTGTCCTGGGCACAGAGTTACGATGATAATAGGAGGAGAAAAACGGAGCACTACTGATGGAAATAATAATAAAAAAATAGAGAGATGTGTATTCCATAAAAACGTATATTTTAATGGTCATGAAGACAAAAAAAGCGAAGGAGTCGCTCCACCTACGCGTTTCTTTTTTTGTCTTCCTGGCCATTAAAATTGACGTTTTATGGAATACGCATCTCCCTATTATTTGTATTACTTTTGTTCCATCAGCAGTGCTCCGTTTTTCTCCTCCTATTGCTTTATCCTTCCAATGCGAGCACACCGGGGAACCTTGGAAGCTGTGAACCACATCAGGATGCTGCACTTCATAAAGTGAGTCCGTCAAATGACGTAACATCTTTCATCTTTTGAGTAATCAAGGTGTGGTTGGAATTTATTCACTTATTGCCATTTGGAATATCTTCTGTGATTTACCTATACACCTGTGCATGGTGAGGTCTCCAGGCAAGTATTATTCACCACCTACCTATCTACTAATCACATTATTGTTGGAACAAGGGTCACCGAATGGAAAAAAATTATGCCACACATATGTCTGTATAGTAGCTCTTAGCACCACACATGTTTTTCAAATTATGATATCAATACATGGTTATATTAAATGAACAGGGGTTATACAGTCAATTCACAGACATTTCATGGGAAGATAGAGACATGATTATTGCTGTATGTAACCTTTACAGACAAGATTAAAATTGTGTTAGAAGAGGTAGGATACGCCTGCACTGTGTTAGAAGATACCCTGTGTCACGGATCTTACAATCAATAAGGCCAGGTATGTTGGAAAATTGATTACAAGGGATAAAAGGGCTGTGAGTTTCAGATTGAAATGGAGCAGCTTTAACATCACCAAACATCAGCGAACGGCAGCAAACGGCTCACACACTTTAGCTGCCCTTCGGCTGCGTCAAAGGCTGTCCGGCTTTGGGGCAACGCAGATGTAGACTGTGGTTTCAAAGTCCTTTGTCCTCCTGGGTCATTAACATTCCAGTGGGTGGGGTGGACAAAACATATAGTACTAAGCAAAATCAGATGTTAATCCTTAGACTGGGACAACTCTAAAAGTTTTCCAGGTCTGTTGGATATGGCCCGAAGACAAAATAGAGTTGATTCGGGAGGTACATGGTGTGGCAATGACTAAGTAATAGGAACCTTCATTGCTGTAGGTCAGGTCCACATTAGCTGTTTACTTTTTATGTATGGAGCTCCTGTGTAATCTCCTCTTCAGATACTGGGACAAATTGAAAATTGTGAGCACCGTTTGGAGAAGGTGGAGGTGTAGGGGTTCTTACAGATTGAGCTTCGTGAATGTAGTTAGGGTTCCACTTCGATAGTACTGTAGGGAAGTAGCACACCCACAAATAATTATTTGAATGAGTTTGCCATGTCTTCTCTCTTGTCCTCTGCTTGATTATGCCCTGTGTTTTCTGTGTTCGTGTATAATTTCTGTGTGTCGGTGTCGTTAACTGATCTTGATCTTCATGACTTACTAAGAACTTCTTTGAACGAGGGGAGGCGGTTCCTCCCTGTTGATCGGTGATGGTACTGGAGGGGGGTTCAAGGGGGGGGCAGGGAACACAATGAGGGTGGGGGGAAAATTAGGGAAACAAATTCAGAAAAAACAACAACAAAGAGTATATGGGGGGATGGACCTACTATCCATCCTAAAACCTTTTAACTATTGATCCTCCTCTGGACCAAAATAGAGGGCTAAAAGAAGCCCAAATATGGGGGTGGGCACAAGCCTCGAGGACATCGGGGCACCCCAGACTCCTTTATACTGATTCCTCCAAACCTCTTAACCTCTAAACTCCTACCCCTTTTATAAACAGAATTTGGGAAGCAAGAAAATGCATTCCGTTCAAATAACAGCTTAACCCTCTTACATTAAATATTTCCACTCTTCCTATAGGGTTCACAACCTGTAACAATAATAAATGGGAATATAGTTTAGGACCTTAGAAAAATTAGTAAAATCGAGATGATGAGATTGTCCACGGAAATTTAACAAAAATAACACTGAGTCTGTTGGAAAGTCATCTTTCTCTTAGATTTCTTGCTCTCCACCTGGATCAAACGGGACCTCAGGGGAACAGTGAAGATATCAAAAATCGCCGGGGAAGAAAGTTCGCCACGGATCATGAACTCTGAGCTGCCAACCTCTTCCACCAACAGATCAGACTTTAGCCGTGGTGACGGGACCCTTTGCTCCATCATGTCAGGCGGG
Organism: Ascaphus truei; assembly: GCA_036426205.1. Classification (NCBI taxonomy): domain Eukaryota; kingdom Metazoa; phylum Chordata; class Amphibia; order Anura; family Ascaphidae; genus Ascaphus; species Ascaphus truei. The sequence goes on from CM071587.1 coordinate 9,830,782, forward strand.
TGGTATCGGGAGCTTCAGAACGGTCCCCTTTTTCACTCTGTTGTGAGGCTTCCGGTGGTCTCTCGGGCCTCAGGGAACGCTGCCGTTTCACGGGCAGCTGGCCGTGTACACTAAGGGCTCCTAGAAATGTCTCCGCCTCTACCGGGAATCTTAACGAAAATTGCTTCCAGTTTTTGTTTACGACCAGTTGGACTAGGAAAGCTCATCTATAGCAGATCTCGTTATCTCTGAGGACCGCTTTGAATGGATGGAGGCTTCTTCTTATTGAGATTGTAGATCTGGAAAGATCTTGGAAAATCTGAATTCTAGAGTCTTCAAAGTCCACATATTCTTGATTCCAGCAGCCTCTCATTATTTTCTCCTTAGTGGTGTAATAGTGAAGTTTGGCAATTACGTCCCTGCATTTACGAGGGTCCGCGAATCTTGGACCTAAGGCTCGGTGTGCTATGTCCACATGCAGGTCACTTGTTAGAAGAGACGGAACTATTTGGGTAAATAGTTTTGCTAGATAGGGTTGCAACTCACCCGAATCAACTGCTTCAGGATATTTCTTACTTTAAGATTTTGCCTCCTTTCCCGGCTTTCCAAATCATCGACGGTGTCATTCAGGTTCCTGATTTCGTCATTAAGTCTGAAAAGCTCGTCTTCCGTTGAACCCTGACTCTGCAGGGATTCTTCAGAGTTTATTTTCCGGCTGCAATGTTCGCTCTGTCAGGGAAGTCACATCTGCCTTAAATTCAGCAACAGCTTTATCAAGAGCCACCTGAAAGACACCCTGCATCTCTCTAAACTACTCTTTTAAAGCCCTTGGGGTGATTTGGGAATTGTCTTCTGTGTCTTGATCTTGATCTGTGTCAATAAAGTTTCCCCCTTGTTGTTGTGGCTGATCGTGTTGTTCCTGTACACACTCATACCCGCGCGGGAGCCATCTTGAATTTCGGGAACCGGAGAAGCTGTTTTCAGGAGGTAACGGAACACTGAGGGGGTTGGTGGCTTTCAAACTTTTTTGGGGGGGAGGCATCCCTGTAGGTTCCGCTGGCAGGGGGAGGTCTTTTGAAGAAGTTTTAGCCGGTTTGGAGGCCTAAATCATCCACGATCGTAACGGAGTCCACGGAGCAGCTTCAGAGTGCTCCCATCCTCCTCAGTTACGTGTCTAGCGACTGAAGTATCTAAACTGTTACGGACAGGGCTAAGATGCTCTAGCCCCCTAACCTTTAGCTGCCTATGAATCTCATCCACATATTGCTTCCCACATTGGCATGTAATATAATACATAAGATTATGATAGGTGCTGTAAGGTATTACAAATAGGAAGCCCAGCAGCCTTGTAGGTACAGTTCCCCTGACGAAGAGGAATTGCTCCTCGAAACGCGTAGGGCTGTATCTACTAAGGCTGCTGAAACTGAAGCATTATCGGAGGACACGGAGTCTGCCCGCGTCATCCTGCAAGAGAATACGCGACAGCCTAAACCCAACCCCCTGAGAGACGGCGCAAGTACGCGAACGCGGTGACGTCACAAGCCCACGTGACGCGGACGTGGAACAGAGCCAAACAACAGAGGAAGGTATCAGGGACTGAAGTTGCCTCCAGGCAGGAGACGGGGACACTACGGCCATTCCGGTGGATGCCTACACCACGGATCACCATACACACAGATGTGCCTTTAATCTACTTACTTCTGTAAGTGTTTTTTACCGATTTTTTTTATAGCATTAAACTGATATACTGCACTATGGGTTTTGCGCTTTTTTCTTCTTTTTCCCCATGTAATAAGATACACCACGCCAGTGGTGAGGCAGTTAAGTTAATAAAGCTCCTAATTTGGAAGGTCAAAAGCAGTGGAGGGTTTTTAGAATCTTTCTATAATGTATTTGGGTGATAAGACTGTTTGTCAGCCATCAAAACTCCAGATGCATTATTATTTTTGCTCTGTTCTTAGGTTGCAAAGAAATTATCATTCTACAGTATCATTCTATCACTAGTCAAACAGATAAACACGAGTAGCTGATCTGTTTGAATTCTGAGTTCCTGGAGAAAAATAAAGTATATTCATTTTTCAGTGTGATTGAATCTTTCCAAGGAAGGGAATTTTACTGCTCCCTAACTCCTCCTATTACCGCATATAAATCTCTCCTTACCTCCTCCTATTACCCCATATAACCACTCCCTATAACTCTTCCTATTGCCAAATATAACCGCTCCCTATAACTCTGCCTATTACTGCATTTAATCACTCCATAACTACTCCTATTACCCCATATAACCGCTCCCTATAACTCCTCCCATTACCCCATATAACCGCTCCATATAACTCCTCCAATTGCTCCATGTAACCCCTCCATATAACTCGTCCTATTGACCCATATAACCGCTCCCTATAACTCCTCCTATTGACCCATATAACCGCTCCCTATAATATTCCTCCTATTACCCCATATAACCGCTCCCTACAACTCCTCCTATTGCCCCATATAACCGCTTCCTATAACTCCTCCCATTACCTCATATAACCGCTCCCTATAACTCCTCCCATTACCCCATATAACCGCTTCCTATAACTCCTCCCATTACCCCATATAACCGCTCCCTATAACAGACCCCACACCATCTCCTCTAGCCCCATACAATGTATCGCTCATCACCACCACATCGTTAGTCCAAGCCGCGGACGACCTGCCGGAGTCCCGCGTTCCCGCAGGAAGCGCGGCACCACGAGATACGATCAAGTAAAACGGCTTCCTTTCCCGGCCAATTAAATCCTTTCTCCAAACCGCCCATCATACTAATAAGCAATGAATCATTTCGCCAACGTCCTTTCTGACGCCCCCCGCCTCCAGATTAACCCCTCCCGTCCCGCAGGAGGCTGCATGGCGGCGGGGAAAGGGTTAGCGTTATGCCGAGGAGGAGGAGGAGGCTGTGTCTATTGTTGACTAGGAAAATAGGGAGATTTTTTTCCCTTCTCTCTCTGAACTCAAATGTCTCTTTCAATAGAAGAGGAAAATGTCACAGGCAAAAAATGTGGCCTGCCTCTCCAGTTACCACGGTAACAAGCCTGCGGGCTGTGTATCAAATGGTTTGATAACCGTGCTGATGCTGTAGACATTCATGCTGCAAAATTGGTTTTACTGTTCCTAAGGAAGGCCGATTTCATTTTTAATTTATATCAGAGGAGACTTTTGTTAAAGCGAAATATATAGAGAGAGAGAAGGAGGGAGAGACAGAGACAGAGACAGAGAGAGAAGGATAGAGAGGGAGGGAGAGAAGGATGGAGAGAGAGGGAGAGGAGGGAGAGAGGGGAGAGGGAGAGGGAGAGAGAGAGAAGGATGGAGAGGGAGAGAGAGAGAAGGATGGAGAGAGAGAAGGATGGAGAGGGAGAGACAGAGACAGAGAGAGAATGATAGAGAGGGAGGGAGAGAAGGATGGAGAGCGAGGGAGAGGAGGGAGAGAGAGGGGAGAGGGAGAGAGAGAGAAGGATGGAGAGGGAGGGTGAGAGAGGGAGAGAGAGAAGGATGGAGAGAGAGAAGGATGGAGAGGGAGGGGGAGAGAGGGAGAGGGAGGGTGAGAGAGGGAGAGAGAAGGATGGAGAGAGAGGGAGGGAGAGAAGGATGGAGAGAGAGGGAGGGAGATAAGGAAGGAGGGAGAGAGAGGGAGAGCGCGCAAGAGAGAGAGAGGGAAGGATGGAGAGAGAGGGAGGGAGAGAAGGATCTGTGCTCCCAGCGCACCATTTCTGTGCTCCCATCCCATCCATTCTGCTGCTCTCCCAGCGCCGCCATTTTCTTGTTCTCTCCCTTCAGTTTCTGCCCACGCCGGCCATTTCTGTTTGTGCTCCCAGTGCCGCCATTTTGTCTTCACCCCGCGCCGGCATTTCTGTGCTCCCTCTCCGGCCACCTTCTGTGCTCCCCACGCGCCCCTTTCTTGGCTTGCCCACGCCGGCCATTTCTAGTGTCTCCCACCCAGGCCGGCATTTCTGTCTCCCACAGCTGCCGGCCATATTCTTTTCTTCTGTGCTCCCCGCCGGCCATTTCTGTGTCCCCAGCCACCTCGGTCCCACAGCTTTTCTGTGCTCCCACGCCGGCCATCTTCTGTGCTCGCAGCGCCAGCCATTGTCCCACACTCCATTCTGTTTAGCAAGCATTCTCGCTACGCCGGCCATTTCTCTGTCTCCCCACACACGCGCCATTTCTCTTCTGTGCTCCCGAGCCAAGCCTTCTATGTGCTCCCAGCCGCCGTGCCATTTCTTGCTCCCATCAGCCAGCCATTATTGTGCTCCCCCGAACCTTTGTCTCCCCCCACGCACGCCTCCCTGGGACAGGCGCCCCCACCGTAAAACCACAGCCTCTGATCGCGCGATTTCCGACGGACATCTGAAGCCGAAACAGACCACCAAGCACCCCAAACCGAGCAGGCGGAACTCTCGCCAGATGGGGCGGGTGCCAAAAAGTTGCCGCACAGCTTCAAGGAAGGAAGGCCAGGTTAGGAAGGGGACGTCCAAGCCAGCAAGAGGATAGACCGGATCCCCAACAACACTTTCAAAACATGCCCTCAAAGTCCACCCAAGCACGTGTCCAATGGCCGGGGACCGTCGCAACACGTATCTCACCGGATCGCGCTCGAGGTGTCTCAAGAGACAGTAGTCCAGCGAGAAGCGGCAAAGCGTGATGAGAGTACAGGGAATGCCCTCCCCGGGCCACCACGCCGGCCATTTTCTTCTGTGGCTCCCCATCACCAGCCATTTCTGTCTCCCCACGCCGTGCCATTTCTGTGCTCCCATCAACAGGCCCTTTCTGTGCTCCCAGCCGCCGGCCATTTCTTGCTCCCAGCGCCAGCCATTTCTGTGCTCCCAGCGCCGGCCATTTCCCCCCTTCCCTTCTTCTTCCTTTCCCTTTCACTTCCTGTGCTCCCAGATCACCATCCACTTCTTACTGTACTCCCCCCCCATCGCCGCCATAACTGGCTTCCCAGCGCCGGCCATTTCTTGCTCCTATCCCAGCCGCCGGCCATTTCTGTTGCTCCCCATCGCCACCATTATCTGTGTTTTCCCAGCGCCAGCCATTTCTGTGCTCCCAGCACCATCCCTTTCTGTGCGTCACAGCACCACCATTTCTGTGCTCCCAGCACCAGCCTTTATGTGCTCTCACGACGACGGCCGGCCATTTCTGTGCTCCCACGCCGGCCATTTCTGTGCTCCCCACGCAGCCATTTCTGTGCTCTCAGACGCTGGCATTTCTGTGCTCCAGCGCGGCCCATTTCTGTGTTCCCGCGCCAGCCATTTCTGTGCGCTCCCATCGCCGCCATTTATGTGCTGTGCTCCCACGCCGGCATTTTGTTTGCGCCCAGCGCCGGCCATTTCCTGTTGCGCCCAGGACGCCGTCCATTTCTCTGCTCCCAATCACCATCCATTTCTTGTGCGCCACGCCGGCCATTTCTGTTCTCCCAGCCCATCCATTTCGGTGCTCCCAGCGCCGGCCATTTCTGTGCTCCCAGCCGCCGGCCATTTCTCTGTGCTCCCATCGCCGGCCATTGCTTCCTTGTGCTCCCAGCGCCGCCTTTTCTGTGCTCTCTCGCCAGCCAATTGCATGTGTTCCCAGCTCCACGCCATTGCTGTCTCCCCGCTGCGCCATTCCGGTGCTCCCAGCCACCAGCCATTTCGTGCTCCCAGCACCAGCCATTTCTGGTGCTCCCACGCCGGCCATATTTCTCCTGTGGCTCCCATCGCCGGCCATTTCTGTGCTCCCAGGCACCAGGCCATATTACTGTGCTCCCGCCCGGCCATTTCTGTCTGTGCTCCCCAGCGCCACAATTTCTTTGTCCCGCGCCAGCCATTTCTGTGCTCCGCGCCACCATTTATGTTCTCCCACGCCGCCATTTCTGTCGGCCCAGCGCCGGCCATTTCTGTGCTCCCAGCGCCAGCCTTCGGTGCTCCAGCACCGGCCATTTGTGCTCCCACTTTGTTTTAATTCTAAGGGTACCAATTGACATAGAGCTCGAAAACAGACCTCTGTGCGCCCGGCGCCATCCATTTCTGTGCTTCCCAGCGCCGGACATTTCTTTGCTCCCATCACGGTCCATTCTGTGCTCAACCAGCGCCAGCCATTTCACAGTGCCCCAGTGCCCGGCCATTTGCTGTGCTTCCAGCGCCGGCCATTTCTGTGACATACAGCGCATTTCTCGTTGCCCTCAGCGCGGCCCATTTCGGTGCTCCCACGCCGGCCATTTCTGTCTGTTCTCCCACGCAGGCCATCTATTCTGGGTCCCAGCGCCGCCATTTCGTCTCCGCCCATCGCCTCAGCCCGGCCATTTCTGTGTTCCCACGCCAGCCTATTTTCTTCTTGCCCCCAGCACGGCCATTTCTGTGCGGATGCAAGATCTGTCCCAAGCGCCGGCCATTTCTGTGCTCCCACGAATCCGGCATTTCTGTCGCTCCCAGCGACGGCCATTTCTGTGCACTCCCTACGCGCCATTTAGCTGTGCATCCCAAGGCCGGCCATTTATGTGTCTCCCACGCCGCCATTTCGGGTGCTCCTAGCGCCAGCCATTTTTTTTTCTGTGCGCTCCAGCACCAGCCATTTCTGTGCTCCCAGCACCAGCCATTTAGGTGCTCTCCCTTCCTTCCCTGTCTGTGCTCCTAGCACAGGCCATTTCTTTCTGGGCTCCCACGCCATCCATTCTTTCTTCTGTGTCCCGCTCCGGCCATTTCTGTGCTCCCACGCCGTCCATCTGTGCCCCACCCAAGCGCCAGCCATTTTCTGTGCTCCCACGCCGGCCATTTCTTCTGTGCTGCCATTTCTGTGCGCCATGCACCAAGCATTTCTGTGCGCTCAGCGCCGGCCATTTCTGTGCTCCCAGCGCCGGCCATTTCTGTGCTCCCAGCGCCGGCCATTTCTGTGCGCTGAGCGCCGGCCATTTCTGTGCTCCCAGTGCCGGCCATTTCTGTGCCCTCCAAAGAAAGGAAACAAATTAATGTTTTACTCTGTTGGCGCAGATGGAGAATCCTGACGTCCGTATATAGACGCGCACGAGCACAATTGAAATGGAGTTTGACGTGCGTGTCCTGGAACAGGATTTCATATTTTCTGTCTCCCTTTGCAACTCAAAGGATTCATGTCTCCTTAGTTTGGCTGCCTATTATTTTCCCTGTCCTAGCACCTAGCTGCATGTGAAAGGCAACATTATCGATACATATGTTGTTTACACAGCCCTAGTTAGTGTTGGTTGCCCTAGCAACCTCCTATTCTCCTAAGCTGAGAATGGGCTATTCTGTCCTCCCCCCTGTCTTGCTGACAGTTAGTTTGTCCCATCTCACTTCTAGTGTGACCCTTGCTCCTCACTTCCTTTTCCACCCAGGACACAGTGAGTACAGTACCTGCCTGCTAACTACCCTGGCAAGGCCTTCCTGTTTTACCATAGTCTAACCTCAGGCAAGCATCCAGACAGAGAAGCATTCTCTACTCACACTACACCTACAAGCACCCTTTGTTTTCCACTTCTGCAATAAAGTTAAGAAAGACAATAAGGACTTGTGATGCTTTGAAAGAGGGAAGACATGAGTTAAGCTATCTGGGTCTTTTCACACCCTATACGTGACCCTGGGTCCAGAATAGTGCGCCATTTTACCTGTAATGCGCAATTTGCGACGCTTAGTGCATAGACCCATTAGTGCTTATTTGGCACCGACAGGGTTAAATGTGAAAGCAAATGGCCCAATGGTTTTGCTGTAACCTGCTTTATTGGCAGACGTAGCTTGTTACACACTTGCCTGAAGTGTGAATCTGTAACTTCCTCGCACCGGCCTCGTGCCGCATGCTTTGCAATATTGTATTTTCGCTTAGTCCTCTTAATCATCCATAAAAGAGCTATTGACAATCTCCTTAAGTAAAAGCAAACATTTCAGCTCCTCGTGGGGAAAAGGCAGATCTGATTCCTGCCGATGATTTCCCCGCCTGTATTTCCCTGTGCGCTTTCTAAGAATTACAGTGTAACAACCCAGCAACGTACTGTATGAAGCCAAAAGTGTCACACGGCTGCGGGATATGTTTTCGAGGCAAGAACAAGAGCACGAAGCCCAGGCTCACCCCCAGCTTTTCCTCCTGCCTCCTCCCTTCCCCCTTGGTCACCGGTGACACCCGGAGGGGCGAGGGGGCCAGGCTGGAGGAGTTGCAGGCAGTGAGGGGCGGGGAGATCATGCTGCGCCCCACACTGTGTTTTCCCGCCCTCCCCTTTTGGTTAAATTCGGTTTTGTGTGCGTTATACTTGCATTGAATATATTTATATTTGAAGTGTCTGTTGAGGTTACATTGCCTCTGTCGTGGAGGCTGGTTGGGGGGTAAGTGCAGGGTAACCTTGCCAGGTGGGGCTCAGTTATGGTAATGCCTGGTGGTGGCATGGTGAGCGAGTGGGCAGGGCTCATTGTGCTTTGAGTAGCTGGGGCCAATCTCACAGCCGATGTGGGGTCAGCTAAGCGGCTGGGACATGAGACGGTCCTGGCTAGCGGGCCATGATTTGGGTGTCATTGGCCTTACCTGTGGGCGGAGCGCTCTGGCAGGGTTAATATCGCCCCTTTTGCTATATATAAATAAAGGCCATGGCTGTCCTGGAACAGGAATACACATTTCTGCTCCCCCTGTTTACCCCTCCCTTTCCTTTGCAGCTTCTGCCTGTCAGTTCCTTATTTTCAGCTGCATGTATTTTGCTCTGAACACACACAGTGCCTGTGTGATAGACACAATGTTGCGATCCCTGCCTCTGTACATGTAGTCAGTGGGTTGCTATAGCAACCTCTGAGGACTTTCTCAGAAGGGGCTATTCTGCCCTCCCCCCTGTCTTGCCGACAGTTAGTCTGTCCCTGAGACTACTTCTGTTACCCAGATTTCCCCTCACTTCCTTTTCCACCCAGGACACAGTGAGTACAGTACCTGCCTGCTAACTACCCCGGCAAGGCCTTCCTGTTTTTACCGTAGTCTAACCTCATACAAGCATTCAGACAGAGAAGCACTCTCTACTCACACTACACCTACACGTACCCCTTTGTTTTCTCCCTCTGCAATAAAGTTAAGAAAGACAATAAGGACTTGTGATGCTTTGGAAGAGGGAAGACATGAGTTAAGCTATCTGGGTCTATTCACACCCTATACGTGACCCTGTGCCCAGAATAATGGCCATTGTACCTCCAGACCTTTGTGTGTGCGCTTTATTTGCGGGATGTTGAGGGGTGGGGGGGAGGGGGGGTTCGGGGAAGCAATATCGCAGGCTCTGAGGTCATGTAATAGTGGAAAAGATGCACTCACTTGACTCGTTGGTAACGCCTCAGGTGCGTGTCCAACACCCTTCAGGTGCACCCAACGCAAAGAAAAGTTTGCCTAATATAGGTGAAACAAACGGCTCGCCAGAGGTCTTTATTAATACAAGTCAATATACTTTGTAGGCTGATTATCATCAGCCAATAAAGTATATTCACTTTTATTAATCAAGACCACCGTTGTGCTGTTTGTTGCGTGATACTGCGTGATACAGTATAAGGTACCGTAGCATCGTGCGAACAGGAACGAGAATAAGTGACGGGTTACCGTACCTGTACATTGCATGCCGATTGTTAAGACACAATACCTGTACGGTACCGGTAGCTCGCGATCGCCCACTTGTGTTTCTGGCCGGTATTGCAAATTACGCTGCCCGCTGCTACATGTCCTCTGCCACATTGTGTGCAAAACGCGCGCACATTTTTAATGCGCACAGTACAGGGTATGGCGCCGCAAGGACTACGCACAGCAACAGTGACCGACCATAGCACTACATCGGTATATATGTGAACTTTTCTTTTCAAGGCAAGAATTCCATTTGTAATCATTAGCGCTACTATTCTGCGATTAAAAAAAAAAGAATGCACGCTGCCATTAAGGTGATGGAGAAAACCAACGCGCATTTCATCATAGAAAAGACAAATGTAACCCTGCTTTAACTCCTCCCACTCACTCCATACATCTCTCGTCTCAGGCCGACGCATTTTCATCCTGACCCTATGTATCAAAGCACTTTGCTCTCATTTTGTCACGTCTGCCCCAGCTTGCACCTTGGGGAGAGTCAGTAGGAGGAGTTGGGGGGAGTTACATGGTGCACAGATTATAATGAGATGTATCACATTCTGCGTCTCTGTCCCAGCTTGCACATTAGGGTGTGTCAGTAGGAGGAGCTGGGAGGAGTTATATGGGGCACACATATATGAGATATATCACTTCTGCGTCTCGGCCCAGCTTGTCACCTATTGGAGAGAGTCAGTAAGGAGGAGTTTGGGGGAGTTACATGGTCACAGATTATACTGATATGTATCACATTTTTGCGCCTGTCCCAGTTTTCACCTTGGGGTGTGTCAGTAGAGTAGTGGGGTTAGAGTCCAGTAATGAGTAGTTAGAGGGGGATGAGTTTCATGGGTGCACAGCTTATAGGATTAATGTCAATCACATTACACTTGATGTGTGGTCTGGTCACCCTCACTGAAGAATCACACCAACCAAAACACTCACTATCCACCAAGGAGTAGGAAGACGGGGAGGAGATATAAGAGGAGGAAGGTCATAGATAGGTAAAACTCATAATACACGGAATCACATCGACGCGGGAGAAGAGCACATCCCACTTTGGCCTCAGGGTCCTTGTGATACAGAGACCTTGGTTCACGCAGCCGTCCCGGAGTATGCCTACACTATCTCTTATCTACTCTCGGGTTCGCTCTACTTCTCTATTCTCTCTCTGAAGATAATATCTCTATCATATCTGCGAGAAAAGAGAAAAAGAACACAGGCGCACACCTAGTGCTTATTAAAACAATGATTTATGGACCATTAAACACAACACATCGCCCACTCCAAATCACGGAATAACGAGCAGTTATGAGATTGGCCCTCATAAGCCTCTCCGTAGCGTCTGGAACAGCAATGGAGTCTTCTCCTACACACGTGTTGCGCAGTCTCCTTCACCGGAAATGACGTCCTCCCTCGTGTGCCCCGCAACAGAAATCCCCCGGGACCCAGACTTGCCTACTTCGTTCTGGCTGCTGCACCACCAGGAATAGTGGAGATCTGCCCGTTCCTTCTGGTCTGGCTTGCCCTGTTCCCCTGATGAAGTCATCCTGATGACGAAACGCGTAGGGCGTGGCTGAGACGGAGGAGGCACTTTCCCACTGAACTCAGTGCATTGCGGATGCAGTATTGAGAGCGCAAGCCAGACCAAAGGAACGGGCAGATCTCCCACTATTCCTGGTGGTGCAGCAGCCAGAACGAAGTAGGCAAAGTCTGTGGCTCCCGGAGGATTTCCGGTTGGCGGCGCACACGCCGTGAGGCGTCATTTCCGGTGAAGGAGACTGCGCAACACGTGTGTAGGAGAAGACTCCATTGCTGTTCCAACGCTACCGGAGGCTTATGAGGGCCAATCTCATAACTGCTCGTTATTTCCATTTGATTTGTGAGTGGGCATTTGTCTGTTTTTTAATGTTCCATAAAATCATTGTTTTACTTAATGCACTAGTGTGCGCCTGTTTTTTTCTCTTTTCTCTCATAGGGTATTTCCAGGGAGTTGTGACCCTTTCAAATGGGCTGCCTGTACCTGGATGCAATTTATTGGAACAGGACTCTATGTTTTTTAGGTTTTTTGTTTTGGTATCTACATTAGAAATTCTTTTTATATACATTTTTTAAATATATTTTTTAAAATAATTTTTTTATAGCATTTTTTCATTAAAGCTTTTTTATATTATATGTATTATACCTAGCAACATAGGATCCACTTTTTACTATTACCCCCCCTTGGCCACCCCATTGGTTGTATCAACACAGTACATACTCACTCACAGTTAGGCAGGTTGTTATAATAGGCGCTCCTTAATTTTTTGTTTTTGTTCTATATATATTATATATATATATATATATATATAGACCATATGGAGACCAGGGGATCCTGATAGCCAAAAAGAGACAGCACACTGCAGGTATGGTTCAAAATTTGGAAACAAAAAACATCGCACAACGCACAATAGTGAAGTAAGTATTATATATATGTATTGAATAAAAATGTGTAAATTCTGCGTACATCAGATAAGAATACAATAGGCAGTGAGTGTGTTACACCACTAGTTACCACCACTCGTGACTGTTGGTGTGGAGGTAGTACACTGGTTCCTCTCTAGTGTGCTTACAGCGCAGCTGTATTCTGGGACTCTCCTGTGAACACTGTTCAAGCCGTCATCATCTCCATATGGAACAGTCCTTTAGCCAGCTGGGGTCCTGCTGCCTCGACGTAGCCGCGAGGGTCCCTCTTTTCGGCAAACGTCCAAATAGCTGGCAATAGTCATAAAATTGTCCTTCTCCTCCCAGTCGTCTCACCGGAGGAAAGTCTGTTAGCTGCAGGCTATGCTACAGCGCAATACACGACCGCGCTTCCTTGCGGACCCACAGGATGACGTCACAGTGTCCGCGACTCCGGATCCGTCGGCTGTGTTGCACAGTCTAACAGAGACCCGGAAATACCACCTAGTAGGCACTAATAGAAGAATATAGTAGCAATGCAAGAAGCTCACAAAGGACAATAAATATGATATAAGGCACACAGACCATAAACACTTTCTTGGAAATAAGTGGTTTATGGTCTGTGTGCCTTATTCATATTTATTAGTCCTTGTGAGCTTCTTGCATGCTACTATTTCTACTAGTGCCTACTAGGTGGTATTTCCGGGTCTCTGTTAGACTGTGCATTACACTCCACCGACGGATCGGGAGTCCGGACACTGTGACGTCATCCGGTGGCGTCCGCAAGGAAGCGGCGGTGTATTGCGCTGTAGCTATCCTGCCACTAACGACTTTCCTCCTGTGACGACTGGGAGAAGGACAATTTTATGACTATTGCCAGCTATTCTGGACGTTTGCCGAAACCCCTGGGGACCCTCGGACGCTACGATCGAGGCGGACCCCAGCTGGTCTAAAGGACTGTTCCATATGGAGATGATACGGCTTGAACAGGTGTTCACAGGAGAGTCCCAGAATACAGCGCCGCTTGTAGCACCCTAAGAAGAACCAGTGTACTACCTCACACCAACAGTCATCGAGTGGTAACTAGTGTGTTTAACCCACTCACTGCCTATTGTTCTTATCTGATGTACGCAGAATTTACCCATTTTTTATTCAATACATATATAAAATACTTACTTCACTATTGTGCGTTGGTGCTGTTTTTTGTTTCCATTTCCTAGTGTTTTGGGGGGTGCGGAGCCACCCCCCCCATTTTTATGCACAACGCCAACATCAATCACGTTTATTTATTTATTTATATTTCCACTGTGGTTTTCTCTGTGGACTCTATACTGGGTTATATCACTATATCCATAGTTACGGGCACTGCACCACATCACTTAGAGGTTAATTGATTGCGCATGGTTTACTCATTTTTTCTATCAATGGTATCAAAAAAGTGTATTCAGTAACACAAGGCCGCCAACGTTTCGGTCCTCCCACACGGACCTTCCTCAGGGCAGTTTGGGAGGACCGAAACGTTGGCGGCCTTGTGTTACTGAATACACTTTTTTGATACCATACCTGCAGTGTGCTGTCTCTTTTTGGCTATCAGGATCCCCTGGTCTCCATATGTCTACATACTCTTTATGGGACAAGCATCTGCCTCCTGCTACAAAACCGTGAGTGCTAATCTCCATACCGGACTATATATATATATATATATATATATACATATACAGTATAGACACACACACGTTGATTAACATTGTAAAGGGCTCAAGGAGGAGCTCTGGTGATATCACTGTCTTTGAAGAGGGTGAACTGGGTTAAAATCAGCTCTCCTTGTCACTCAATCTCTCTGTGCCCCGGGCACCCACATGAGATGATACAGTAGTATGTACTGCGCTGGGTACACTGTCGCCGTTAAATAAGAAAATATATTATTATTATTATTATTATTATTATTATGGGACAGCGTTTCACTTTATTACCATCACTTATTCTCGGTTCCCGTCACCTGGGACCCTGTGTGCAGACTGTTTGCAGACTGTGTGTAGAGAGATCCCATGTAATTGCTGAAACGTATGAATCAGTTCAGACAGACGTATGCATTTATATATCTCCGAGCTGTGGCCTCCTACAGTCAAGATCAATATCTCATTTAAAAACCGTTATTAGCTTGTAGAAAGACATATTTTCAGCATTTCCCCATCTTTCTCTCGCTTAACCCCTATACTGCTTCAGGCTACATCTGCCGCATTGAATAACTACACCGCCCTAGTTTCTCTTACTTTGTAGAGGTCAAAGCTATGTATTACTGTTGCAGACATATCCGATGCTGCTCATCATATTTTTCGACTCAACAAACCAGGCACAAGTGAGAGTAAAAGATTGGAATCCGTTCGCAGCAGAATGTACACGTGGATAGGACAATGTGTAGGTTCCGGTTCTGATTCTTGCCCGTAGCGTCATTGTAGGATGTGATGGGCCATTGTGTAATGTACCAGACTCCATATTATATAACCACTCCCCATATGTTTCTTACTCAGGGTCACCTTTGGTCATAATGAGCTATTAAAGGCCCGCGAGGAGAAATAAGGATCCACTCACTGCAGACTTGACATCAGGCGGTCTCGAGTTACCCCATAGGTCCTAAAGACCACGGAAGATCCCTTACCAAACAGACATGTTGGGGGCAAATTGTCCACAGCTTTTATTAAAGAAACATAGCATCAGATTGCAGCCACGCCGGCTTTTTTCAACTGCGTCACGTAGACACCCAAGGCCACCGGCTGCAATCAGCCTGGCAGGAGATATAAAAATACCACCAGCCAAACCGGAAAGACATCACCAGACCAGCCGCCTTGGTCACAGAACAGCAACGCCTTCCCCACCTTATGATCCAATCTGAACACTACCGCACCACCATAAACTGGGCAATGTTAGCCCCTAAAGTTTGGCTGGTCCCCCACCAAACACAGAGCTCTTCCCACCACATACTGGAGACCCAAGATATTTATTTATAACATGTTTTGCCAGGAAGTAATACATTGAGAGTTACCTCTCGTTTTCACGTATGTCCTGGGCTGTGATAACAATACATGGTTACGTTAAATGAACAGAGGTCATATAGTCAATTCACAAACATTTCATGGACAGTTAGAGATATGACTATGGGCCTAAGTAACATTTACAGACGATATACAAATTGTGAAAAATAGCCAGGGATATGTCTGATAAATGATTGCCATCCTCTCTATACAAACCTGACAAGCCCCCTCCCAGATTCTCGTGCCCGAGAGAGATGCCCCCCAAACTCCCGATAAAATAGGACACCCCTTTATTCAACTTTCTCCTACCTCTCTCCACAACCCTGGCATCCCTTGCTCCCAGTCACACCTGTCTCACCACCACCCCGGACCAAAGTACCACCTCGGACTAAAGGCCATATAAATCTGAGCTACATCCCTCATTATTGCAAAACAATAAATCATGTGTACGAGCCCTAGCCAGGTCGTTTCCCTCTCCCCCACATGGAATATATTAACACTGACGGTTCGGGTAGTGACCTCCTCTTCCTTAACATCACCGGAAATACCTGCCCCCAGTACCCCGAAGGCCCAACCACGATACTTCCGCCATAGACCCTGCGGAACTGCCGGACCAGCCAAGCTCAGGAGACGGAGAACGGGTGAGGGCTTTAGGGTCTGTCCCTCAGCTGGAGCCCCTAGAACAGCTCGGCAGGCTGGAGGCGCCGGCTTTATGGCCGGGCCGGCCTATGCCCAATCAACGCTGGTAAAAGGCTGGGCGCCAGCTTTAGGGCTGGGCCTAAGCTGACCCTAGGGGCGGGAGGGGGAGGGAATGCAGCCCAACATCGGCTGATAAGGATCTCCCCCTCCCATTTTACAGTGCTTTGGGCGGGGGGAGCGCGGCCAATTGCTGGTCGCTGGGCAAGGATCTCCCCCCCATTCACATGCTATGGGCGGGGGGAGGGAGCGCGGCCAATCGCTGGCCGCTGGGCAAGGATCTCCCCCCCATTTTGCATGGAGCATGCTGGGCTGGCGGGCAGGCTGGTAGGATTTTAACAGCGGATGTTAAAATAAAGCTGTGACCTTTTCTTCCAAAATTGTGTGGTCTCCTTTATTTGGTTTAGCGTCACAAAAGAGGGGCGGCGCATAAAGCCTTTATTTACATCAGTTATGCACGTATATGACGATTGCAGTACAGTACATGCATCGATAAGTGGGAAAAAGAGAGTGCTTCACTTTAAGTACATTTTCGCTTTAGATACATGCTCCGGTCCCATTGCGTACGTTAATGCGGAGTATGCCTGTACACACACATCAGATTGACTCAGATACACACACACACATACACTGATACACACAGCAGACTAACTCAGATACACACACTGATACACAAACGCACATATACACACAGAGCAGACTGACTCACATACACACATAAATTATGACACAAAGCAGACTCAGGTTTGTCTGTTCTTGTGTACATCACATTTTTGCATTATTGGTAAACATACCTTTTGAGCATTGTCTTTGAGTGCTACAGGTTTGCTTGTGTACCGCTGCAAAGCATGTCAGCATATGACTCACAGCAAGAATTCCAAAACTGGAATAATACTAAGACCTATAATATATATGATTACCAACTGCCTGAGTCATGTACATGGCCATATGCGTGTGCAGGCGTAATATGTAAGTAAGGTATACTGACAGCTATACAGGTGCATTCTGCTACGTCAATGAAGTTCATTATAGAGACACACATTGCCTGAATTTCATGGGGATTCACCATGCCACCCTAGGTCTGTGCTTTTCAACCTTTTTTTGGTTAAGGAACGCTATAATCACGTTATAATTATATTGTGAAATTCTGCGGTACCCCCACCCTCTCTAACAGTGCTTCTGAGATCAGATACATTGTAAGTGTAACCCCTCCTCTGTGGGTTTGCTAGAGTAATACAAGGGGTTAATGGTTAGCAGTGGATGCTAAGCTCCACCCTGTGGTGAGACAGAGGTACTGTGTCACAGGAGGTATCAAAAAGGAGAGAGTTCCAGAAGTTAGGTCCCGGCATGGTAGGAAGGGAGGAACCTCTGGAAGTAGAGGTAGGTGATAAGTGTCACGGTAGGGGTAGCCAGCCTCACATAACAAAGGTGAAGCCCGGCTGGCTGCCTCAATTCCGTATGTAATGGCCGCCTCAATGAGGCTCATTTAGGCCTGAGTGTATATATTTGGTGTAACCCTTTCCAGAAAAGAGCTAACACTGTGTGATATCCAGAAGGGGGAAACTGTGTGACATGGGAAACGGGCATTGTATATGTAAAAAGCACTTTTATTCCCCATGGTAATATGTTCCCCATATAGTTAGTAAGCCAGCCTTGTCTTTTGTGTTGCTAGCATTTCTCTGCATGCAGACCCAGTAATTCCCTTACAGTAGCTAGGCTGCCTGCGGTGAAATGCTGGCTCGTGACAGAGAGCGGCGTGGGAGCGGCGTGAGCATCGGGACAATAGTAAGCGGGAAGGGATGTTAATCAGGTCCGGGAACTGGCTCTCGGCAGTGCAGAGCCTTTGTTCACCTGAGATGCTGAGATGCCTACCCAGTGGGAGGTATGGGACTGGCCAAGTGAACCGTTGCCAGGTCTTAGTCCCGTAGGCACGATTCCCATTGGCCAGTTCAAATTTCCCGCTTGCCAGTAGCTCCCTCCTCAAGGGGTGCTCTAGCGTCCTTAAGCCGGCCCCCTCCTTTGATTGGTGCAGCCAGACGAGCCCTTGTCCTCCGATTGGCTGCACCATCACGATCCGGGATCTGATTGGCCGGCGGCCCCTGCTCCATGTAAAGTATAGCGAACCGGGGGCTATGTAAGGAGCGCGGCCGATCAGAGAACCAGAAAGAGTTTGTTTGGGAGTCAATCGGAGACACGGCTGGTGGGATTTTCGAAAGTGCTATTGATCGAATAGCACTGAGAAGCCGGGGACGAAGACATTCAGGCCCCTGCACCTAGTTGAGACTAGAATATTGCCCCACAGGCCCCCAGTTGGTGAGTGTTTCATTGTGATTGTGTATTTTGTATGTTTGCTGGCTTATTCAACTTCTGTGTCCTGTCTGGTGATAGTGATCCCGTTGGTTTCAGTGTTAAAAGTTCAGGTCTCCCATTCCCACAGTTATAGTATCGATCGGGCCCCCCCTTTATTGTGTTTCAGTTAGGGACAGTTCCCTGTTAGGATCCCATAGTATGACCATAAGAGAAGAGCATGTCCCAGAGAGGGAATGTAGACGCCATAGCAGAGAAGGCCTCAGGATGTCAGGGGATCATCCCTACAAGCGGTTCCTTATCTACAGTATTCATTACCCCTGAGGAAGTGGCAGTTCCACAACAGGGCTAGAAAGCAACAGTAACGTACACAGAACAGGCCAGGATCTCAGTAGGGGCCTGCAGTAAAAGGCACCATAAGGATGTTGCTAAAAGGCGGGCCCGGTCCACAAGATGAAGTCAGTACAGCAACAAGTGAATGTACCTCCCATGGGTGTTGAGTGGGAACCCAGGGAAGAAATGTATCAACAGTGATAGCGTTATGAATGAAATAAGGTACAACTAAGCCAACCTGATTGTATATGCCTGGGAACATGAATAAAGATTGCTGTTGTACCATCAGACAAACTTCTGGCGCCCGTCTTTATCATCGACCCAGTCGACCACCGCCAGCACCCTGAGACAAGGTAAATCAAAGTTGTTGTGGACATACACCATACACTGATGTAAACTTCCTAGGAGCCGAGCAGGGAGGATTACATAAGGAACCCCAACCCTCTCTAATAGCGCGTCTGAGATCAAATGTATTGTAAGGAACCCCGACCCTCTCTAATAGCGCGTCTGAGATCAGATGCATTGTAAGGAACCCCAACCCTCTCTAATAGCGCGTCTGAGATCAGATGCATTGTAAGGAACCCCAACTCTCTCTAATAGCGGGTCTGAGATCAGATGTATTGTAACCAACTCCAACCCTCTCTAATATAGTGCGTCTGAGATCAGATGTATTGTAAGGAACCCCACCCCTCCGTAATAGCGTGTCTAAGATCAGATGCATTGTAAGGAACCCCAACCCTCTCTAATAGCGCGCCTGTGATCAGATGCATTGTAAGGAACCCCAACCCTCTCTGATAGCGTGTCTGAGATCAGATGCATTGTATGGAACCCCAACCCTCCCTAATAGCGCGTCTAAGATCAGATGCATTGTAAGGAACACCAACCCTCTCTAATAGCGTGTCTAAGATCAGATGCATTGTAAGGAACCCCAATCCTCTCTAATAGCACGTCTGAGAACAGATGCATTGTAAAGAACCCCAACCCTCTCTAATAGCGCGTCTGAGATCAGATGCATTGTAAGGAGCCCCAACCCTCTCTAATAGTGCGTCTGAGATCAGATGCGTTATAAGGAACCCGACCCTCTATAATAGCGCAAAAAAATGTAAAAGATTGGTGGGACAGCGGACCCGCAAAAATATCAACAACTTGCCGGGACGTTAGAAAAAAAAATTGTTTAATGAGTTACATGCTAAAACAACACTGAAGAAAATAGAACAAACAAAACATATAATCTTCTCCTATGCATTTCACGCAAGATTAGACTTTCTCAAGGAGTATCAGATGCATTGTATGGAACCCCAACCCTCGCTAATAGCACGTCTGAGATCAGATGCATTGTATGGAACCCCAACCCTCGCTAATAGCACGTCTGAGATCAGATGCATTGTAAGGAACCCCAACCCTCTCTATTATCGCGCCTGAGACAAGATGCATTGTAAGGAACCCCCAACCCTCTCTATTATCGCGCCTGAGACAAGATGCATTGTAAGGAACCCCAACCCTCTCTATTATCGCGCCTGAGACAAGATGCATTGTAAGGAACCCCAACCCTCTCTAATAGCGCGCCTGAGATCAGATGCATTGTATGGAACCCCAACCCTCGCTAATAGCGCGTCTGAGATCCGATGCATTGTAAGGAACCCCAACCCCCTCTAATAGCGCGTCTGAGATCCGATGCATTGTAAGGAACCCCAACCCTCGCTAATAGCGCGTCTGAGATCAGATGCATTGTAAGGAACCCCAACCCTCTCTATTATCGCGCCTGAGACAAGATGCATTGTAAGGAACCCCAACCCTCTCTAATAGCGCGTCTGAGATCAAATGCATTGTAAGGAACCCCAACCCTCGCTAATAGCACGTCTGAGATCAGATGCATTGTAAGGAGCCCCAACCCTCTCTATTATCGCGCCTGAGACAAGATGCATTGTAAGGAACCCCAACCCTCTCTAATAGCGCGTCTGAGATCAGATGCATTGTAAGGAACCCCAACCCTCACTAATAGCGCGCCTGAGATCAAATGTATTACAAATTCTGTATTTGGTACAATTTTCAAATGACCTGAAAACTGCAGAAAACCCTTTAGGGGTGCCCACTGAATCCAAGGTTTCTTAGGAGCGCCGGAGGAAAAACACTGCTCTAGGTAATAGAAAAGGGGATAGGGAAAATATGCTGAATATTTTCCATGTACCAACTAAGAGAGAGTGAGAGACAATACAAAAAGATCTTTTATACAATGGTTAGTTTTATTAAAAGATACCTTCTTTAAAAATACTAATTGCGTCCCTCTGTGAGACCACATTTCCTTTGTTGGAGGAATTTAAATTGGAAAGCGTGAAGCTAGATAACTCAGATAAAGTCTCTCATATATACCATTCGTACACAATTTGAATATGATTTATTAGTCTGGTCAGTTGTTGTTGGATGATACAAATTGGAATCCCTGGATAAAAACTAGTGTTTTCCTTAGAAGGAAATATATCATCGAAAGACCTTATCTCTAGTTGTGAAAATTGCTTGAGACAAAATTAATTTACGCAATCAAGATCTATAATCAGCAGGGATGACTTACCATGTCCCGTATTACGCTGGGATATTAATATCCTGCCTCATGTATTCAGAACTGTACCTAACTTGGAAAGCTTATTGGGTCCCTGATGAAATCAAGGCTTGGTACATTTCCATGGTAACTAGAGGACCTAAAAGGAATAAGGAGCCACCTTACGAAGGAGCCACCCACCTCCAGAGAAGCTCAGTGGGAGTGAAACGTGCGTCGGGTCTTTGTGACCCATGTTAACTCGTGACTACCTACACGTGACCCTTCTGTGAAGATGGAGCTCCAAGCCGGACACTGCACCACAGAGACTGCTCTACATATACAGAAGAATGAACTACTACCCATCAATTAGCAGATGATATAGGTAGAAATTGCTTATCTTCCTAATCAAAACGGGTGACCCTATTAATGTTGTACATTCTGGGCCTGGGTTGTCTCTTCAGTAAGTGCAGGGTAGTGCAGTTACCCATTCTAAATATTCTCTATTAATGAGAATAGAAAGAGGTCCTGTCCCCAGTATTATGATAAGAAGGTAGGCATTGCGGGCACCACTATAGGGGGAGTGCTACCACTGTTTAAAATAGTTCCAAAAGTGCAGACCCCAATATACATCTTTATATGTGGTCCTTTTCTGCCTTCCGACTCACAACAGAGAATTGGCTTATTCCAACACCACGTTGGCCAATTTATACAGCTGACATACTTGCATGGCATCCACTAGTGCAGGGGTGCTCAACTCCAGTCCTCAAGACCCCCCAACAGGTCAGGTTTTGAGGATATCCCTGCTTTAGCAAAGGTGGCTCAATCAGTGCAAAATATTCTCTTTCTGAATCGCGAATGAAACCGCGGCTGAGACAGAATTCGCGAGCGATTAAGTCAATGCGCATTGCAATTTGATTTAATAAACTAATTGGCAAATTTAAAAAAAACGCCATTGGATGCAACCCATGGATGTGTTTGTAGAATCAGCCACCCGTTGGCGGATTCTTAAGAACGGATGGCTGAAACCGTGGATTGGATTCTACAAATCCGTCCACGGATTGCGGAATCTGCGGAGTGTATTGGTAATAAAAATAAAAAAAATCTGCCAAACGTGAATCACCCTTTTTGAGATTGATCCACTTTGGAGAATAACTAGACAGTACTGTATATGCACACAACAGTCCAACAAGAAAGTCTCTATCTGTTTCTGTTGTTGCTTTAGGGGAAGGCCTCTCTGCTCTCCTGGGTCCGCACCCTTGTGTGCTCTGGCACTCTCTGTGTCCAGGTATAGAGGTCTTGTCCCCTTGTCTTGCTGTCAGCATACAGTCCTTCTGTGAGCATCAAGACATCATCTTTTCCTCAGGTCAGCCCAGTTGTGGGCTAAGGAAAGCTCTGTTCTGTCCTCCTTCTCCTTATGTCAGCCCACTTGTGAGCTAATGACTCTCTCTCCTGTGTCTCACATGAGGCTTTTTACAGAGTTCTCCTTAGTCCAGGCGGAGACTAGCTAATTGAGTGGCTGCAATTAACCATCTCTCTGCTGGATTCTCAGAGCTCTGAGGCTGCTCTATTTAAACACAGATAAGTCCCTGTTACAGAGCGCTAGCTGTTCGGGTATGTATATCAGGCACCAAGCGGTCCCAGAGCTGTAATAATGAGGTTCAACTGCTGGGATCCCAAATCTTCACACCTATTTAAAAAAAGATGAATGCGAGAACAAGAGTTCATGCTCTGAAGCTGAAGGGTGAGAGATTTAGGAGAAACGTGAGATAGTCATTCTTCATGAAATAGTAGTGCATTCATGGGACAGCCTCCCAGTAGGGGTGGGGGAGACTAATACAGGAAAGAGATGTAAAACTGCACGAGATAGATACAGGGATATGAAAAAAGTAAGGGATCAAATAGAGACTGAGGCTTTATATCTATGGCAGACGAGATGGGGGGGGGGGGGGGGGGGGGAGCCGGGATAATAGTCCTGTGCCCGAGCCCTGTGGTGGAGTGGGGGCTCATTATATGGGTGCATATAGAACACTGTTTCTTTCTTTTGCAATATTTACTGTGATTTAGAAGACCCTTCTTTGTTCTGTCGCTAAGTAACTAAAATGAATCCTATGTTCCTTATCTTTCAAGACATCTCTCAATTGTATTGTCTTTTACTACTAACAAACTATTTAACTAACCTTTGATTCCAAACTCAAGATCATATACTATTCAACTCCGCAGACATTAAACATACCAAGCTTCTAAATCACATAAAACGTCTACATCTGCCTGTCTTCGGACTGATTTAACGTCTTATCTTTGTAGAGGCAGCTTATCCTTTTCCAATACAATTTCTAATTTAACATTAAATTACTTATCTTAACTAGTTATATGCTGAATATATATGTATATAGAAAATATTGCATAATAAATAATTAGGCTTGAAACGGTCCTATCTTCACTTAGCTGCTGATAATTCCTATTTCTTTGTTTTGAACTTATATCTTTTAAATTTTATTTATATTTACTTTTTGTATGGAGACCCCTGGATAACATATTCCCAAGTTAAAGGTAGTTCCTTCTTACACACACACACAATTAATAATGGGGATGGAAGGCTGACTTATGAGAAGAGGCTAGCAAAATGTGCCGATTGATATGGCTTATTTACAAATATATTCCGGGTCAAAACAAGGAAGTATTAATCTCAACGACACGGGGTCACCCCTAGAGATTTTGTGTTTGCCTTCCTCTGGATCAAAATACTGTAATTACTAATATAGGATAAGTATCTGTCGACTACATTTAATAAACGAACTCGACAGACGTCTTTTGTCAACCTCATTTACTACGTACAGATGTAGCCAGACAAACTACGCACACGGCAGGGGTAACCCGCAGAATCCTGACCCCTTGCATCATGTGGCAGCAAGAAATCTCTCAGTGGGGGGGTCCCATTCTGAACACCGCAGCCTCCCTCCCCCCCAGACAGCCACAGGTTATACTGTCCCAAGAGCCCCCCCAGGCAGACGCGGGTGTAACTGGCACCCTGGAGACCCCCTTCCCCCCAGGCAGCCACGAGTTTTGCAGTCTCCGGAGACCCAGACAGTCACGGGTGTCACTGGCGCCCCTGGAGACCCCGCCCCCAACCCTCTAAATCTCATTTGCTTTGCCATCCTCGGAGGAGGGCGTCTCTGTCATTTCACAGACGCAATTCCTTTCCCTGTCTCATCATTAACAAGCCTTCTTCTTACCGCACAACAACAAGCAGAATGCAGGGATTTATTTACACGCTCTTCCTAATATCACAGAAGTGAAAAATAATCATGAGTTTTTGTTGTTTAATATACAAACTACGGCTTTATGTCATTATATTTGGACATAGAAGTGTTAAAATGATTATATTTTGGACATACCAACTCACTCATTATCAGCGTCTCCTAGAGCTCCAAAGAGTCTTGTTTACAAATATCTGCACCTTTCCCTTGAAATCTCCTTTCCTGGGTCCAGAACCCCCAAGCAGGGCCGTCTTAACGCATGGGCACGCTGGGCAGTTGCCCGGGGGCCTCACGAGCATAGGGGCGCCATGCTAATCTATGCACCGACCAGAATTTAACACTAATTTTCCGATCACCCGCCTCAACATTCAAATCTCCCGCTAACTCGGTAGAAGGAGAAACATTACGACTTGTAGCGGAGAGTTGGCAGGGCCCAGTGCACTGCTTTGCCCGGGGGCCTATAATGCTGTTAAGACGGCCCTGCCCCCAAATCTCACTGATTTTGGTCTTTGGAGGTTGACATCTATGCAGGTTGTAGGTCAAAATGTCCCCTTCCCTAATAATTCCCATTATAATAATTTTGGGTCGCGAAAACTGCTCAGAACTCTATTCAACGTGCACGGAACCCTTGAAGGATTCATCTAAACTCATTAGAATAGAGGCTTTCAACAAGGTGCAGGGGGAAGCATATTTCAGAGAGAGAGAAGAACAAGAGGTCGTTCTGTGACGCTGGAGGGTGGGGAAATGTGAGAAAGTACTTCTTCACAGGAAAGGTGGTGGATTCATGGATTGGCCTCCCAGCAGAGGTGGTAGGGGCAAATACAGTAAGGTAATTCAAACATGCTTGCTACCCTAAATGTAAAACGTGGGCTGAAGGAGCAGCTCAGTGAGTAAAGGCGCTGACTCCGATAACAACGACGCTGAGTGTGAAGCAGGGGAGCCTGGTTCAATTCCCGGTGTCAGATCCTTGTGACCTTGGGCAAGTCACTTTATCTCCTTGTGCCTCAGGCACCCCAAAAAATGGATATTAAGTGTCACGGGGAGACCCGGACTCTTTCACAGGACCAAGCCCCAGACAGGACACAGAGATCAAGTAAACGGGTGTTTATTTCGGTCGGAGCGAACAGACGCAGCACAAAGTCCCAACAGAGCTTATACTCACAAACTTCAGCACAATACAGAGGAAATCCCGATCGCACAGGTGCCCTGCGCCACTGAAATCACATTCCCGCAGCAGCTTTCACTTGTGTATCGATTCAGGTAGCACTGGATGCCAGTTGGAACCAAGCAAGTTCAAGTATCCCGTCCGGTTAACCCGCAACCTTGACTTCGGGTGTCTCTGGCATGTCCTCAGATCCCACCGCACAGTATATCTGCCGCCAGACCAGGAGAGATCTGCGGGACTCAAATCGGCCGCTGCTTTTCTAGGTTCCTGGTCTCCATAGGAAATTATGGAGCTCGGGGCTGCGACCAATCCCTGTGTGGGCCAATCCGAGCTGGCTGTGTGACGGCGAAGCCGAGGCAAGGAGAGCGGGAATTACGAACCGTAATCAATGAGAGCAGCACATACTTCCCCCTGCTCTCAGTGCTGGCTCACTATCTCCGGAGGAGGCGGGCGCCTCTCTGTCTGGGCAGACACTGGCTCCGCTCTTCGGACCATCGTCTCCCAGATAGGAGTACTGCCCATCCCCACCTCCCCTTGTCTCCAATCTCCCAGTGGAACCAGCCCAACCCGGGTTCCTGGGCATGTAGCCTGGGTAATCAGATCACCAACCTAGCATGCCCAGGGAACCAAGGAAATGCACTTAACGCAGTACACACACAATAAAGTCTCCCGACACTACATTACTGGGGTTAGCCTACACCATCCCAGGTACATGAGCCACAGGTAGATGGGAGTGCCGGACGATCCTGTACATTAATCAGACGGATAGGGCCAGAGACCAAACTTAATCTTTAATATGCCGGTCTCCGGGCCCCTACCGTCACAGTAAGCTCCACGGGGCCTGCAAAAAATTCTGCATACAAAAACAAATATTATTTAAAGGAGACCAAGGATCAAACCGGGTCTGAGGTTCTGTAGGAGATAAACAAATGGGCCAAGTGGTTCTGCCGACCAATTCTATGTTTCCACGAGCTGCAACCTTCCCAAGAAGGGACGGCAGTTTCCCAGTGAATTAAATAGGAGTCCTATTTAAGTCATCTTCTCCCCCTCCCCCCCTGCAAGCCCCCTCCATCATGGTTCTCCATGAGTTCTCTACCATAGATTCGTTAACCCTAGCTGGTTTCTCGTTCCTGTCCTTCCATGGCTGCCCGGGGAGGAAGAAAGGTGCCCGGCTGTTGCTGGGAAAAGGAGCACGCCGGCACTTACATAGAAATGGGCTTCGGTGATGCAGCTATTTGATAATATAGTGATTGAAATGCAATGCCATGCGAGAGGAGGCAGCAATTTGGCCTACATAAAAACAGGCTCTTTCATTTCACGTTGCTATGGTGAACATCTTCTCTCATAACAGGGCATATAAAAACCTTTTCTCCCCCCACCCCTGAATAGCATATTAGATGCAAAAACACTTGCATTCTTAACTCTTCGCTGCCAGAATGGGCCAACAAATCTTTCAAATTCATGTTAGGCCATCTCTCTGCCATGGTAAGCCCCTAACCTTACCCCATACCCTAAGAACCCCTCATCTTAACCCTTAATACTAACTCTGCCCCCTAGCCTAAAACCTTAACCCCTTACCCTAAACCCCTTACTCTAAACCCCTTACCCTAAAAACCTAACCACTTACCCTAAACCCCTTACCCTAAACCCCTTACCCTAAAACTCCTTACCATAAGCACCTACCCTAAACCCCTTACACTAATGCCCTAACCCAGGGTTTCTCAACTCCGGTAAACAAGACCCCCCAAAGGTCAGGTGTTCAGGATATCCCTGCTTCAGCACAGGTGGCTCAATCAGTGGCTCGGTCAAAAAGCCTGCTTCAGCATAGGTGGCTCAGTCTTTGACTGAGCCACAGGTTGATCGACCTGTGCTGAAGCAGGGATATACTTAAAACCTGACCTGTTGGTGGTGGTGGTGGGGGGGGAGGTAGTTTGAGGACTGGAGTTGAGAACTGCTGCCCTAACCCTAAACCCCCTACCCTTATTCCCTAAACCAGGGGTTCTCAACTCCAGTCCTCAAGACCCCCCAACAGGTCAGGTTCTCCAGATATCCCAGCTTCAGCTCAGGTGGCTCAATCAGTGGCTCAGTCGAAGACTGCATCAACTGTGCTGAAGCTGGGATATCCCGAAAATCTGACCCTGTTGGAGGGTCTTGAGAGCCGGAGTTAAGAACCCTTGCCCTAACCCCTTATCCTAACCGCTAAAACCCCTTAATGTACTTACCTTATCAGCAAAGAGGCCGGTGGCTTAGTGTCCAGCGGCGGCGCTGCTGCGGTGAAGGGGCCCTCGACAGCCAAGCGCCCGCGCCAATGTGGTCACGGCAAAATGGCCGTGCCCATATGTCCGTCTCTGTATAATCTTTCCCTTTGAGCAGGTCCGGCTCTTCATTCATGTTTTTTCTGGTATTAAAAAAAAAAACATGATTTTCTTAGCGTCCGAGGTTACCACGGTAACCGTCGTACTGCGCTGGGCTCTGGGGAGAGCTCCATTTTAACATCCCGGACACTTTAATATTTCAAACGCATCTATCTCCTGAACGGAGCGTCGGATTGAACAAATATAAACAGTGTTGGAAAGGGCAAGAATTATTTTAACCCCCCCCCCCTTTAATATACGCATCAATACAATACACAGAATGATACGTAATTCACTAAGTTGCCGATCGATTAGTTCTCCTGTGATCGATCTACCACGATTCGGCTCGGCGGTTCACTAAATGGCCGTCAGTGCAGCAGAAGAGGACCAAAGATGCAAAGTTCTGTGCGTCACTAGATACAATTGGTGCACTGCTAGAGAGAGGGCAGGGCTCAAAAATGGGTGTGCCAGAGCCTGTTTCAGAAGAGAGAGGGGATGTGAAATGGTGTAAATGGTTGCTATAGAAACAAAAAATGCTGGTCACATTATAATAGATAAAAAATGTCATTCATAATAGTTTTTTTTTTTAAATGCTACAAGTATTGTCATAGTACAGAACTGATTTATCAAAAAAAAACACACGTACTGTAGGATATGGCTTGGTCTGCAGCTTTAAGAAAATATCAATGCAAAAAATGTTTCTCACAGCGCGAACTGCTGCCTGCGTAGGAACCACCAAAGCTGCTTTCATGTTTGCCTTATAGATGGACCCGGAATTGGGGCAAATTTTGGGGCTGTGTATAAAGGTGCTGATCAGAGCAATTAGTCGCATAGCACCAATAAATATATTTTTGCATCAGGTTATTCATTAATGTGAAATCTTATGGGGTTTATTTTTTTTTTTAATAATTCAGTTCTGTAGTATTAGATATTAGTAGCTGTTTTTTTTTATATTAATCTCAATGCCATTTGTAATGAGTTATTATATACCGAGCATCCTTTGATTTCTATAGCAGGTTTAGCCCACTTCCCCAGCAGTGCAAGATCTTTGCAGCCATTTCCTGTTTGTGATCATTTGTTGCCAATGTTCCCAGCAGTTTCAGCTGCAAACTGTAACAATGGATAATGTTTCATTGTTAATATCAGGATATATTGTACCGTAGCTGCAGAGTTAGGCCCCGGGCATGGTCAGCGCGTAATGCTGAGGCGCGCTGATACTTACCAGTGAGCCCCTCCAGCCGCAATGAGAGCGGCTCTAGTAGGGGCTCGCCTACGCTTTCGCAAGCGCGCGGAAGCGTAGGTCTTAGGTAAATTTTAAATTCAAGCGCTTGCCGGAGCGCAGGGCCGGTCACGTGAGCGGTTCGCCCAATGAGGGCGAACCAGCTCGGTGACGTCACTGGCACGCCCGCCGACACGCCCCCGGACGGCGCGCTGTCTAAGGCCAGGGAAAGCCCCCGCTTTCCCTCAGCCTCAGCGCGCCTCCGCCAGCAAGCTAAAACCATGGCCGAGGCCTTACACTGACTGCAGGATTGCTTGAAACTGAAAGGCGGCCATTTAACAGATTTATAACAGGAGCTCCAAACGATTGCCAGCTTAGGCCCGTAATATAGTGGGCGCGCTTGCTGCGCCGTGCGCGTGCGGCACTTATAATTGTCTGCGGATAGCCAGCCGTCCTATACTAGGGCCGCGTGCGCGCACTGCAGTGAGCGTGGAGCCGGGTGATCGGGGTGAAGACTGTGAAAAGAATGTTTATGCGCCGTTACCGCTGAGACTGTAATGTATGTATATATATGTGTATGTATTTGTGTATGTGTGTGTATGTATGTACAGTGTGTGTGTGTGTGTGTGTGTGTGTGTGTGTGTGTGTGTGTGTGTGTGTGTGTGTGTACAGTATTTGTGTGTGTGTGTGTGTGTGTGTGTATGTGTGTGTATGTGTGTAAGTGTGTAAATATATTTATCAAAGTTGCACAATGTAATAAATACAGCTCAACCCCATTATAACGCTGTGCTTGGGGTCCAAAGAATCTCATCGCGCTATAAGCGGATCGCGTTAGAAATAATGTAATTGTATGCATTGTATAATAAAGTATTTAAGATACCAATAATCGTGCTGTAAAGTATTCATAAATACAAAAATTGGGAACCACGTTTGCATCGCGCTATAAGCGGATTCACGTTGTAACAGATCGCGCTATAACGGGGTTGAGCTGTAATTTATTCTTACATGTCTTTTTTTTTTAATTTGAAAAATTTTAAATAATAAATTATTAACTTTCACACAATCTATACACACACACACACACACACACACACACACACACACACACACACACACACACACACACACACAAACCACAGCCACACACCCGCAGCTTTCCCAGTGACACACAAACACGACCACCACTTCAAAACCTGTCGCTCACAGTCGCAGCCACGGACCCTACCCACAGAAGTGTGCTCACGTGGCACGAGCGTTGGTCGTACAGGCGTGCCGCGCACAACTATAAACGGGCCTTGTAAGAATGTCACATCTTTAACATACACAAATAGGAAAGAAAAGGGGGAATGTACTATTGCTGATTTAAGGTGCAGCTTGGGCCCATTCAAATCAAAGAGCTTCTGTGATCTCCCCCCTAATGGGGTTACCTCATATACAATAATGTTAGTAACTTGGCCCTGAGTATTTCCTGCGCTCTTACCTTTTTATATTTATTTAGTGTTAAAAATCGTCATTTTCTTCATTTCCTGGTTTTTGTGGGTCACCATGGACCGTTACTCTCGGGCTCTGAGAGCAGCTCCATTTTAATCTCCCGGTTATTCTTTCAAACGTTGCCATCTCCTGAAGCAGCCAACCGAGGCCGCACCGACTACTTTTGGCGCCCACCCTGCCTGCCCCAATTCCGTTCCGACACCTTATTTTTGGCAGACGGGACAGCGTTCCCGGGGTTCTGCAGCCGCCCTCCTCCAACCAATCCGCGCTATTTTGACCGTCAAAACAACCAATCGTTATTTAATAATTTAGTCATGTTTTTGCCCGCGCGCCGTTTCTAAGATCGTACAAAACATGACGAAATGCTTCTTTTTGCGAGAGAAACCCGTCTTCATTGTTTCACTCACTAGGAACGCGATAATTAGCCATTTTTTTCTTCCTTGATGTATCCGGGGCCATAGAGCCATAGACCCAAACGGGGCTTGCTAATAAAACCTTGTGTTACCCGTGGGGTGGAGGGTTCTCCTTCTTTTCACTGCTCACGCCCCTTCCCCTTCTGCACTCAGCACCGCGCAGTGCGGATACGATGGGGTAACCATGTGACCTTCTAGACTTCCAGTTGAAACGACGTTAACGTTTGTGCCGCGCAGGATATTTCATTTAATCTGTTGCTGGATATTTGCGAGTTGATAGAATGCATCTCAGCCTTTCTTCTCAGCCATGTAGATGAACGGGGGAAATATGAAGGGAGTGGGGGGGGGGGGACTTCTGTGGGGTTTTTAAGCAGCGAGACCTTTCTTATTGCAATAAATATCGCAAATTTCTGTCTTGTTTTCAGGCTTTGCGTCGTAGTACGACAACAAGTGAGAAGAGGAGGATGTATATATATATATATATAGAAGAGAGAGAGAGTGCAAGAGAGAGAGTGCAAGAGAGAGAGTGCAAGAGAGAGAGTGCAAGAGATAGAGAGAGAGTGCAAGAGAAAGTTCAGGAGAGAGAGAGTGTAGATAGAGAGAGATCAAGAGAGAGAGTGCAAGAGAGAGAGAGTGCAGAGAGTGCAAGATGAGAGAGAGAGTTCAGAGAGAGTTCAAGAAGAGAGAGAGAGTGCAAGAGAGAGAGTGCAAAGAGAGAGTTCAGAGAGAGAGTTCAAGAGAGAGGAGATGTAAGAAGAAGAGAAGAGATTCAAGAAAAGTCAGGAGATAGAGGAGTGTAAAGAAGGAGATGCAAGAGAGAGTTCAAGAGAAGAGATTGTCGAGAGAGTGTCAAGAGAGAGAGAGAGAGTTCAGGAGAGAGAGTTGCAAAGAGAGAGAGGAAGAGGCAAGATCAGAGATAGCAAGAGAGAGAGTAGCAAGAGAGTCACAGAGAGATGAGTGGCAAGATAATAGAAGAGAGTGCATAGAGAGAGAGTGCAAGAGAGAGATAGAGTGCAAGAGAGAGAGAGAGTGCAGGATAGAGAGAGATCAGAGAGATAGAGAAGTGCAAATAGAGAGAGAGAGTGGCAAGAGAGAAGGAGATGTTCAGGAGAGTCAGAGCATTTACACAACAGAGAGAGAGAGAGTGCAAGATATAGATGCAAGAGAGCGAGATGAGTTAGAGAGAGAGAGTTCACAGAGAGAGAGGAGTGCAAGAGAGAGAGTGCACTAGAGAGGCAGAGAGAGTGCAGAGAGAGTTGCAAGATAAGAGGAGTTGCAAAAGAGAGAGTGCAAAAGAGAGAGTGCAAAAGAGAGAGTGCAAAAGAGAGAGTGCAAAAGAGAGACAGAGTGCAAGAGAGAGTGAGGGAGAGAAAGTGAGGGAGGGAGCGACTGAGAGCATGACAGAGCAAGAGAGAGTGAGAAAGCGTGATAGAGCGAGAAAAAGAGTGAGCGAGAAAGCGTGAGAGTGAAAGAGAGAGCAAGAGAGAAAGGGAGAGAGAGCAGGAGTGAGCGAGAGAGGAAGAGAGAGAGAGAGCAAGAGAGAAAAGGAGAGGGAGCAAAAGAGAGAGCAAGAGAAAAAAGGAGAGAGAGAGCAGAAGAGAGCGAGAGAGAAAGAGAGAGAGATCAGAAATAACATGAAGGAGCAAATGAAAGATGAAAAGAGAGGGTGATTGTGAGTGATTGCCAACACACTGATTAGGGAGACATGTGCAATGCGTTGCAGGGCCCCCCTGGTGCTGAAGGGGTTAACCCGTAAAATGCTCATCTCCCAGCTAATGCCAAATCATTCCACGTCTCTCTGTTTACATAAGTAAATTCAACTGTGCTCCCCAAAGTGTATCACGCCTTGTCACAATGTTACAGCTGAAAGCTTTTGCCATCTTATTAATATTGTGACAGCTCCCACTTTCATGGCCACCCACACAGAGCGCTCTGCGAGCACCGAGATTCTAGCTGCGATGAGTCACCCATTACATCCCTAACGAAGCCCGCATTAAACAAGGCTCCCGTCGATAGGCTGGGACGTGGGTAATTGTGACTTCGGTGGCAGTGAAGATGAAAGAGACGTTCTTCCACACACAATAACACGTTAGTTGACCAGACAACTAGAGAGCGTGATCACCAGGCAGAACGCAGAGGTTAGATAAACACAGCCAACAGGGAACAACATGGCAACAACTCGCACAAAATGGCGGGCAACAACTCACACAAAATGGCAGATATGGGGGGCTCCTAGCTTGCTGAAGCTAGCTTACCTTGGATGACGCCTCGATCAGTTCATCCTTGGGTATCCCTGTACCTTGGGAGACCCGCCCCTGGTCACACAGTTCACGCTCCGGTTGGTCTCTAGACACCGAGACAAAAACCCATGAACGACTCTGGAGCTCCGATCGGCGTTGGCTTCTATACGTTGCCGGCCTTGGTTTGGTCGGCACCTGGTTCTCCATATTTCCAATCAGTGGAGACCTTTCCTCCACTGAGCTAATTAGGAGCGATGGGGCATCAGGAACGGACCAATCAGAGCTGGGGCCTGGAGCCAGTGCCTAAGGACAGCCTGAGAGGCGTGACCTGGGAGCGTGGGAAATTGACACTGACCAATGGGAACCGAGCCGATTGGGCTAGTATACAAAACCCGGCGCCCGAATTCAGCTACAGGCCTCCTGCAGGGGTAGACGCCTCAGTGCCAGGGAGAGAACAATGCTCTGGCCTTGGAGAATGAGGTCTCCCAGCAGGTGGGCACGCCCTTCCTCAGCCTGCACCTGGCCCCATACAAAGGCTAGCCCTCTGAATCATTGTGTGCCTGATACTAGCCGTTGTTGCATGCCCAGGCACACAATGAGACACACAGATACAATTTGAAAAACCACATGGTAACACAGTTTAAACATGACCAAGGATGGGACATTTTCCAGCCCTGAGGTAGCAATTTAACCCCTTGCATGGGTCACCATCTTGACTGGTAGGGGCTTAACCTTTATTTGGGCCTTCAGAGTTAACCCCACCCCTTTCATTGCACACCTAATTCAAAGACAATGGTGAATGCTCCCACTAGCATCTCTACTAGTGTGTATATCTATATATCTATATCTATCTAATCTATAATAATTGAAACCGTTGTTTGTTTGCTGTTCTTATGGCATATCTGATTGGTCCGTCTTCTGTCACTCACCTCTGGCCAATCAGATTGGTCCATGGGCCAACCCGCCCCTGCACCGCATCTCATTGGCTTGCTTGCTTCTAGGACCTCCAAGCCCCCCCTCACAGACTAGAGGAGCCACACCAGCACCACAAGAGACTCCAACTGACTGCAGTGTTTGTTGTGTTGTGTGTGGTGGTGTGTGTGTGTGTGTCTGTGTGTGTGGTGTGTTGTGTGTGTGTGTGGTGTGTTGTGTGTGTGTGTGTGTGTGTGTGTGTGTGTGTTGTTGTGTCACTATGTGTGTGTGTTGTGTGTGTGTGTGTGTCATTGTGTGTGTGTGTGTGTGTGTGTGGTGTGGACGTTTGTGACACTGTGTGTGTGTGTGTGCGACACTGTGTGTGTGTGTGTGTGTGCGACACTGTTGGTTGTGTGACACTGTGTGTGCGTGTGTGTGTAACACTGTGTGTGTGTGTGACTGTGTGTGTGTGTGTGACTGTGTGTGTGTGTCACACTTTGTGTGTGTGTGTCACACTTTGTGTGTGTGTGTGTGTGTGTTTGACACTGTGTGTGTGTGTCTCACTGTGTATGTGACACTGTGTGCTGCGCTGGGGGGGACCAGAAATGCGCATGGAGGGGGGGGGGGGGGGGGAGGGGGCGCGGGGGGGGGGGGCACGCGGCCGGGGGGGGGCAGGGAGAGGGGGCGGGGGATGACCGGAGCTGCGTGGGGGAGACCGGAGCTGCGCAGGGTGGGGGGAGCGGAAAGAGAGAGGGGAGAGCGGAGAAAGAGACGGGGGGAGTGGAGAGAGGATTGAGTGGGAAATTTTAATCCGGGTCTCTCAGCTAGTATATATATAAATAATTTTACCCTACTTAAAACAAAGGAGGCCACTAGAGCTACACCACAGCTCTGCACACTATTTGGCCCCCTATTTAATTTTGATAGTCTCTTACAAGAATTCTTGTCTGGGAGAAATAACATGGTGGTGGGGGTCAGCCTCCCTCTTAGTATTTGTATGGAATTCATCATGTTAAAATGTATGTACGTATATATATATATATATGTCGCAAATAACACCGGGCATTATCCAGCAGAGGTCGATCGAGAAGAATCCTCGATGAATCATGTGTCCTCCCAGAAGAAGTGGCAAAAGCAATAATATCCATGAAGAATGGGAAGGATGTACAACTAAAATCTTGAAAGGAGCTGGGGAAGAAATAGAGACAATCCCTGCAAAACTCTACGCCAGTGGTTTTCAACCTTTTTTTGGTTGGGGAACCCCAGAATCCGATTTTGAAATTCTGGGGAATCCCAACCCTTGCCCCCTGTCTCTCGCTCCCCCCCAATCGCCCTGTCTCCCCCCCCACTGCCCCATATCTCTCCCCCCCATCCTTCTCCCCCCCATCCTTCTCCCCCCTCACTCTCTCCCCCTTGCACCCATGCACGCGCTCTCCCACTTAAACACACACACACTCTGCCACTTACACACATACACACACACACTCTCCCACTTACACACACACACACAAACACACACACTCTCCCACATACACACACACGCACGCTCTCACACTTACACACACACACACTTTGACCTCCTGTCCGGACCGTTCAGGAGTGAAGGTCTTGGAATGTGTCCCCCCTCGCTCCCTGGCTGCCTGTGAGAGCGCGCTGACCGGAGCAAGCAGAGAGAAGAAGAATAGCAGTGAGCTGCCGGCTGCTGCTGTTAAGCTCGGGAGCCGCCGGGTCACTCCTGCGTGGAGGTGCCACAGCGCCACCGGTCCTGGGACAGAGTTATCCCAGCTCTCCCCCCCTGGCGGCTGCAGAACCCCTGAGGGGTGCTCGCGGAACTGCGGGGTTCTGTAGAACCCCGGTTGAAAACTACCGCTCTACACGTTGCTTGAAGAACAGGTAAATTATAAAAACAATGGAGCGACGCCATAGTTATCCTCAGCCACAAGATAGGAGTCAAAAACCTCAAGAACTACAGACCAATCATTCTACATCCAATCACTTCCAAGATTTTAACGAAGATGCTCACTAATCGGCTGCAACAGACTCTGGACTTCGTCCAGCCTACGAAAAAAGTGGGATTTCGCAGTGGATACACCACAATGGATCACATGGAATCGAACTAGAAGAAGTTGAAGACTATGTCTACCTTGACCGGCAAGTAACAATGGATGGGAACCTTTTGAATAAAATCAATAGGAGAATGTAAATGGGATGGAGGCATTTGGAAGAAACAAAGCAATCTTTAAAGGGAACCTTCCATGGTGCCTCGGGAGGAAAGTTTTTGCCCAGTGTATCCTGACCGAGCTCACGTATGGACATGAAACTTGGACCCTAAATGCGAAGATAATTCAGAAGCTTCAGACAACGCAAAAAAGTATGGAGAGATGTATGCTGGGTGTTAACCGGTGATAGAAAACAGAATCAATGGGTTTGAAACCAAACAAGTCTATAACATCACAAGAGGGGAAGAAATTAAAATGGCGGTGGGCCAGACACATCACAAGAAGAAATGATCATCGTTGGATAAAGATGGAACTCAACTGGATTCCAAGAGAGATTAAAAGACCAAGACAATGACCAAAAGTAAGATGGGAGGACGGGATGAGAAAATGTGTTGGAGTGAAATGGAGAAGAGAGGCTGTAACCACAGTACCTATATAATTAAACATCCGCGCTGCGTCTAATACATTTTTGCTTGATACAGCGCAACTTAATTCTGTGCTAACGCTATTAAGAGTTGTTTTATAAAGGCTTAAGCCAATTTAAACTTGGAGAACAATTTCAACGCACTTTCTCCTTATTTTTGCCTCTCAGAATCATTGTTTCTTGTACATCCAATTAATATATGTACGCCCAGCCCTGGCCATTTCTGTGCGCCCAGCTCCGGCCATTTCTGTGCTCCCAGCGCCGGCCATTTCTGTGCACCAAGCGCCGGCCATTTCGGTGCTCCCAGCGCCGGCCATTTCTTTGCGCCCAGTGCCGGCCATTTCTGTGCTCCCAGCGTCGGCCATTTCTGTGCTCCCAGCGTCGGCCATTTCTGTGCACCAAAACTATAGACCCTGAGACGTCACCATTCAGACCCCTATAAATCCACTGCCATACATTTTTGTTCGGCAGCAAATTCACGTCGGAAATGTACTCCTGTTTGTTATTTTGATTAGCGTATTAAAAAGCATCTTTACTGTTAGTTCACTCCCTCTGTATCCGGCCTAAGGACTTACCCCTCCAAAATGAAAATAAGAACAATCCTAAAAGGAGCGTAAGAATTGTACGTAAAGAATAATAATAATAATAATAATAATAATATGTTCTACTAGTTTTATGTAGCGCTTTACAGAGACTGCCCCGTGGAGCTTACAATCTATGTTTTTGGTGCCTGAGGCACAGGGAGATAAAGTGACTTGCCCAAGATTCCCTTGCTTCACACTCAGTGCTAGTCAGTGTCGTTACTCACTGAGCCGCTCCTTCCCCTGCTTCACACTCAGTGCCAGTCAGTGAAGGGATTTTGTTCCCGGGGAACTCTGGGGAAGGGATTTTGTTCCTGTGGAACTGCGGGGAAGGGATTCTGACAGTTTCACCCATCTCTAATCACAAGGGATATTTGTATTTGCTGTATGCTATATGGTGGAGGGTTCTTGTCCCTTTTTTGTCTATAGCTGACAAACAGAAGAGATATGTGTAAGTATTAATATTTCACACTAGGGTATTTGTGCACCCACAGTTCACATTTATTATAAGGGAACCCTGATACTGGCGTTGGCCAACTTTTAACTGCACTAAACCACAAAAACATATGCTTCATTTATTTAACCACTTCAGGGCACTTTCACATATAGCCTGGCCTTCGGCATCTATTGCTAATTCTGGGCCTTTCCTCTGTCAGTCCTGTTAGAACAGGCAGTGGAAAGGTTAATTCCTTCAGTTAGCCTGTTTGCATTTCAGCTCTGAGTATTGTAGCAATATTCAGGGGCAGGCTTAAGCAACCTTTGAGCATGTTAATCCAAAGGGTGGATATGGGTTGGAACACCCCCTGATGTGTGTGAGCCAATCGGTATCCAGCTTTGAGTTGTAATGATTCAAAGCTAGAGACACTCCCTGAGGATATTCAAATTGAGACATGTTTCCTAAAATAAGTGATCAGTTAGGCTGATAGAGAAGCGGTCTCTCCCTCTTACCCCACCTGGGTGAGAGGGAGGGAAATTATGTTGCTATGAGCAGCGGGCAGAGAAGCAAGAACAGGCCTATGCTGTGTTGCTGACTACTGTATGCTGTGTATGCTGCTCTGCCAATAAAGAACCACAGAAAGAAGCTGCTGTGTGTGTATCACTGTTCCTGGTGTGAGAAGGAGAAAGTGTCAGTCGGGGGTCCCTCCTCTGGAGACACCAGAGGATCCCTACTGGCTGGAGGCACTGCACCATCCAGAGAGAACAAGAGCAAAGTAACCTGTCCCACACCTCCTGTCCCTGTCCTGGTTCTCCCCACAACACCGCGGAGCCCTCAGCCCTCCTGTTTGCCAACAGGTCACAGCACCAAGACCGTGTACAGTAACCAGGAGTGTACACCCCCAATCTCATGTCGGGTGGGGTGAAAGAGGGTTACATATATATGTTTGCATTCATCTAAAACACAAGAGTATTAAGGGTAGCACTCAGCATCTGGCGGTAGCGGTTTGTACGTCCAGCACAGGCCATTTCTGTGCTCCCAGCACAGGCCATTTCTGTGCTCCCCGCGCCGGCCATTTCTGTGCTCCCAGCGCCGGCCATTTCTGTGCTCCCAGCGCCGGCCATTTCTGTGCTCCCACGCCGGCCATTTCTGTGCACCCAGCGCCGGCCATTTCTGTGTGCCCAGCGCCGGCCATTTCTGTGCTCCCAGCGTCGGCCATTTCTGTGCTCCCAGCGCCGGCCATTTCTGTGCTCCCAGCGCCGGCCATTTCTGTGCGCCAAGGGCCGGCCATTTCTGTGCTCCCAGCGCCGGCCATTTCTGTGCGCCCAGCGTCGGCCATTTCTGTGCGCCCAGCGCCGGCCATTTCTGTGCGCCCAGCGCCGGCCATTTCTATACACTAAAGAAAAAGAAACTAATTTTTGACATTGATAGCACTGACTGAGAAATGTCAGTGTCCTATATCAGCCTCAATTTGTTGAAGACTTTAGTCGTAAAACAGGGCGCTACATTCCATATTTTATATTCTGCAGACAGTTTTTTTTACATTAACCCCCCTGGTTAACAATTTTCATGGAACGTAAGGAACTAGATTAGTACAATTCTTACACCGAGAATTCGAGATGCGTTCCCCTTTCAGTCTTACCTGAACGACATCGGGGCGATGGCGTCTTCAAATGTAGGACAACACGCCTTCATTTTTACATTTCGTTTTAACGCAGGAAGGGAATTTAAAATCAGGAGGCTATTAGCGCACACGGTAATAAATACACATTATTTGGGTGCTGGCGCCTACGCGAGTGTTATTGATGGAACTCCGAGAAAATGTAATATTTGTGCTTTTTTGTATTGCTTTTTCTGACACGCTGCATTGAATGATGTAGGGATCCCGAAATTGCTTATTTACTGTACGCGAAAAAAATGATGATTTATTTGCTTTGCATTTTTACCTACCATAAAAAAAAAAAAAAAAGGCCTAATAGCCTCAGCCAATGGGATGCACGCAGTGGAAGGGAAGAGATTAGCATGTTGTAGGTGCGGGAAAATACCTGTGTTCCTCTTGTGTAGATGTGACAATGCAGCTGGATCCCCATGTAATACCTCACGCGACCTGCAGTGGGCGCTGCTCGGCTGGAAGCGAGCAAAGGAATTGTTGAGCGGAAATGGGGCAACTTGCTGGCCGTCTCGCCGCTAAGGTAAGTTATTAAGGGGTTAACTGGGGAGGTTGTATTGTAAGGGGTTAAGTGTTTTAGGGTATGGGGAAAGGTTAGGGGGTTGAGGTTAGGGGTTTTAGGGTAAGGAGTTAAGTTTAGGGGGTTAGGGTATGGGGTAAAGGTTAGGGTTTTTAGGGTAAGGGGTTAAGGCTAGGGGTTTACAGTAAGGGGTTAAGGCTAGGGGTTTACAGTAAGGGGTTAAGGCTAGGGGTTTACAGTAAGGGGTTAAGGCTAGGGGTTTACAGTAAGGGGTTAAGGCTAGGGGTTTACAGTAAGTGGTTAAGGCTAGGGGTTTACAGTAAGGGGTTAAGGCTAGGGGTTTACAGTTAGGGGTTAAGGTTAGGGGTTTACAGTAAGGGGTTAAGGTTAGGGGTTTACAGTAAGGGGTTAAGGTTAGGGGTTTACAGTAAGGGGTTAAGGTTAAGGGTTTACAGTAAGGGGTTAAGGTTTTTAGGGTGAATATTAGCGTTAGCTTTAGGGGTTACGGCTAGGGGCTTTTAGGGTAAAAGGTTAACAGGTTAAGGTAAGGAGTTAAGGTTAGGGGTTTAGGGTATAGGGTTAGGGGGTTTACGGTTAGGGGGTAAGTGGTAACGTTAGGGGGTTTACAGTAAGGGGTTATGGTTTTTGGGTAAGGGACTTAATGTTAGGGGCTTTTAAGGTTAAAGGTTAACAGGTTAGGGGAAGGAGTTAAGTTTAGGGGTTTAGGGTATTGGGTTAAGGTTAGGGGGAAACGGTTAGGGGTTTTAGGGTGAATATTAGCGTTAGCATTAGGAGTTAAGATTGGGTTTTTTAGTGTAAGGGATTAACAGGTTAGGGGAAGGACTCAACGTTAAGGGCTTTTAGGGGCCTTTGGGGTAAGGTTAGGGGGTTACCTTTACCGTGAGATGGCCGGCGGCGAGCTGCCATCGGTGGCAAGTCAGCTGCGGCAAGTCGTCCTAGAGCGATTGCTGAGGGGCCGTATTTATTATCAGACAAAGAAAGTGTTAGAATATTAACATGCATTGGTGTTGGACTCGGGAACCTAAATTGCTGCTCATTTGGGCCCAGATGCACTAAACTCCGTTAAATCCGGTCTCATAACGGGATGTTACCTAAAACCAGAGCGGACATGATGTTCCCCGAGGTTAACGTGTATGCTCACAGCTAATTATATGCATTATATAGGGT
The DNA here is from genome assembly GCA_036426205.1 of Ascaphus truei. Classification (NCBI taxonomy): domain Eukaryota; kingdom Metazoa; phylum Chordata; class Amphibia; order Anura; family Ascaphidae; genus Ascaphus; species Ascaphus truei. Next base: position 9,871,789 of record CM071587.1, read on the forward strand.
ACAGCGCAGTAACATAATGCCACGTCAAATTAGCCCCACATTGCGTTATTTCCCCAAACCGTGGCATTAAGTTGTCCAAGCCGGGGGTGCCCAACTCCAGTCCTCAAAAACAGGTCTGTTCTTTAGGATATCTCTGCTTCAGCATAGGTAGCGCAATCAGCCCCTGCTTTCAGCACAGGTGGCTCAATCAGCCCCTGCTTCAGCACAGGTGGATCATCAGTCCCTGATTCAACACAGGTGGCTCAATCAGTCCCTGCTTCAGCACAGGTGGCTCAATAAGTCCCTGCTTCAGCACAGGCAGCTCAATAATCCCTGCCTCAGCACAGGTGGATCATCAGTCCCGGATTCAATACAGGTGGCTCAATCAGTCCCTGCTTCAGCAGAGGCAGCTCAATAAGTCCCTGCTTCAGCACAGGTGGCTCAGTGATTGAGCCACCTGTGCTGAAGCTGGGATATCCTGGACACCTGACCCGTTGGGGAGGGGGGCGTAAGGACTAGAGTTCAGCCCCCCTGGTGTAAGCCTTGCTCCCATCCAGGCCCGTGGCTAATGGGTTTTTTTTCTAGAGAAGAAGGAGAGACGTGGATATGGGGGAAAAATATCAATATCACTAACGTGGTGAAAATGAACACGCTGCCATTTACACGCGTCAAACTGGGTCACCGTTACGTTATTCCTTTTAGTTCATTACATGGTGTTCATTTAGGTCAGGGGGTGGTCAACTGCAGTCCTCAAGGGCCACCAACCGGTTGGGGTTTCAGCACATCCCTGCTTCAGCACGGGTGGGTCAATCAGTCCCTGCTTCAGCACAGGTGGCTCAGTCAGCGGCTCAGTCGAAGATGCCTCATTAAACCCTTTCAGCTTCATGCTCTCTAGTGCTGCACAGTAAGTGAAGGCAAAGCGTCCCCACTCACCAGAGTGCCATGGCAATGTGTTCCAGTGCCAGGTACCTTCATTGCTGGTATAACATGTTCTGGGAGCGGGGCGATATAACGGGGTCTGGGGGCGAAACGGACGGGGGTATAACAGGGTCTGGGGGTGGTATAACGGGGTCTAGGAGTGAAAGGGAAGGTGGTATAACAGGGTCTCGGAGAGAAAGGGGTGAAGCGGTATAACTGGGTCTGGGAGAGAAAGGGAGGGTGGTATAACGGGGTCTGGGAGAGAAAGGGTGGGTGGTATAACAGGGTCTCGGGAGAGAAAGGGGTGAAGCGGTATAACTGGGTCTGGGAGAGAAAGGGAGGGTGTACAATGTTGGGATATCCTGAAAACCTTCCCAGTTGGTGGCCCTTGAGGACTGGAGTTTGCCTCCCCTGCTTTAGCTTAGCTCAGTGTATCTGGGCCCAGGGACACTGACAGTTTTTGGATACCATCAATGGTGGACTTACTGTTTTTTTGGGGGGGGAGGGGGGCTCGAGGGAGACCCTCTACTCGTGCTCATCTAACCATTCAGTACCTTAGTCTGAATGCACAGAGCCCCATCGGAAGGTCACACCAACCAAACCAAGTCTGGACGGCATGAAACACGTGGGAGGAGGAGCTTGGTTTTTCATGTGGATGTTTCACATTTTTATGTAGTTTAATAAAAAAAATTTAATTCAATTTTTGGCCGGTGAGTTCCATTCGTGTCCAGGGTTTTTGGATGTCATAACGATCCCTCTTGACTCTACTTCCACCAAGTCTACCTGGAAGGTCACCACAATTCCGGCCGCCCAGCCTGGAATGGGACCACCTTCCCCAAACTAAAATACTTTTGAGGTCTGCGACCCTCCCTCCAGGAGACAATACTGACTACGCCCCCCTCCCAGAGTAACATTACCCCCGCCAACACATACCCCAAGCTACGATAAAACAAAGCAGAATCCCGGTCCTCCTTTCCAACGCCAACATCCCTCAACACAGGGTGGGTGGGTGGGACTTCGTTCCAGTAGGTCCTAAAAGAAAGAGGAAGATTCCTTTACACCTCCTCCTGGCCTGACATCACAGCACCTTAAGGGGAGGGGCCCCTCGGCCTTATGACTTCCTGACAAGTCCAGGGCTCTCTTAATATTGACAGTATAAAGTGTCTACAGATTTGCTTAGATTCGGAAGGTCTAGCGATGTTTGGATTTCCAAACCGAGAACCTGCCCAGTCTTAAACACGAGAGGAGTGGATCAGATTGGAACTGAATGGGTTATGAATTTGTTTACATTTTTTTTTTTTTTCAGGCTCGTCATGTTATTTGTATTAATTTTTTTTTCTTCCTGTTTTTCAAAAGCTTCTCAATCTGCCGTATGAAAGGCGGAGAATGAGACTGCACGCGCGGGAGCAGCTGTTCTCAGCATCTATAGACAATGAGAGAATTTTCACAAATGATCCAAACGCAGATGGAAGGCCAGAGCGCATCTTCTTCTGTGCACAGGACTGTGTCACTCAGAGGTGATAAACTGAGAATACTCAGAGGTACCTATTACTAGTACTCATTGTGGTGGGGTATGGAGTATTCATTGAAAAAAAGAACAGAGTCCGTGAGGACATGGAAGTGTATTAGCAGTTCATTAGCAGCAGAAGGTGTCTTATAACACGGCTCCTTGGTAAATATGGGTTCTGCTTTGTGTTGGCTCTTGGGGTTTATTTACTACGGCTGCAGAAGTACGGCAACAACCATAGCCATACTCACCAAAGAAAGGGAATCCCGCGGAAAGCAACGGGAGTTTTTTGCTTTAATAAATCTGGTGTCGTTCTTTTGCACAACTTTGACTTTGCTGCCGGGAGACTTTAGTATATAAACCCCCTCCACATCCTATGCCGGGAAGTATCGCATTGGCGTAGAAAATATGAACAAAAGACAGGGGTGCCCAATGCTACATCCAATTGACAAAACATATAAAGTAATAAGTATAATGTTTAAACACTTCAATAATAATTACTTGGTTATTTAGTTAAACCCTTTGGCCAAAGCGTCACAAGCCTGCATACCACGTCAAGGTATAACCAAAAATGCAGGTCCTACACTGTGAACCCTTCCCGTTACCTCTGTATGAGGGAATGAACCATAGTGAGTCTTGTGCATTCAACAAAATGCTAGAACCTCCCAAGTTAAAAAGGTGGGGAGGGGCGAGCTCTGGGTGGAGGTCACACGGTCACACGGTCACACAGTCGGTGAGGTTGAAAAAAGACATACATCCATTAAGTTTAACCTATGCTACATTTAGACGATAGATACTTTATCCTATATCGTTACGTACAGTATATTGGTTATATTGGGAAACATCCCCTCTGTTGATTCCACCTCCGGTCGCCATTGTGACTCTCCTAACTAGAGATGGGCGGATTTACTTTGGCGGATTTGGATCGGCAGCGGATCGGCCGGTTGCGTTGGCCCGCGGATTTCAGCGGATTTCATCTCGAACAGGCTGATTCGCGTTTTGCGGATTTTGTTTTAATTATTATTGCCAGTACACTCCGCGGATTCTGCTATTCGTTGACGGATATTTAACAATCCACCAACGGCTGGCTGAATCCGCGGATTGGAATCTAATAATCCGTCCACGGTTTGTATCCAATTGCGTTTTTTTTTAATGAATGCGCGCGGATTAAAAGCGACCAAATCCGTTTGCGGATTTGACACGGAAACGGATTTTGGGGGGGGGGAAATGTGAAAGAAATCCGGGAAACGTATTTGGGAGGATTCACCCATCTCTACTCCTAACTCATAGTTGATAACTCAACCTTGATCCCCCACCTCTCTGATTGGCTCCCTGCCAGACCACGTGACGCGTCGCTGCTCGGGTCACAAACTGGTTGTAGCCCCTGCCGGCTGATGCGTCACAGTGCGCAGCGAGCCTGGGAGCGCGGAGGGACCGGGGACAGCCAAGGAGCAAGTAAGGGGCTGGTGAGAGGCGCGCGCACAGCCGCACACGCCGCCGGCTGCAATGGGGACCAGGCTTATGTGTCAGTCATTTTGAAGCTTTTAACAAGGCTGCGTAGAATATTCCATGGCATATGCTACTTTCTCATGGATTAGTGCCTGGACTGTTATTTTTTACAATTAAAAAAAAAAAATATTCATGGCGGTATTGTCAGTTTCTAGATGTAGACCATAGAGCATTGAAGTGGTGGTCAGGGGAGCTGCAGTTGTTCTTTATGTACTTAAGGGTTAAGGGTCTCTCACGTTAAATTGGGCCAATATATATAACTGATCATACTAAAGAATAGATAAACAACCAACATGTCTGCACAATGTCAGGCTGGAGCAGGCAAGGCATCAAAGAGTTTTTGAATGTTCTCTTTATGCCAGAAAAGGGTGTGTGCTTCAGCTCTTATGTGACTAAAGTCTAGAATATGGGCACAGATTTTCTAAGCTGTGCTTTTCCATTAAAGCACCTTCTGGCGCCAGAAGACACCTTATGGACCATTCAAGTCTAGGGGTAAAGCACAGTCCAGTAAATATGGCCCACGCTGTTTAACTCTTATTGCCTAAGAAAAAAACCACATGCAGTGAGAACATATAAACATAGATATGTCCCTTTCCCCAGCTGTGTTGAATTCCTTTACTGTATTAACCACTACCACTTCCCCTGGGAAACTGTTCCATGGATCCACTACCTTTTCAGTGAAGAAGCACTCCCTCACATATCCCTGAGCCTCCCACCCCCCCAGCTTCAGAGTTGGACCTCTTGCTCTAGCATCCCTCTTTCCACGGAAAATGACATATCCTGCACCTTATTGACACCCTTGATGTATAGAGACATGTACAGTATACCCTTGATGTACAGTATATGAGACACAGGATGGCGCAGTAGCCCAAGCCCTGCGTTTGCTGGACTAAGAGTAACCGTGCAATTCATTACCTTTAGATAAAACGCCACCCATGAGCTAAAGTCAGGCCCACAAGCCCCGTCGTTCTGTTTGAGAGACTCTGTCTACGGGCAGACTCCCACGGGAGGCTGATATCAAAACTATACGGCCAATTTTCCCTGCCAGCTGAAGATCCCCAAGTTAAGCTTAAATTTATGGGAAAATGGGAAACCGATCTGGGGGGGGGGGGGGGGAATTGGAGGGCGATGATTGGGAAGATATTTCCAAACTGTAGCCAAAAGCTCAATCTGCTCAACTATCCGGGAAAATGCGTATAAAGTCATGACTCGTTGGTACAATACCCCCGAAAATATAGCTAAATATGTTCCAGGCTACTCCCCTATTTGAAACACAAGGAGGGGAAAAGGGGAAGTGGAGGGGGAAGGAATACCCTCGCTACTGCTTGCTGGATGTGGCTATGTGGAGGTGCTACTATCAGGGGTAATGTCAAATAGAAAAAACAGAGAGAGGTAGAACCCCAAGGAGAGCACTCTACCAATGTGTAGCCAAAATGTATCAGAACCTAGTAAGGTGGGTGAGTAATGAATTAATTAAAACCAGAAACTTTAATTGAGTCTTAACTCGAAATATAAAATAATATGGGGAACATTATAGGTCAAGTAATATACTAATGATAGCCAGTGTACAGTGAATTAATATTACTCCCCTATTTGTCCTAAAGCTTGTGGTGTGATGGCCTCTTTTCTACATGTGTGGTGGTCATGCCCTCGAGTGCAGGCCCTATGGAGGCGGGTGAGATCCGTCAGATCATGGACTCAGACATTCCCCCAGATCCATGGCTGTTTCTATTAAACAAACCACTTCTAGACCACACTATGGCGGAAAACAAACACATATAATCACCGTGGTGCGGTGCGCCTTAGCAGGACTTTGGAAACAAGATAAGTTACCATCAATCCCGCTAATTAGAAACAAGGTAAAACTCACTAGTTTTCTGAATGACACATATGATCATTTCCAGAAGGTGTGGCTACCCTAGATAATGTTCACAGGCAGCTGTAATGTAGCTTTAGGCTCCATCAGCTTGTAATATCCCCAAACCACCCCTACACCACGGCTAGAAGACAATTCTGGTCGCCTCCCCCGGCCCATTTTTAAATATCAAGTTACAGAATTATATATGTTCCTTCCCACCGCCCTGGTTACCCCAAAAAGGGCAAAGAGGCTGCCCCAGAATCCTCCCGTAAAAGTGAATTATGATATGTCTAGGTAGAGTATAAAGTTTTTGAAGCCTCACCGAAATGCTGTTCCCCCTGTCCCCCTTCCCGCCTCCCTTTTTTTAATGTACCCACCCCCGCCCTCCACTCCATAACCCATTTAATGATGCTATATTTCTGTATATCTCTGTCCTGATACCCAATAAAAAAATGTAAGTTGGAAAAAAAAAAAGGCATCACAACTAGAGAGATGCTAAACTTTTTCCTGACGTTGCGAATCAGGCGAAATTTGCCCTTTTTTGTCATTAAGAAAGCTGCGCCTGAGTCAGCGTTCACACGCGATTCGCCGGCATTAAGTCGATGCGCGTGGCTAGATTTGCTTCACGCTGAGACTAGATATTGGGTGCACACACCATGTTCTGGTCACTGTATGGTAATATTTCTCTGAAAGCGCACTCATTTGATCATATTTGTAGACCCTCGAGGCTTGCCAAAGTGTTTTGCAGGGAATCAAATTTGACCACGCTTGCACTAGCCTCCGTGAGAGGTATTTTCTGTTTCTCCCCGCTGTGCCTCCCGGCCTCCCAACTTTCTCCCCTGCAATCTACCCAACTTCTGCTGCTATAATGATGTCACTGTCTCCCTAGTCAGTCTCTGCTCATCTCCCCCTTACATCCCTTACGTTTCTGATCACCTACAATGTTTTACGGGAACAGGTGAAAGAGACAGTGCCCTGCCAAGGAAGCAGGAGGAGGCTCACGGTAGCATAAAAAACACTTAATTCCATTAAAGATCAGACATGCCCCCAATAGCAGCAGCAGGTAACACACCTACGCCAGATCAGCGGGAAATTCGAAACACCTAAGGGGCATGTGCAAGCCGGCCACATACCCCCCAGCCATCCCAATGCCACCCGCTTGGCAAGTACCCCTAAGTCTGGCAGAACAAGTGGCATCCTGGAGGACTGCCATTGATCTACGGACCTAGTACTCCGCCTTTCCCCGCTGACCAAATGCTGTTAACACTTTTGGGCATCCTCTGGCTGCTTTGAACTCAGATGTCCAGCAGACATACCGGCGCCTATGGGTTTGCATGGGCTGCCTGTTTGGACATGAGTTCCGAATGTAAAAACATATTACAATACATTAAAGTATATTTTAATATACTGTGAGTCTTGGGGTACAGGGAACAGAAAAAGAAAAGGGTTCTCTCTTTATGTCTGCCTGCCTTATTTCCCCACACACTTTCCCTGTGACTCAGTTTGGACTTGCAGAGCCCCCCAACCTTATGTACGGTTGGGTACCCACAAACAATATACTGGTTGTGGGTCACCTTGGCACTAGCTGGGGTACCCCCTTAACCTAGGGATTCCCTCAGCTACAGGAGTACATATTTATCCCTGTGCCTCATTCTCCTTTCTGGGCTGTGTTAAAGCAGGGTACCCTAGTGGTGAGTCGCGCTTGCGTTTTCAAGGGGAGATATTGCTCGGACAATGTGCCTACAGATATCCGAGAATCAGGCATGATTCCCGGGTGCATTTATTGGGGACCCGGTAACTCCGGACCCCAACCTCCTTTGCAAATTCTGTCAACGGTTCCTCCGCAAACCCCCTCCCCCCACCGAAACTCATATACTAGCAACCCCTGCTCCATGGAATGCCCGGAAAGGGAAAAACACACAAAAATGGTTTTATTACACAAAGTACAATGTGATCATACTATGTTACTGGGTCCAAGAGCTAACTCTCTAGGACCCTTATACACGGAGCAGGGGTAACCAAAATGGGCTTGACCTTTATTATAGAGCCTGGTTACCTCATCCCGTCACAATAATACCCTACAAAGACTTATCCTCAAGATGTACAGTAGCTTCTTCCATGCAGTGCTGTCAGCAGTGCACAGTTGCCCACAATGGAATGTCCACCAAGGACAATATTCTTTCCCCGAGTCTCTCGTCTCCGAATACTGTTGGCTAATATATAAAGTATGACTCCAAACACTCACTGGTATCCCAAGAATCTTTGTGTAAAACCTTTCACCTTGATCATTTTCCTTTTACAGTAGTCACAATAAGTACTTCACCAAAATAATTCCCCAGTAGTACAGTCAACACAATGGTCGCCATGATCAAATAGCAGGGTAGAGTTCTGCAGAGTAGACTTTCAATTGGACAGGACCATTGGACTGATATGCCTGAGAGTCTTCCGTCGCTGCTTGCGTAAGGTCAACAAGGGTAATGTCTCAAGCTCCATAAAACTGAGGCATTCAGCATGTGCAGATTAGAATAAGTGCTCCATGTAATTATTGGATGCTTTATCAATAGCCTCCAGCAAAGCAGTTACAATGTGGAATTCATTACCCATGGAGACTGGGATGGCAGGTATGTCCCAAAAAAAGGTTGGACATATTTTTATAAAGGAAAGGTATACAGGGATATACCAAATAAGTAAACATGGGAAGGATGTTGATCCAGGGAGTAATCTAATTGCCAATATTTGGAGTCAGGAAGGAATTTATTTTTCCCCTTATAAGATATCATTGGATGATATGTCACTGGGGTTTGTGTTTGCTTCCTCTGGATCAATATACTGTAAGTAGGGATATAGGAGAGAGTATCTGTCGTCTAAATTTGGCATAGGTTGAACTTGATGGATGCATGTCTTTTTTCAACCTCATCTACTATGTATCTATGTCGAGCCATTTATTAATGAGTAATAAGAACGTTTAGAAGCCATGTTTTTTTTTTTTTAACCTATCAGAGGTTAATTGAGAGTGAAACCAAACATTGTGGGGACATGGCAGGTTTAAAACAATATATTAAACATAGAAACAATCCAACAGGACTCAGAATCTTTGAAAAAACAAAGCACAATAGGCTTAGGAGATGAGACATTTATGAAAAATATGTTTACAACACTTGATCAGCGTTCATTTGATTTGATGCGTTTGCTCAGCAACCGCAGGAACAAGATGTTACAGGAGGTTGAAAAGAAGATAGAAAAATTACCAAACAACAAAAAAAAAAACATAGAATCAGTTTCCCAAAAAAACAAATTTGAAAGAGTTAGAGGTACAGATGAATCAACAGAATAGGAACGATGAGAAACTAAATGATAAGAACTAAACAGGTTACATTCCAGAGAGATATTTCTGATTATGAATATAATAGACACAGATATGAAACAGAATTACAGACCAGGGACATATAAAAACCGACTTTAGAAAGAGAAATGTCTTTCATTCCCAAGGCAAACCCCCTCCCCCCTCCCCAATAATAATCATTATAATAAAAGAGGAAAGGTGGGTAGGATTTGAAGGCAGAGGTATTAACTATAATGGGAAACCGGATACTGACAAACCATGGAAAGAAAAAACAAGGAATCTTTAAAGCAGCGGCCCAAGCTGCCGTTTTAAAACATGTTCCCCTATTTATATGCGCATCAATACAATCTACAGAATGACAAGTAATTAGCCAAGTTGCAGATCGATCCGTTCTCCTGTGATCGATCGGCGAAGGTTCGGCTCGGGGGATCACTAAATGGGTGTCAGTGCAGCAGAAGAGGACCAAAGATGCAAAGTTCTGTGGGGAAGATCATGTGACCAGGCAGTCACAAGATACAACTGGCGCACTGCTAGAGAGAGGGCAGGGCTCAAAAAGGGGTGTGTCAGAGCCTGTTTCAGAAGAGGAAGGGGATGAGACTTTGTAAATGGTTGCTATAGAAACAAAAAAATGCTTGTTACATTATAGTACGTTAAAAATGTCATTCAGAGTTGTTTTTTTTAATGCTACAATATTTTCACATAGTACAGAACTGATTTATTGTATAAAAAAACACAACACATGTACAGGTGGGCCCCGCTCGTTTGGCGGGTTACGTTCCCTGCAGCCGCCGCCGCCGCCGCCGCCAAGTGAAAATCACTGAATAGCGGAACCGGCGTTTTTGGCTTCTATGCATGCGCAGACTTGTAGTCCCCCCTTCTACGTAATGCCAGACATGGCGGCCCCCTTCTCGGTACCGCCGGATACTCAGCTGCTGAGTGCGTCAGACCGAAAATCGCCGGATTAATGGAACAAGCGCCAAACCTAATGAATATGGGTATTGTTGCAGGGTACATGCAACCACACAGGCGGGTTCTTTGGATAAGGCTTATTTATTTGAGCCCTAAAACATACAGCACACCAAAAACAAATAGCTTCTCATCAGCAAACAAAAGAAAATAGCTTCTTCTTCAGCAGACAGAACAAAATAGCTTCTCTTTAGCAGACAAAACTAAAATAAGACAGCTTCTCTTTTGTATGCAGGAGACAGACAGCTCATCACACATGTACTTTGCAACACAGACCTTACAGCAGTAATCTCTGCAGCATTTTCAGTCCTGTCTCCTCAACAGCTCTCCTGCATGTGTGTACAACCGGGGGTTTTAACACCTTGATTATGCAGCTATGGTCAGACTAATTAAGCAGCCCTTCTCAACTTAACCTCATCACTGCTTCACTGCAAGCCTAAACATAGGTTTTCCAGGCATATGGCTGGTGACGTTCATTCACCCTGTCACAGGTATACATTGGGAAATGCCGTATGAGCGGAACGCCGAGAAGCAGAGCGCCGAAAAGTGGGGCCCTACTGTAGGATATTACTTGGTCTGCAGCTTTAATACCATATGGTCTAAATCAGTGATTCACGCCAGGCGATTCGGGAACCCCTAGGGCAGAGGTGGGCAACCTGTTTTTCAATGTAGCCGCAGGTGAGGCGAATGAGAAGTGAAAATCGCCACACCATGTCAAAATGGATAACTTAGGTTGCTCAATCAAAATTTAAAACACATACTGCTCGTCTGCTTCCCTCACCTCAGCACTATCACCTGCTGCTGCATCACTCAGAAGAGTATGTACAGAGCTCCCAGGCATTTGGTAAGGAATCAGCTTTATTCTTTCTTTATTTGGTATTTTTTGGTTTGGATCTGTGGGTGAGTATACTGGGAGTTTTATAGAGGGTTTTGGGTGCATTTTCAGGCTTAAAAACCGTTTTTGGTTTTCACCCAGGGGCTGCAGTGATTTAACCCAGCATAGCTGCAGTTTAGCTGGCTGGAAACTGCAGTCTCACCCCCTCTCCTCCCTCACTACTGGAGGTTTTTACTGGTTGTTTAAACTTCCAATTTCACTCTTTTGTTTTTCTTAAGCCTGATTCCTTTTCTCACTTGCAATTAAGAGCTCTGTGTCTTTTCTATAAAGACTTGTAAAATTGTGGTGTTTGCTTATTACAACAGAGAGAGAGAGAGTTAATAATAAGGGGAAATAGATTTAAAACTGCAGCAGGTTTTAAAAGCTGTTTTTTTTCCTCTTGCAGAGAGATCTCTTCTTAAAGGGACAGTTTCTCACAATACCTCTCTCACTAAGCAATACCTTCCCCTGACTTAGAGGCTTATTTGTTATCATGCCTGGAAAGGGGAATAGGACAAGTGCGGCAACGGGGGCGACGCCCGGATACAAAACACCAAAAACTGTGGCCCCTAGGAGCAATACTCTTAGTCACAGCCCTAGGCCTGGTCCTTCCAGTGCCCTGGCCACGCCTCCCCCAGCACCTGTTAGCAGCGTAACCCCTGCAGTCCCAGTTCCAACATGGGCGCATGTGGCAGTTGCAGGCGTTGACCCCAGCAACAACAATGCTGGGGCCACGCCCTGTTTGAGCAGGAAGCTTGGGGTGAGGTGCCCAATGTCACCTGGCCTAAACATGGAGATATATGTGAGGGCTGTGGCTGATGTGGTGGGTCCCTCTGCTGTGGTGGCGGCCAACAAAATGTATGGGAGGGGCATTTTCTCCTCCGTACGCTGGCTGCCACTCACACCCTGGTGCAGAAAGGCATCAGTGTAGGGGGGAAATACATCCCTATAGAACCCATGGAGGGGTTAGGCACCAAGGTCATTCTGTCAAATGTGCCCCCCTTCATCCCAGATTGCCTCATGAAGCCGTACCTGCAAGCCCTGGGAGACATTAAGTCCCCCATAATAAAATTATCTTTGGGCTGCAGAGATAGGGCTCTGAGGTATGTACTCTCATTTAGGCGGCAGGTACAACTGCTGCTGCCGGGGAGCACTGAATCTGTGGAGGGGTCGTTTAGGGTGCTCTACGAGGGCATAGCATACACTGTGTTTTATGGGACGGAGGGGGTTAGATGTTATCTGTGCAGAGAGCTGGGGCACACTCGTAGGAGTTGCCTCAAAGGGAACAGAGGACCCGTCCCAACTCCTGCACCTACCCCTCCCTCTGCCAAGACACCCGGTACTGCTGTGCCCACCACAGCAGGGCCCTCAAGGGCCCAGGTCCCTCCTGAGACCGCAGGAGATGTTGCTGTCCCATCCGGAACAGTGACTTCTGCACCTCTTCCTGGAGAGCGGAAGGAAGGAGAGGGGGTCGCCCTGGAGCGGCCAGCCTCTGTTAGCGCTGTCTCCCCCCAGGAGGAAACACCCTGTGCCGCTGTGCCCACCGCAGCGGAGCCCTCGGGGGCCCAGGCCCCCGCTGGGACCACAGGAGATGTCGCTGCCCCATCTCGGACAGTGACGTCTACACCTCTCCCCCAAAGAAAGAGAGAGAATCAGTGTAGGGGGGAAATACATCCCTATAGAACCCATGGAGGGGTTAGGCACCAAGGTCATTCTGTCAAATGTGCCCCCCTTCATCCCAGATTGCCTCATGAAGCCGTACCTGCAAGCCCTGGGAGACATTAAGTCCCCCATAATAAAATTATCTTTGGGCTGCAGAGATAGGGCTCTGAGGTATGTACTCTCATTTAGGCGGCAGGTACAACTGCTGCTGCCGGGGAGCACTGAATCTGTGGAGGGGTCGTTTAGGGTGCTCTACGAGGGCATAGCATACACTGTGTTTTATGGGACGGAGGGGGTTAGATGTTATCTGTGCAGAGAGCTGGGGCACACTCGTAGGAGTTGCCTCAAAGGGAACAGAGGACCCGTCCCAACTCCTGCACCTACCCCTCCCTCTGCCAAGACACCCGGTACTGCTGTGCCCACCACAGCAGGGCCCTCAAGGGCCCAGGTCCCTCCTGAGACCGCAGGAGATGTTGCTGTCCCATCCGGAACAGTGACTTCTGCACCTCTTCCTGGAGAGCGGAAGGAAGGAGAGGGGGTCGCCCTGGAGCGGCCAGCCTCTGTTAGCGCTGTCTCCCCCCAGGAGGAAACACCCTGTGCCGCTGTGCCCACCGCAGCGGAGCCCTCGGGGGCCCAGGCCCCCGCTGGGACCACAGGAGATGTCGCTGCCCCATCTCGGACAGTGACGTCTACACCTCTCCCCCAAAGAAAGAGAGAGAGGGAAAAGCCCTCGAAGGCCCAGGCCCCCTCTGGAACCGCAGAAGATGTCACTGCCCCGTCTCAAACAGTGACATCTGAACCTCTCCCCAAAGAACAGAGGGAGAAGGAAAAGATATCGAGGGCCCAGGTCCCCCCTGGGACCACAGAATATGTCACTGTCGCAACTCAAACAGTGACATCTGAACCTCTCCTACCAAAAAAGAGGGGGAAGAACAAAGTCACCCCACAACAGTCACCCTCTGTCGCTGCCCCCCCCCTTCCCTAACTGCTCCCTATAACTCCTCCCCTAACTGCTCCTATAACCGCTCCTTATAACTCCTCCCCTAACTACTCCTATAATTTCTCCCCTTACTGCTCTTATAACCACTCCCCAAAATACTCACCTGGACCACAGGAGGAAAACACCACGATACAGTGACACACAGCCTAAAATGTTTAGTATTGAAGGTAACTACAAACAGCAGGTGAATCTACACATACACATTTCAATAGTTTTTTCAGTTGGCAAAGTGGACTTTGCCAAACACAGATGGTATGGCCCTATGTGTGAAGCATCGGGAACGAGCATTGCTCCTGAAATGACCCACATTCCACTCAACAAATCAACGTTGGCACCATTGAGTGATTGGGACAGTTGAGGGGTTTGGAGCCAGGAGTAACATGTGTTTCTATAACTGGTACAGCCTCCTGTCTCTTCGCATGAACTAACCCTTTCACTGCCAAGGGTAGTCATCACCAGCTGTGTGACCACAGGAAGATTACACCTCCTATCAGGGGTTTAAAGCCTGGGCACCAAGACAAAAATAATAAACCTGATGAAGGTGCTTTGCACCAAAACGATGGATGCTTGGGTGACTTTTTCGCTATGAAAGGACCTTTCTTGCATTGACTTGATCTCTTGTTTTTGGTGTGCTTGGCGGATGCCCAACCACAGGAAGTGCCCCATTTTTGAGATAATGGGGAAGGGCATGGAAACGTGCGCACAGGTCACAAGTGGAATGTTTTATTTCCTGTACATGCTTGCCGTGACATTGTCTAACCTTGAGTTCTGTGTCAGTGTTGGAGTGCACTCTCCCAAACCATCTTGTTCTCATGACCAAGTTGAATTTTAGAACGGGGATTAGTATAGATCTTTAATACTCTGCGACGCAGTGTGCAGCATAGCTATCCACATTTTTGTCCTAATGAGCACACAACATAAACCTACACATAGGGAAATGATGTCAAACCTCGATGTCCCATCCCTATGTGTAAGAGGAGGCGAGGTTAGCAGGAGAGAGGGAGCCTCCTGTATCTGGAGCACATGGAACAGTGTAGGATGCACCACGTTTTTTTGCAGGTGAGGCACCCTCCCCTGCCCTTGATTGCCAGTACTCTTCCCCCAGCCACACAGGGGCATGGAATGGTTAGGGGATGGAAGAGGGGACTCCACTTTTTAGGATTGAAATTTATGGTATATGTTTTTAAATATTTATACCTTAGATCAGAGGTGGCCAACTCCAGTTTAAAGATATCCCTTCAGCACAGGTGGCTCAATCAGTGGCTCAGTTGTTGACCGAGCCACTGATTGAGCACCTGTGCTGAAGCAGGGATATCCTTGTGACCTGCTGTTGGTGACCCTTGAGGACTGGACTCATTGACTGAGCCACTGATTGAGCCGTCTGTGCTGAAGCAGGGATATCATTAAAACCCGACCTGTTGGCGGCCCTTGAGGACTGGAGGTGGCCACCCCTGCCTTAGATTGTCTATTACAATCCTGCCCCTTCCTTACTCCCTTCAGGGATGAGAGAAGCAATGATACTGGTGCCATATGGTTACATTCTGTTGACATACTATTGGAAGACTCAAAACAAATGATTGCAAATAGCTCAGCAATACAACCGGCTTCCTTAAACATATTTAATCATCATTATAGTTAATCTGGCGCTGAAATGCTGTTGTTGAAAATGACTCACTTAGCATTAATTTGGAGGTCGAAAAAACGGCACTGTCGGAGCTGAATAAATAGATGCCTACAACAGCTAAGCAACTGAGGCTATTGTTTGGAAACCACTTTATTTCATATAGTGCTTTTCCCCCAATGGGACACAAAGTGTTTCACAAATACAACATAGTGTGTGGTACACAGCACTGTACGTAGACCTTTACAAGCTCTGTTCCTGGTGAGCGTACACCCTGTTGGGTGCCGGTGGGCACTGAAGGTCAAGGGACTTCCCCAAGGTCACAAAGAGCTTCACCCCATTTCAAAGTCAGCGCCATCGTTTTCCGAGTCAGCATCTTTACTCGCTTACTCAATGCATTGTGGCAGCCAGTGGGTTAATATCCAATTGTTCTGTTGTTGCAGAAAATAATTGCTTTTTTTGCGGTCCATGTTTTGTTCTGAAGGAGCATGTTTAAATGGAAAAAGTATGTAAATCAGTATGGCATGGCACTATCTATAATTCACAAGGTAATGTAACAAAGCTCTCTACAAAAGCATTCTACACAGCAAAACTCCAGCAAGTTTTCAGAAAGAGAGTGGGGGGGGAAATATCCACTTACTGCCTACCATCAATTCTTAATTTTAGTACCAGTAACAAAAAAAAAAAAGAAAAAAAGAATGTGATGGAAAGTAAGATTGATTTGAGTGAGAGAGAGGAAAAAAAACAGAGGAGAATGAGTTTTCTTCATTTCATATTTCACCATAGAATTACATATTTCTAAATTGCCATTTATAAGCCGGGAATTGATTTTATTTTCTCCGAGGGCCGCGAGTGGAAAGTGGGCGAAATTGGATGCTTTTATTTTGCATCGATAGAAATATCTTATTCGGGTATCTCTCAGAGATCAACAACATCAGACACTGAACCATCCACAATTCGATTGTACGCTCTTCGGGATAGGAATCCGTTGTGACTGCGGGTGTCCGTGTATCCGGAAAGCGGCTGACGCATGTGCGTGCAAAAATGTGCATTTTGTCTGTGTCTGAAACACGACATGTTTATATGGTATATATCTACTGATGTAGAATTTGACGCACGCTGCGTTAGTAATCTGCGCTAAAAAAAAGATGTGCGTCACCTTTATGGGGACAGAGAAAACCAATGCAAGATGCACATTTCTTAATGCACAGACCTGCGCCGGTATGCAAATGTGACTCCGCCCCTAACGCCTCCCACTCGCTCCATCAATCCCTCCCGCAGACATACCGAAAATAGTGCAACTAAGATTACTGCATAGACGCAGCCTGGTGCAGTTAGATTTTGGCACGATTTGCGGTTAAATAAAGACCATGCACTTATATTTGTGTTTTGCTATATTAGGGTAAATTCTATGGGAAGTGGCGGTTCAGGCTGTTTTCAGCTGAAAATACCCATGCACGTGTATGGGGATTTTCGGCTGAAAACATCTCATACAGCTGCCTTGGCAGGTATAGGATTTCCCTAATAGTCCAGTATCTGCAGAATTCTGCTGATGCAATATGTACGGGAGGAAAGCGAATTGGTCAAAATTCGAGCCACGAATCAATCTCTCTTTCTCAATTCCTCCCTCCCTCTCTCTCCGTCTCCCTCCCTCTCAATCTGTCCCTCTCTCTCCATCTCAATCTCTCCCTCTCAATCTCTCTCACCCTCCCCCTCTCTCCCCTTCTCTCTTTCTCCCCCCTCTCTCAATCTCCCTCTCTCAATCTCCCCCTCTCAATATCCCCCTCTCAATCTCCCCCTCTCAATCTCTCTCCCTCTTTCCCTCTCAATCCCTCTCAATCTTTTTTGACTAAAGTGCTGGCTCAAGGGATGACTTTCAATAGATCGCAACCCAGAATCAGGCCGTCTACGAATGATTTAGCACCAGGTTCTCCACGAACGTGCGGTGCGCTACGGGAGAGAGGTGGACCCCTTCTGTCCACGCTCTGGTCCTGAGATGAGCGACTCTGCCCACCAGCCAAACGGTCGGCTATCTCAGGCCAGCCGAGGCTCCGCGGCGCTGCGCTATCGTCACGTTTAAGGGGGATTCTGATTTAGAGGCGTTCAGTCATAATCCCACAGCCCAGGTCCCCGCTGTCTGCTGCAGCACCCGCCATGGCGGGGACAAGAGCTGCCCCTAAATGGGGCTGGGCCCACTGCAAGGGGTGACCGACGCGCTGCGTGGCTAGTTTTTCCTGAAGACAGGAAAACCGAGCTCAATACTGGCATTGAGCGCGGTGGCCACGCCCCCCGGTGGTTCAGCCAATGAGGGCGAACCTACCGGGTGATGTCATAGCCGCACCCCTGCCATGCCTCCATCACGCCCCCACCGCCTCCGTCTTTCACCCTGCAGCTGACTGCAGACCGGGGATCAGAGCTGCACGCACCGCTAGCCTGGCAGGCGCGCGGGCAACGCAGACAGCGGGGCCGTAGACACAGATGGTTGCTTCGCCCCATTGGCTCCTCAGCCAAGCACATGCACCAAATGTCTGAACCTGCGGTTCCTCTCGTACTGAGCTGGATTACTGTTGTGACAGCAAAGCCTCAGTAGGGTAAAACTAACCTGTCTCACGATGGTCAATCTCAATCTCTCTCTCTCTCTCTTTTTCAATCTCTCTCTCCCTCTGTCTCTCTCAGGCCGCGCTTGTAGTGCCAGCGACGCGACGGCGAGCGAAAACAAATACATTGCCGCTTATAGTGCACACGACGTCGACAAGGGACGGAGCGACGTCGCCGTCGCGAAAAACCTGAAGCCGGCAAAATTTGATTTTTCAAGGGCCGTCGCGTCACGTGGCGGCCCGTGAACAGATCAAATTGCCGGAATCCCGCACCGCCGCCGAAACATAACTTTCGCCGGTGGTGACGGGTGACATCACCCATCGTGTCGCCGTCGCCATCGACGGCACTATATGCACAGCCTAAATCTCACCCTCTCTTTCTCCCCTCTCTCTCAATCTCACACTCTCTCTCCCCCTCTCAAACTCTCTCCCTTGATCTGTATTTCTCAATCTCTCTCTCAATCTCTCTCTATCTCTCTAGATCTGTCTCTCTCTCAATCTCTTTCTCTCTCTCTAGATCTGTCTCTCTCTCAATCTGTCTCTCTAGATCTGTCTCTCTCTCAATCTCTCTCTCTCTAGATCTGTCTCGCTCAATCTCTCTCTCTCTCTCTAGATCTGTCTCTCTCTAGATCTGTCTCTCTCTCTAGATTTCTCCCTCTTTCTAGATCTCTCTCTCTCTCTCCCCCTCTCAATCTCTCTCTCTCCCCCTCTCAATCTCACTCTCTCTCTCCCTCCCTCTGTCTCTCTCAATCTCTCTCCCTCTATCTCTCTAGATTTGTCTCTTTCTCTCAATCTCTCTCTCCCTCCCTCTCCCAATCTCCCTCTCAATCTCCCTCTCAATCTCCCCCCCCCTCTCTCTCTTTCCCCCTCTGTCTCTCTCAATCTCCCTCTCTCCCTCTCAATCTCTCTCTCATGTAGGCGAATCGAATGTGTGGTGGCAGCTGGTGGTTTTACATACACACGAAGGTACTGTAGGCGACTGTCTCTTTTGTAACCCAAGCTGCTAATATCTGTGATTGCGAAGGAACACCACATTCGCGGCAAATTTAAATGTCCCCGAAAGATTCATCCATCTCTAAGGCTGCATCCATAGAGGGGGGGAGCAGTGCTGAACAGCGCTGACGCTGAGGCTCGCCTGCTGAAGCTGTGTGATTTCATGCACATGCAGGCGTGCCAGCGGGCGCGATCGGGAGGCGGGGGGAGGTGGGGGGAGGCGGGGCAATGATGTCGCTGGGCCAATCGCCCGCGACGCACTAACGTTGACGCTGCTTCGCGCTGATTGGATGTTTTCAGCCGACAGCACGCTGAAAAACAGCTTGGCTGTCGGCTGAAAAATCCAACTCCTCAGCACGCCTGCGGACGCTCGCGTGAGCCCCCTCTCAAGACATCCTCATTGAGGATGCAGGGGCTCAGCGCGGAGCGTTCGCACGGCTCAGCGCTGCTTGTCCTTCTATGGACGCAGCCTAACGTGTACCTGCCCGGAAGATCTTACACCATTTCCCATGCATGTAGCAAAGGGGGAGATACCTGGACTTTTCCAAGTGTCACCAGCAGAGTTCACACTGTGATTCCAGCTGGGTTCTTACTACTAAGATACTTTTACTGGTGGGTGCTGATTTATTCTGATACTACCTACCTGCTAACATAAAAAAAACAAGACGGCATGTTTACACTGAATTAAAATAATCCCTCATTTATAACAAGCATCAATTCACAGTGATGAGTTGGGGTGTTTGGTGCAGTATTTTGGGTTGGGGTGCGAGTAGTTTAATAACAGGAGGAACATTAAGTCCCAGATAAGATTAGAATGATGTATGCGTGTTGTACTAATCAAACAATAGTTTCCACTGTCACCTCTCCATTTGTGCGTGTGGGTAAATCACCGGATTGTAATCATCCCCTTTAATGTAGCTAATAAAACCAGGGTTTTACTTACTTTTGCACATACTCTGACTTTTAATAATTACTCATTATTTGTCTAATTCATGCATCATTTTGTTTCAAAAGGCATGGAAATGGTTAATATAAACCCCATTGGATAATTAATAAAAGACTGGTTTTGATTCAAGACGGTTATCGTGGAAAAACTATGGAATTTGCGTCATTATCATTGGGGTTCACAAACTTTTTCTCGCCACTGTATATTGTAACAGAGTCACAGTCTGTGTATGCTAGAGAGAGCTTGCAGGATATATGCTTTCCAGCATACGGGAGGTTAAATTCCTCTGGAGAGGCAATCATGAGCTAGGGTGTTCCAGTTAACTGCTAATTGCAATGAGGTTTAAAGGCAGTCAGCACGCTGCCTGAGCGGAGAGACTTTTCCCCAACCAGGAGGACACTGGTTGGTACGGTTCCCCAGGCCTACTGGAACCGCTTGGACCCACATCAAGGAACCTGAGCCACAGCCGGCAGAGGAAGCAGGGCTGCCTTTCTGCAAGGTGCCGCCGTGTCCAGAGGGACTGCCTGCAGACTCGTAGGATGGATTTCTCAGCATCTCATGTTAAGGACATAGGGGGCTAAGCACTAAGCAGTGATAAGTCGTTTTTAGTGCGCAAAGTGCTCTTAGAACGTGAAGTTCCGCCGAGTGCGATTCACAGAGCCGCGCAAACAGGCACTTTGCGCTCTAAAACTGACTTTTTTCAAGAAATTTTTCAAAATCCATCTTTGCTCGTACGATCCAGAGCAACAAAAAAGAAGAAAACAGCGCACTGCCAGGCGGGGGTGTGAAAGGCAGAGGGGACGTCAAAGGCAGGAGCCGTGGGGCGAGCAAAGGCAGGGGGGGTGTCAAAGGCAGGGGGGCGTCGTAAAGGCAGGGGGGGGCGTCAAGGCAGGGGGGGGGCGTCGGGGGGGCGTCAAAGGCAGGGGGGGCGTCAAAGGCAGGGGGGGGGGGCGTCAAAGGCAGGGGGGGGCGTCAAAGGCATGGATTCCTCCCCCTGCATTTCCTCACCTGCCAGCATGCCGCGCTCATCGGGCTGCCACTGGTTCTCTCCCCCCTCGTGGCCTCCGCCGACTCCCGGTGGCACAAAGGAGGTATTAACTCCCTGCCGCCCTCCTCCTGCTCCTCGGGGATGTTGAGCCGTAGAGAGCGTGCTCTGGGAGGTGGGGGGGAGCGACACACACGCGACACCTACCTCTAATTCCGGGCGACGCCATCTTCTCAATCGGCGGCGCGAGGGAGGAAAGGGGTCCTTCCGGCTGCCGCCATCTTAGGCGCCGCGAGGCAGCTGCAGCCTGCCTGTTCCCCCGCCGGGGAGGGAGGTGAGTTGGAGCGCCGCCGGGGAGGGAGGTGAGGGGGGGGCGTCAAAGGCATGGATTCCTCCCCCTGCATTTCCTCATCTGCCAGTATGCCGCGCTCCTCGGGCTGCCACTGGTTCTCTCCCCCCTCGTGGCCTCCGCCGACTCCCGGTGGCACAAAGGAGGTATTAATTCCCTGCCGCCCTCCTCCTGCTCCTCGGGGATGTTGAGCTGTAGAGAGCGTGCTCTGGGAGGTTGGGGGGAGGTGGGGGAGTGACACACACGCGACACCTACCTCTACTTCTGGGCGCCGCCATCTTCTCACTCGTCGCCGCGAGGGAGGAAGGGGGTCCTTCCGGACGCCGCCATCTAAGGGCCCCTAGGCAGCTGCAGCCTGCCTGTTCCCCCGCCGGGGAGGGAGAGAGGTGAGTTGGAGCGCCGCCGGGGAGGGAGAGAGGTGAGTTGGAGCACCGCCGGGGAGGGGGAGAGAGAGGTGAGTTGGAGCGCCGCCGGGGAGGGGGAGAGAGAGGTGAGTTGGAGCGCCGCCGGGGAGGGGAAGAGAGAGAGGGTGAGTTGACGCCGCCGGGTGAGGGGGATAGGTGAGTTGGAGCGCGCACCCGGGGAGGGGAGAGAGGTGAGTTGGAGCCCGCCGGGGAGGGGGAAGAGAGAGGTGAAGGTTGGAGCCGCCGCCGGGGAGGGGGAGAGGTGAGTTGGAGCGCCGCCGGGGAGGGGGAGAGAGAGTGAGGTGGAAGCGCCGCCGGGGAGTGGGAGATAGAGTGATTGGAGCGCCGCCGGGGAGGGGGAGAGGTGAGTTGGAGCGCCGCCGGGAGGGGGAGAGAGAGGTGAGATGAGCAACCGCCGGAGGGGAGAGAGAGGTGGATGGAGCACCGCGGGGAGGGGAGAGGTGAGTTGGAGCGCCCCGGGAGGGGGAAGAGAGAGGTGAGATGGAGCACCGCCGGTGGAGGGGAGAGAGAGGTGAGTTTGGAGCGCCGCCGGGGAGGGGAGAGGTGAGTTAGCGCCGCCGGGAGGGGGAGAGGTGAGATGGAGCGCCGCCGGGGAGGGGGAGAGAGAGGTGAGATGGAGCACCGCCGGGGAGGGGGAGAGAGAGGTGAGATGGAGCGCCGCCGGGGAGGGGGAGGAGGTAGTTGGAGCGCGCCGGGGGGGGAGAGAGAGGGTGAGATGGAGCGCCGCCGGGGAGGGGGAGAGAGAGGTGAGTTGGAGCGCACCCATGGGAGGGGGAGAGTGAGTTGGAGCCCGCCGGGGAGGGGGAGAGAGAGGTGAGATGGAGCGCCCCGGGGAGGGGGAGAAAGAGGTGAGTTGGAGCGCCGCCGGGGAGGGGGAGAGAGGTGTGTGTGTGTGTGTGTGGCGCGCGCCGAGGGGGAAGAGAGTGGCAGTTGGGTAACGTCACACCCACCAATCTCATTGGCCAGAGGCTGAGGACCAATCAGATTCACCGCAGATAGCACTAACAATTCGATTTTATATATTAAGGTATCGTCTATTCGTTTTTCATTTTATATATATACTGTATATATATATATATATTTACAGTTGCTATATGCTATACTGTGGAGGGTTTTTGTCACTTTTTTTACCCACCATAACCTTAATAAATATGGTGATTACCTATTCTATAGTCTCAAATGAGCAAATGTCAGCAGCCAACCTCACACTGATGATACCCATCAAGGTTGAAACATGTCTGTGAGTGGGTTAACTGACTTTGCATCTCCCAAGTCCTTGCTTAAAAGCTGTGTTTAAAGCAGCATGCAATGGCTAAGGGTTGTTCATGTAATGTGAGCTTGAGATAAAAGGTGGCACTGTGTGCTCATTTGCATGTTATTTCCCAGAATCCCTTGCTGCAGTGGAAGTGCTGTGTGCTGGGTGATAATGGGGAAAGATAGGGTTGCAGGCCTGTCTAAGACATGCAAATGAATATACAGGAATATTTACAGTTGCTATATGCTATACTGTGGAGGGTTTTTGTCACTTTCTTTACCCACAATAACATATATATATATATATATATATATATACATATATATATACACACACACACACACACACATACAGTTGTGCGAAAAAGAAAGTACACCCTCTTTGAACTCCATGGTTTTACATATCAGGACATAATAACAATCATCTGTTCCTTAGCAGGTCTTAAAATTAGGTAAATACAACCTCAGATGAATAACAACACATGACATATTACACCGTGTCATGATTTATTTAACAAAAATAAAGCCAAAATGGAGAAGCCATGTGTGACAAACTAAGTACACCTTATGATTCAATAGCTTGTAGAACCACCTTTAGCAGCAATAACTTGAAGTAATCGTTTTCTGTATGACTTTATCAGTCTCTCACATCGTTGTGGAGGAATTTTGGCCCACTCTTCTTTACAAAATTGCTTCAGTTCATTGAGGTTTGTGGGTCTTGTCCCAGTTTGTGGCGAGCACAAGCGTGACACTTGTGAGTGCAGGTCCATCGGTATTTAACAATAAATCCCCTAATTTTTAACAGAGATATGCTATGAAGCTTGTGCTTCCTTTTGTGTGTGTATATATACACACATATATATATATATATATATATATATATATATATATATATATCACTTCTTTCTTACTCTGCCACAGCTCGAAGTGCAAATCGTTGCTTATTCATGCAATATATTTGGTTACACTTTTCGGAGCCAGAACTAAGATTAAAGTTCAAACAAACACATACAAAGTTGTTCTTTCCCAAACAAATACGATTTCACGTGATTTATTTTTGTTTCTAAACAGAAAAGACCTTATTTTAGAATCCTCCGTTCTTATTTATAGCAAATTCTCTTGCTGTCACATATCTTTTTTTAGCTTCCAACGATGCGTGGAAATGTCAGCTGTCTGTTTTGCACAGAAGCAGGGAGCTGACAATTTTGTTTAATCAGTTTCACTTATTCTGAGACCTTTAATTGTCATTTGAAATTTGTATATTATGCGCAGAAACAGAAAAGGGTTGGGCAAAGACAGCTCAAACAGATGCCACAGGTGCATATACTTTTCAAATATATACTTGAAACCATGATTACTTGAATATCATAGGAGTCAAAGTGGCATATTCAATAGGCCCGGCAAAAACTCTTGGGGTTGACATATCAACGTAAATTTGTCATGACGGCCGACAGCTTTTGTGGGGCCCAGGACAGTGTTGAGTTGCTGGGAGAAGGCTGAAGCATTGTTGAGGGGGTGGGGGCGTAGGTCCTCAAAACCTGCGTGAACAGGCCAGCGGCAGAGGGGAGAATGACCACAGTGTAGAGGAGTGGCCAGCCACTAATGGAGAAATGCGTCAAAGCAAACTTAACGCTATCTTTATGTTGATACATTTCCCTTTAAATCTATGTATGACTTCTGGTTGCAAACCCATGCAAATTATATATACATATACACACACACCGAGCACCAGGTTGTATTAAAACTCCTTTCTTTTGATAAGTCCGGTGCTGTATAGTTCGTCCGTTTTGCAGACTATGAAATATAAGAGACTTTTAGGATTAAACGTTGTTGGTAGAACCTCGTCTTATTTAATAAAAGTTATACAGCTCAACCCCATTATAGTGCGATCCGCTACAATGCGAATCCGCTTATTATGCAGTCTGAGCATGGCTCCCGATTTGAAAACCTCCGTTTTGCCGCGCGAGGACTTACTTGCAGCTGTGAGCTCTCTCCTCACTTCATAGGGCTTTGTCCACGTGCTCTCCTCTCTGCAGCTGTCAGCTTTAGTGCGCCGCACCGCAGAGGAGGGTCACATGACACAACACACATCCCCGTACACTTTTTTTTTTAAACATTCAAATCAATGCTTTATTGCTAACAGACACATACACAAACACAAACACACACCTACACCATGTGAGAGTTTAACATTAATACATTTTATATAATACACATGCAGGGATCGAACTCAGGACCTTTCACACCACAGGCTTAGTGTTACAAGACTGACCCTATAAATATATTTATCCTCTACATGCTACAGTCACAGTGTACTACTGTATGTAAATGTTTTATTTGTTTCTAGAGTCTGTGACATCAATCAGTCCCTGTGGTGTAGAGGTAGAGAATTGTACCAGTATATGAAAGGTCCTGGGTTTGATTCCTGTATAATATGGTATAATCTATAAATTATAAAAAAAAAAAAATAATTATTATTTTATTTTTATTATATTGTATAATTTATAAATTGTTATTTTGCCGGTATCGCGCGGCAAAATTTGAATACGATCCTGGTTATAACGCGGTCTCACTCTGTGGCCCCCAAGTACCGCGTTATAACGGGGTTCAGCTGTATATTGAAGGTGTAATGGAAATGGCAAAAGTTATTAAGCATTTTAATCAATCTGGCACACCAGAGGTTCATTTCACTCACAAATTGTCTAAAAAAATGCAAGAATTGTTTATATGGCTGGTCACATCAGTGACCAGGCCTAGCTCTATGTCTTTTGTAGGACTGAAGTTATCTCAGGTCAAAACCTGGGTATTAGGATATCTGGTGTCACAACTCTTCTCCGACAGCAGGAATAAACAAAACCCCTCTTTTTGTATCTTGAAAGGGGTTCCTGAATGGGATCTGCAAATACCAGAGGGTGGGGCTAAGATGGTATTTGTAAAGTTTGTAAAGTTACTAAATATGAAATCATGGGTCTGACAGCGATTCGCAAGAATGACGAATAGATATTTGTAACAGTTGTGATTACACAAATAAAATGATAGATGGTGATCTGTGTATAATCTCTGATATCTGTTGCATCTCATACAAAAGTAGAAGTTAATGTGTCATGTTTCATATCCAGGTGCACATATTAAGTATACAGACACAACAGTGAAGATATTGTTCATGTAAGTATTATAGAAATTAAGTTATGAAGTCTTTTATATGTTCAGCTAAGTTTTAAAGTGAAAAGAAAGGTTTTTATTTTTCTTAAATCGTAAAAATTGAATCCAGAGAGATTGATCAAAGGGGTGGGTTGAGAACACACCCAGAAGGGGAGTTTATGCTGTTTACCAGGATAGGGTTTTAGAATATAAACCCTGCATTTGAATCATGAGATCAGAATTCAACAAGAGACGTGTCAACAAGATACATGAATTCTCATATTCCAATCTCCAATGACCTCTTTAGAACAAGCAGCTACTGTCATATGGTAATGCATAGGGATTTCTGTTTATTTTATCCTTATTATTTTAAGAAACTGTGCATTGTATACTATACTGTATGTTCTTGTAATAATCTTTTTCTGTAATCTAAGCACAATACCAGTTTTGTATATTAAATCTAAACTCTAAACTTGCACGATTTGTAGAGAGTATTTTAAATTTGCGAACACATTTTGCTAGTACAGAATTGTGTTTATTAAGTGCATATTTTCTTTAGTCAACAGGGACCAAAGACTCTGTAAATTAATATTTGATCTTTTTTTGGTGGTGGAAGTGAAGTAAAGATATAATGTGAAAGATTGAGGGAAAATATTATTAATTTGAGTTACCGTGTATACCTGACAAGTGGATCAGCTGGATAGCAGTGTGCATTAACCCTTGTCACATATACAAGTCACATGCTCAAAAGTGCTGTATGTGACAATTGATAAGGAAAGGTGTATATTTTGACATAGTGAAGGTAGCTATTACTCATTTGAGAGACCTTGTGTAGGTGAAAATTGAGTCAGCTAGCTAGCTGTATGTATTAACCCTTGTCACGTGCTCACAGGTGTGTCGTTCGCGACCAGAAGATTTTTACATGAAAATTATCTTGCAAAACGTTAAGCAATCCAGTACAATCCGTCCTGAAGCTGACCATGGCCGCTGTTTCTTTAACTACTCTAAAAAAGCGGAGCAAAGCAAAACAGGCACTCCAGAGGACTTGTGAGAAAATGACAATAAAAGTTTAAACCAAAGGATTGATGTTTCAGTCTTAATTTGGACCTTTCTCAAGATGTGCTCCCATCCTGCCTTATCTTTAACCCCTCTGGCAGCACAACGATTAGGAGTAAAAAGTCCACAGTTGAAAGACATCTCTGCCGTGGAAGTCGCACCCCCCTTTGTCGTTGAGCCCAAGACAGGTGTCCCGGTGCTCCCACCCTGTTGGCGTCCCTGGTGTCTTCTCCACGTTGATAGCATGGTTGAGGGAACGCAAAGTTCCGGCATTTGATGATGCACTGTTGGAACCGACTTGGAACCGATTCAAGCACAGGTCAAGTAGAGCTTGCACTCTAAATTGTGCGTGTCATGAGGAAGTGAAGTGGCTGGCCCCAGGTCACAAGAAACTGATAATGTGGGTGTTTTAACCACCTCTTTCTCACCTTTATATCCAGGCAGCAGGTCATTAAAACAACATCTTATCTGGGCAATTTATACAGACACTTCCACAGCATTACTACAAATATAATTATTCTGTTTTTTTTTTTACCAGGTAATACACTAATTTTTAAGTCCATTTTCTTATGAATATGAAAAAAACAAAACACTTTTCCACACTCCCAGGATGAGTGGCTTCCCCTGGTGGACTGGTGCAGGTGTATAAGCTTATTCGAGCTTTGAATACATAGGTCATTTTTACATTTCAATTGAGAGTAGACATTTATGCCTCCACTGTTCATTTTCACACCAGTGTGTCACCTTATCTTAATATCCCACATCCTCTCAACATGCATTGCAACCAATTATCTCTCTTACAACACTGTATGTAATATTACTTATTTCTGTACTTCTGCCGGTTGCAGTGAGAATGCAACGATCCGTGGGTTGTCCAAGGATAGGCTTTTACGCCGCCTCAAAATATGAAACATAAAAGGAGCTTACTGTCAGCATAGTATAACCGTCAAATAAGAAACATCCAAAACAGGGCTGTGCCCTTCGTAGGGTAAATAGTCTTGTAGGTAAATGGGGTTTTGAAAGTCCAGTGGTCTCACAGAGGATATAGTCAAAACCATCTATGTCAACATACTTGTTACAGAGCTTCATCCTCTCCTCAGAGCCCCAGGATGTGTGTGCTCCGGGTTCACCTAGGTCAGGGGTCTCCAAACTCAGTCCTCAAGAGCCCCCAACAGGCCGGCTTTTATGGATATCCCTGTTCCAGCACCGGTGGCTCAATCAGTGACCGATTGAGCCACCTGTGTTGAAACAGGGATATCCATAAAAGCCAGCCTGTTGGTAGCTCTTGAGGACTGGAGTTTGGAGACCCCTGGCCTAGAACACAGCCTGAGACTTGACTTGTAAAGCCTTCTAATGAGTCAGTGGAGAACAGGCTAATTAACTCAGCCTGCTCTCCGACTGGAATTTAACCCGGTCACTGCTGAACTCAGAAGCTATACCATAGATTTGATAACTAGACAGGGAATCTACCCTGTCACACGGTCATACCCGATGAAGGACTCTGAGAGGTTGGAAAGCTTGTAACATATCAACGACTTGTTGGTCAAATAAAAGGTATCATACCACCTACTCCCTCTCCCTTCTTTGTTACTACATGGAAGAAAGGACCAACACGGTGACCCACCCTTCTGTGCTTGACTATATATAATCTATATATTAGCTTATTTTGGAATCCGGGTGGTTAAGTGTTTACTGGCGATGAGAGTCCTATAGTTTAACCCTTACAGTGCATTAATGACGTACTGGCACGCCAAATACTCTTTTGATTGACTGTAACACAGTGGTGGCCACGTCCAGTCTTCAAGGGCCACCAACTGTTGGCCACCCCTGATGTAACAGGTGCCTCAAAGGCTCTTGTTCTGGATCAGCCAGCATGATCCAAACAGAAATGAAGCCCCCTACACTTCTGTTTCCAGGATCCGGGGCCCGGTCTCATCAAACTTCCCGGGTCACCCCTGTCACACCGATGGCCAAAGCAGAAACGCAACGCCATACTTGCTCTATACTCCAGCGTTTTCAACCTAACCCTGCCTTATACACAATAACAAGGCAAGCATGCAACACACGAATAGGAACAATTAGACAGCACTCAGCCCATTAGCTTTTGTCCTCCTGGTTTTATTTGAATTTGATGTTGCTGCACTTGTCGTAAGCAGAATAATAACCTGATCAAGCAATTATTAAAACCTTTTAGGGCCGTTTGGATAGTAAGTACTGTTTTACCTGGTTGTGCAAATAGATTTCTTTCATGGTTGTATTTGCTTTCTCATCTGTATCACCCCGTCAACATCAGAACATCAAATACAGGTCAGCTGTAGCATTGGCTGTGGTAGGACGTAGCTTGGGGTTTCCAGGGCGTTCAATAGTAATCACAGTAAATGACAGCAAATTTTATTGGATGCAGTGGTGATCTTTTGCCATATACCAGTTTGGGAGGGTTTTAATAAAGTTGTTTTGGATCAACACCGATGGAAATAGCGTCATGTTCATTTAGAGTTGGACAGGACTCAAGTGACGCATATTCTAATGCTATGTAGAACTTTTTTGCATCTCGTAGGTCAAGGTCGAGGATGGAGACATCTGCTTGAATGGGTGGCGGGAGATTCCCCAAATCAGGGGGGGGGGGGGACTCGGGAGACTGGGGGAATATTCCATGTCAGACTGTGGGCCTCATGCAGTAATCGGAGCAAAGGCACTTTTCGCCCATTTTGCGCCAAAAATGCATACCCCGATTCAGTAAGGGACGAAAACTTGTCGAAAAGCAAAAAAACGGCAAGTTTGTTGGCGGTGTTTTTCCCCCGCCATCGGCACGGCGAAAAGGCACCTTGCGCCGCAACTAGCCATGCTTTGAAACCCGCTCAATTCTAGTAGTGGCGAGTAGCTTTGCGCCGCTCTAGAATTGAGATTTTCACGGCAATCCGTCTCGCCCCAAAAAGTTGACAAGTTGCTGGGCAGAGGCTGCGGATGAGCGGCGGATCGGCACTTAGAAAAATTCAGGCCTTTTTCCTGCCTGGGATTGATGCCGGGGGTCTCTGGAGCTGATACCCATTAATACCAGCACCGGAGCCCCCCGGCATGCATCTGAGGCAGGAAAAATGCATTTAAAGCCCACTTCATTACCTTAGCGGCTAACCGCTAAGGCAATGAAGGGGTTAACCAGCCGTGCCAGGTTTATTGTTGGTAGCGGGGGTGGGTGAAGGGGGTATTTGGCCCTGGTGGTTGTTTAGGGCTTGCGGGGGGGTTGCGGGTGGACTTAACCCCTTCATGACCTTAGCGGTTAATACTGCTACCTTCATGAAGGGTTAGCCCTCCCGCTACCCACCGCAGGCCCTAAACAACCACCGTTGGGGCTAATACCCACTTCGGCACCCCCACACCCACAAATAAAAAATACACACACAACAGCCCCACACTAATAAATAAATATATATATATATATATATATATATATTATACCAACAACCCCTATACCCCCCTAACATACAGTACATATATGCACAGCAATGATACTATAGGTCGGCGGGGGCCCTCGGGTGTTACCCGCGGGCCTGCAGTACCAATTCTGTGCCCCCCCAAATTAATTTAAAAACACATACATACTTATAAAGAAATAACACCCCCTCCTAACACATGGATAATAGTGCATTTGCCCATTTAAAATACATAAAGAACAATAAATACATGAAATACATATTGCACTCACCCTTGTCCGGCTGCCACGATGAAGGCCATCCTCATCTTCATCACCGTCCATGCCCCCGCCGATGCAGCAAAATATAAACAAGAATAAAAACAGACAATGTAATGTCCCCTAACCCCTTAATCACCATAGCGGTGAGTATATATATATATATATAGTTGCATGATGAAGCCACCGTACAAGTGAATGGGTGAAGGGTGGGTATCGGGCCAAGTGGCTTAACCCCTTAATTACCTTTGCTGTTATTATCCGATAAGGTGATTAAGGGGTTAATTGATATCAGAATGTAATTGCAATGTATTGGCTATGTATTTTGTTGGCAACGGAGGACATGGATTTTGCTGGCGAGGGGGCTTCTTATTGATGAGGTCAGTAGAACTTTATTTATTTTATTATGCTAGTTAATGTGTTTAATAATGGGCAAATAATCTATTATCCCTATCTGGATAATAGTTATTTTGCACATTATTGTACGGTATGTGTTGGGGGAGTGGGTCAATGTATTTAATGTATAGGACATGTTTATTTTTTTTACATACAGGGTTGTTTCCTCAGGTCTGCGGGGGACCTATGGAGACCACCTGCTGTCTCCTCGGGCTTCTCACGGGTAAACGGCTGCCGGGTCCACGGGGGACACCTGCGGGGAAGAACCGGTGGCCCCACATCTGTGGGGGCACTGCGGACCCATAGGGACCACCCGAGGGTCCCCAGACCTCCGTGAGAACCACCCGAGGCCCCTCAGACACCTGTGGGTCTGACCCGGGGCCCCCAGACAGCCATGGGCCTACCCGTGGGGACCCCATTGTGGCCCACGGTGACCCGCGGAGACAACCTGATGGACCACGGCGCCTGGCGGGGACCACCCGTAGGCCTCCAGACCCTGTTTGAAACATGGTGCTGGGCTACTGTAGGTCTGTGAGGTGACCCGTCAGGCCCACCGGGGACTCCCGTGGGCCTGGGGTATTAACCCTGTATGTAAAATAATAAATCATGTATTTATGGGGGGCACAGGGGGTGGATTATGTATTTAATAAATATAATAATGTTTATTGTGGGGCTGTGTATTGTTTTTATTGTGGGTACTGGGGGTGGGGGAAGGGGGTATTGGCCCCAAGGGTATGTGGGTAGGCCTCCCGGCTGGGTATTGGGTGAGTGAGGGTGGTTAGGCCTCCCAGGGTGGGGGGGTAGTGAGGGAGGGTATGTAGATAAATAATAAATAAGCAGGAGGTCCCTGATCCACAAATTAATGCGGTTCAGCTCAGGGAACCCCCTGCTCACAGTACACTATTATTAAAAATATATTCATGCTGTTTCGTTACCATAGCACATAGCCGCAAAGGTAAGGAATGATTGTTTATTGATATGGGTGTTTTATTCATAGTGTAGATGTGCAGAGGGTCTCCGGAGCTGAACCGCTTTGGTTTTAGGTCCGGGGAGCCCCTGCTTCCCGAGATACAGGCCCATTTATGGGGTGCTGGTATCCCTCTGCTTTCTTTAAATTCTGCGGTCACGTGATCGGGACATTTAAATGCACCACATGTTATGGCACCACAGTGGACTCCCACAATCCATTACCCTGGACCCTTAATGCCCCACTCCGACACAGGAGAGGCAGACGTCCACCTCGGGGCCATCACGACCATAAGGGTTTCAAACGGACCGAGAGGTAAGCCATACGTCGCTTTTCCCCGGTGACAAGGAGGTGGTGGGAAAATGGGTATTTAGCAGGGGTCCATGCTGCTCGGGGCACAGCCCGACACTGGATACAAACCTACCATTCTGAGACCCTAACATCACATTACTCAGTGCAGTATTACATCGCGTAGGTACCAAGCCGGAAAGAAATACAACACCAGCCAGCTAAACCCGCAAGGTGAGAACAACCACGCTTTGATGCAGCTGCCAAGCACGGAACGGGAGGAAAACCTCCCAATGTCACAATATTTAGATATCACTCCCAGTTTATTGTCAGCTTTCATCTTGTTTATTCCTTTAACCACCGAGTAGCTACTGTTACCATCTCACGGAGCCAAACCCAAGGAGAGATGCAGCTGCCGGTCAAATCTGAGACATTTGATTTCTCTGATTCTGATTCTTTTATTGATGATTTTTTGTGTGTGTTTTAAAACAAATAATAAAATGGTTGCACTTTTAAGAAAAACATTTTGCAAAAATAATCAAAGCTGGAAAAAAATTCCAAAAAACCCCCAAATTTCTGTTGATGTGAGTATTTTAATAGGGTGTACGTGATACACCCAGAACCACTCCTACTGTCTCTGTACGTTCTCCCTACCTACCAATTAGATTGTAAGCTCCTCGGGGCAGGGACTCCTCTTCCTTAATGTTATGTTTGTCTAAAGCACTTATTCCCATGATCTGTTATTTATATTATCTGTTATTTGTTCGATTACCACGTGTATTACTACTGTGAAGCGCTATGTACATTAATGGCGCTATATAAATAAAGACATACAATACAATACAATACAATAATATTACAGAGTTATCTTGTGCGAAATTCCAGGTTATTATATAACACCAAGGTAGCTGCAAAGCGGTCGCGCTGCATCACTGCGACGCGGTGAAGAGAGGAGCCGGCATTGGCCACACCGCCAACACAAGTGTGCTTTTTCCTACAATACCTCCGAGCCCGGGTTCTTCATAGGAGGTAGGTTGATAACCGTGAATGCGTTAGACTGACTCCCATTTACAAATATTTCCCTGTTATCAATTACCTACTGGATGTGTATCTCCTGGAGTTGTTGGACAGCTGTTTTCACTTGTTATGCAACACTGTATACATGAAGACGGTGCAGAAATCTGCTACAGAATGGAATTACAATTGTGGGATATCATATCATGTATTCCATTCTGTAGCGTTTTTTGCACCGTCTTCATGTATACAGTTTGCATAACAGTGTTCATCAGTGGCAGGGACAGCTGCCAGGGGACACATATATATATTATATTATATAATATATATATATATATATATTATATATATATATATATATATATATATTAACAGTGTTCGCCAACCCTATACATTTGCTCGCCCCGGGCGAGTGGATTTAACCCCCGGGCGAGTAAATATTGGCCCAAGCAGCACACGTTTGGTACTAGGTGGCGAGTAGATTTTTTTGTGTGGCGAGTAGATTTTTTGGTGATTTGTCAACCACTATATATATATATATATATATATAGTGGCAGGGGACAGGGGACAGCTGTGGCAGGGGACAGCTATATATTTATATATATATATATATATATATAACAAATTGGAGTAGCGCCTTAGGAAGCTTGATAAGGATAAATCAGCTGTGTAAATCAGATAGAGTTAACAAGGCTATTGACCAAAGAATCCCCAAAAGGGCGAATTTGTGTTAAAAACAACTGAAATCTATAGCAAAAGTAAAAAATATGAAACATAAAAATAAAATAAAAACCAGATGTCAGTTGAAATTTCAAAAAATGTTCTTAGTCCACTGGAGTTTTGCTGCCCGTATATAAGGATCACCAAATCCCAAGGATATCTGCAGAAAACAAGAAGAAAAAACAGGCGCACTCCTAGTGTGATAAAGTATAAAACAGTATTTATGGGATTGTAAAATCAGGGGTGTCTGACGAAGTCCTTAGTGACGAAACGCGTAGGGCGTTTCCCAAAGAGGCGAGTTTGTGGCTGACATTACTGCACGAAAGGAGAGAGTACCTTGGAGCTGTTGCTATTTTGCTTGGGACTGCTGTCGCTTCCGGTTTTGCAGTTGCCTGCTGGTGAGCAGTGAGAGCTGTGGGAGGTGTATCTGGAGGGAGTCTCTGACCGTGTTGCTGATTATTACATCATCTGGCTGCGGTGGCTCCAGTGCACCTTGCTGAACCAATGGATACACCAGAGGTGGCACCAACGGGACAGGCTGATACATTCCCTTCACAGCTTCAAGGCGATTGAGTATATCTCATAAATGCTATTATTTTTACTCTGTTTGTGAGTGCGCTTTTTATATTTTACAATCCCATAAATACTGTTTTATACTTTATCACACTAGGATGGCCTCGTTTGTTCGTCTGGTTTTCTATATATATATATATAATACAGCTATAGCCCCCACACTAAGGTGTAGTTTGGAGCTTTACTAAGTGCTTATTCCCCACACAGGCTCATGGGTCCATCATTACAGATTTATTTTGCCAAATTCCTTGGAGACACCTTACGAACCTCTAGGACAGAGGCTGGCAACCCTGTCGCCAATTGCCACAAGTGGCAAATTGGCCATGAAAGTGTGAGCGAATTGTTCTTTTGCCGGCTCCCACAGTAAAAGAAACTTTTTCCTGATGGCGTGTGCTGTTTTCCGCTTTCTGAATGAGTCATTGACGCAACAAAGCCATACAATACCCCCCTCTGCATTCAGTTGGAGTCCAGACCCGACCTTGAATTGTTATTTAAAAAAAAAAATCCAATTTCTCCCCGGGAGATGGATAAGTGGGTGATTCGAAAACAAGTGAACCAGCCTATTTTGATCTGGTTTAATACTGATTGGCCGGCGAAGCCGGCAAATTCAGTTAAACAGCAATTCTACTTGTTGCCAAGTAGAACAAAGAAAAACCAGTCAAACAAATATATAAGGGAATCAACAAGTGCACTGTAAAAAGTGCACTTAAAAAAGAAGGGTTAACTCAGAAGAACATATAATGGGGGATACCGAGCAGAGCACCCCGCCTAACGCCCACTGGGAGGCAAACTCCGAAACCGTACCAGTGGACTCGGCGTACGTGAACTCTGCCCGAATACGGGAGTGCACCAGCGCCCGGAACACTGCCACGATGTTCGTTGGGACCCCCCTCTCCAAACGCTGCTTCCTGGTCTTGTAAATGGCTACCTTAGCCACTGCCAGGAGCAGGTTGACTAGGAGATCCCTAGGCTTATTGTCTCGGGACACTGGGCACCCAAAAATAAAATGATGAGGGGAAAAACCCAGCCAGAACTGCAGGAGAAGGCTCCTCAAGGTGGATAAGAGGGGCTGCAGTCTGGCGCAGCTCAGATAAATGTGGAATACGGACTCCCGCTTGCCACAGAAGGGACAGGCGGCGGGGGAGTCCGTGAAGTGTGCCAAATACTCTCCCGTGCTCAGTGCACCGTGGAGGACCCTCCAACTCAAATCCCCGGCGGGACGGGGAACCAAAGCTGAATAGAGCTCTCTCCACCGGGGTCTCTCGCCCTCGTTCCCAAAAAATACCCGCCTCCAGATGTAATCTGGGCGGGTGACAAGGGCGAGGTAGTGCACTATATGGAGCACCAGAGAATACAGGACTTTCCTCGGCATGCCGCGAAAACATGCCGGGGACATATCCCCCAACCTGCTGAGGTTTGGGGAGATAAGAGCCCGAGGGGGTTGCCTTGGTTTGGGTTCTACGCAAAGATCCGGAGAGCTGAAGTTGATAGGTTGACAAGGCTCTCCGGTCTGAAAAAACCCCCTCGATGAAGGTGCGTGAGTCGGGGTGGATGGCATCTTTAATCTCCTGGATCAAACGACGAGGGACGCGGGCAGTAAGCAGACCCATACGGGGCGCGAGCTCCTCTGCTCCTACCCAGTCCCGCCGCTCATAGTCCAGGAGATCCCCGACTCTGGTCACCTGCGCCAGGATTAGCCGGCGGCAAATAGAGGGTGAATCCAACATCCGAGCCCCCACTGCCGGATTATACAGCAGGGGCTCAGCGAGGAAATCAACCCCCACCGCCTGTTCCTTCCTGGTCGCGGAGACCAGTTTCCAGGCCTTCAGTAAGTCCCGGTAGTATGCCGGCAGCACCGAGAGGTTTCTACCTAAACCCTCGGGCCTGATGAAAAAAGTTGCCGGTCATACCTCATATTGCGCAGCTGGCGAAAGAAAAAGGTCGCCAGCTGGCACCACTGCGGAGACGGATCTGCGAATAGGTATCTCTGCAGGTACTGGAGGTGGAAAGTGTGTAACTGGGAGCGGACACACACCACTCCCTGTCCACCCTCCTCCAAAGGGACACACGCAACTCCCGCAGAGACCCAATGCTTCCCCATCCAGAGGAAATCCATCAACCTCCTCTGGATCTTGTTGATAAATTCGGGGGGTGGACCCATGGCTATCAGCCGGTGCCAAAGCTGACTGGCCACCAGCTGATTAATCACCAGGGTCCTTCCCCTAAGGGAAAGCATTCTCGACAGATACACCCATGACCCCAGACGAGCAATGACCCGTTCTTCAAGATCACTGAAGTTTTCTGGGGCCGGGTCCTCCGCAGCAGACAGGTAGACTCCCAGATACTTGAGAGTATCGCTCCCCCATGAGATATTACGAAACGTGGGGGGCAAAGAGTCCACCTGTAAGGGACCCACCAATATGCCGGAGCACTTGGACCAGTTGATCCGAGCAGAAGAGGCCGCGGTGTAGACCTCTTGGCACTCTTGTGCCCACTCTAGATCATCTAGGTCCTGGGCCACGAGGAGCATGTCATCGGCATAAGCCGACAGGACTACTCGCATGTCGGGCTCCCGCAGCACCAGCCCGGTGAGCCTCCTCCTCAGTAGGCAGAGGAAGGGCTCAATGGCCAGCGCGTACAGTTGCCCAGACAGAGGACACCCCTGACGTACTCCCCGACCAAACACAAAAGGTGCCGTCAGGGACCAGTTGATCTTCACCAGACACTCTGCAGAGGCGTACAGCATCTGGAGAAAGCCCACAAATTGTGGGCCGAAGCCAAACGCCCGCAGGGTCTGCATAAGGTAACGGTGATCTAGGGACAGGAAGGCGAGTGATAGACCAGTCCTCTGCGCGTAGTGCATCAGGTCCCGGACCAGAAAAATGTTTTCATGAATGCTCCGGCCCGGGACAGTATAGGACTGGTCGGGGTGAATCACCTCTGCCAGCACGGACTTGAGCCTCAGCGAAAGCGCTTTGGCTACGATCTTATAGTCCATGCTGAGCAGTGAGACCGGTCGCCAATTAGAGATCTGACGGAGATCCCCCTTCTTCGGCAGCAAAGACAGTATTGCCCGCCAACACGAAAGTGGCATCTCACCGATCTCCAGGGCTTCGGCTAGGACCTCGGTGAAATCAGGTCCCAGCATCTCCCAGAAAAACCGGAAGAACTCCACAGTCAGCCCGTCTAGCCCCGGCGCTTTTCCGTGGGACATGAGACTGAGGGCTTCAGAGAGCTCAGCCAGAGTCAAAGGTAACTCAAGCGGTTCCCTTCCATCCTCACCGACCGTGGGAAGCCCCTCCCATAAGACCCTGCATTTATCTGGCTGGATGGACTCCGGAGAGAAAAGATCTACATAGAATCTCCGGGTTCTGTCCCGGATGCTCTCCGGGTCAGTCAGAGGGGTACCGTCCTCTGCCAACAGGCATGTGATATGTCTACGGTTTCCCCTCTTTTTCTCCAGCGCGTAGAAGAGGCGCGACCCGCAATCCATCTCTCGAAGGAAGTTGATGCGGGATCGCACATACGCCCCCGAGCTCTCCGATCTTCCAAGTCCCGGAGAGTGCACTTCCTCTCCACGTACATATTCTGCAGGTATTGGTCTCCTGCCACAGACAGCCGCTTCTCGAGATCGAGCACCTCCTCCCTGAGGGCCTCGATCTCAGCATCGCGCCGCCCGCTGGCACCTTTTGTGTACTCCTGACACACGAGGCGCAGATGAACCTTGCCCACGTCCCACCACTGCTCTAACGTGGCAAAGTCTGACCTGCAACCTCTCCAGGCCATCCAAAAGTCTCGGACCGTCGTCGCAAACCCCTTGTCCTCCAACAACGTATTGTTGAAGTGCCAATATGCGGCCGAGGGTGATGTGCTACAGGTAGCAGCGTCACCGTCACGGACGCACAATTGTGGTCCGAAAACGGCGCCAGCCTAATGGCACTGGACTGGGCTCGTGACAGGCTGTGGCTGGAAATATACAGCCTGTCGATCCGGGACCAGGACATCAGTTCACCCCTAAACACCCTAACATGGGTGAACTCAGTGGATGCCTCACGTGTATGTGTATACCGGTATTACCTCTCTGGGTGTGTATGTGTATACCGGTATTACCTCTCTGGGCGTGTATGTGTATACCGGTATTACGTCTCTGGGCGTGTATGTGTATACCGGTATTACCTCTCTTGACATAGTGACCTGACCAGCTTGGGGCGCCGTGGGATTTCCCAGAGCAGGGAGAGAGCAAGGTGTATGCTAGGGGGCTGGGCAGCTTCCTCCATCCTGATTGGCTGCTGCTAGGAAATACAGCCAATCAGGAGGAGGTGTAAGGAGCCTGGGGGTGGGGCCAAGGAGAGGAGGAAACAGCATGGAGCGGAGAGGTTTGTGTCTCAAGAGCCTTTGTGCGTCTTGAGCGCGTGTGTGTGTCTCGAGGACATGGCTCCTTTCACCATTGTGTCCAGTATTTTTGGAGAATCCACCTTGTAACCCTACTTAGAAATAACCAAAGGATCAAGACAAGGGCCTTCAAAAGTAAGGTTAAACCATAGCAATGTAATCACAACACATTCAGGAAGTGAATAGAGGTACAGAACCATTTGATTATTTTATCATCTTTTTACTGGGAGACATGGCTTGCGTAACCCATTGGATGACCCATACGCTATATGCCCATGTTCTGGGGGAGGTCACGTTCTGCCCTCCGGTGGAACTCCTGTAGAGTACTGAATGCCATCTGGCCCGGCTGAGGAACGCAAGAAGGGGACGCTCACCTCTTGCGCTGCGTCACCACTGACGGATGATGCTCCAGAGGATTGCAAAATGCCAGAGGTGCTGTGGTTTAACCCTTTTGCGTGCCAGACTGCCACGGCCCCCTCCGGCGCACGCGGCCACACGGTCGATGCTCCTCCTCCTAAGATCGCGTTCAGCGCAGTAGGCGATCACCTCTAGAAAAAACGAGCAGGTAAGTTGTGACGTAGCTACCATGACATGGGACCCCTGAAGCGCCAGAACCCATGATGTACTAGCTATGTCTAACGGCATACGAACGGTAACAGGTTACACAACTACCTAGGCGCATCACTGTGATATTATTATTTCATATTATTAAGGAGATTTAATACAGTGCCACTTCTATATTAATGCCATTTAGACTAACAGTTGAAAGGATCTCTCCTACCAGGTCCTAGCGTAAACCTTTTTAAAGCTGCAGACCAAGCAGTATCCTACATGTGTGTTTTTTAATAAATTAGTTCTGTACTATGAGAAAATACTTGTATCATTAAAAAAACAAAACAAAACTCTGCATTACATTTTTTATGTATTATAATGTAACAAGCATTTTTTATTT
This sequence comes from Ascaphus truei, assembly GCA_036426205.1. Classification (NCBI taxonomy): domain Eukaryota; kingdom Metazoa; phylum Chordata; class Amphibia; order Anura; family Ascaphidae; genus Ascaphus; species Ascaphus truei. The sequence goes on from CM071587.1 coordinate 9,911,762, forward strand.
CTATAGCAACCTCTGGCACGCCCCTTTTTGAGCCCCGCCCTCTCTCTGGCAGTGCAGCAATTGTATCTAGTGACTGCCTGGTCACATGATCTTCCCCACGGAACTTTGCATCTTCGGTCCTCTTCTGCTGCACTGGCAGCCATTTAGTGAACCCCCCGAGCCGAATCTTCGCCGATCGATCACAGTAGAACGGATCGATCGGCAACTTAGCTAAATACTTATCATCGTGTGGATTGTATTGCTGCGCATAGTAACGGGGGGGGTGGGGGAGAATGTCAGCTTGGACTGCTGCTTTAAAAACTCCTGTATAAAACGCTTTGCTGCCGAGTTTCTCCGGCACAGATACTGTTTTAATGCATTTGTCCAAATCAGTTTCCAAATACTTTGGTTAACTTCCCAATTTCAATAGCCCTGCTTGGAAAGAGAAATAGTTGTTCCAGCATCTGGTAATAAATTACTTCGGAATGGCACGCTCTTCAATTTCAAGTCGGGAGTAGCGACTTTAATAAAACGTACTCCAGTAATACACTTGCGAGTGTTTCCCCGAGAATCAACTTCAGTCTTTTGGGTTCTCGACGGAGCCGAGTGAAATATACTGATGCAGCCTTGAGCGATGGAACGGGGAAACGGGCTGCTTTATGATAAATGGCCTTGGAAACTGAAATTACAACTTCAGCAAATGAACAATATGTAGAAATGATTATTTCCCCTTTTTATTCTTTTCTTCCAGAGATGTTGCAGAAAGACATAAAGAATATTATGGTGCTGGTCTACGGACAAGCCTACAGCGCCACCCAGTGGTGATGTGGAGATGGTCATTGGTAGGGTTACTTCTTGACATTGAACGTTGGTCTAGAGCAGGGGTGCGCAAACTGGGGGGCGCGAGAATTTCTAGGGGGGCGCAGCGGTTGCAGAGGCCCCGCGCTCTTCCCCACGGCATTGGGGGAGGCGTGAGGCCTCTGTAACTCCCTTACCTGCGCTCTGCTGTGTCTTCGGCGACGTGTCGCCATGGCAACACGGCGCCTAGCGGGGTCGTGTCACGTGACGCACGGCCATGGCAACGCGCGTCAAATGATGCGGCGGGGTCACGTGATGTCACATGACCCGCGACGTCATTTGACGCCGAGTCCTTGGCGAGAGGGAGCGCAAACGCTCGGCTGCCGGGCAAGGGGGGTGCAGCTCAAGAAGTTTGCGCACCCCAGGTCTAGAGCGGGGTCTGCAATCTCGCAGAGCGCGCAGCATGGCCAGACCGGTGCACTTACATGAATTTGTTCGTGCCGCGCGCCGTCGCGTGCACTATGTCCGCAGCCTAAGAGATGCTACAAGGTTGCACCTTAAATATGTGAAACACACAACACACACTTACTTACATTGGGCCTGCCTCTCTCCTGCACTGTCCTGGGTTCCGCTCTCCAGCTGCTGCCTCTCTCCTGCACTGTCCTGGGTTCCGCTCTCCAGCTGCTGCCTCTCTCCTGCACTGTCCTGGGTTCCGCTCTCCAGCTGCTGCCTCTCTCCTGCGCTGTCCTGGGTTGCTGCTGTCCAGCTGCTGCCTCTCTCCCTCACTGCGCTGTCGGTAGCTGGGGGGGAGCCCGGAAGTGCGCGTCGGCATCAGAGCGGCCCGGCGTGGGACAGTGCAGGCATGCCAGCAGCTGAGAAGATGCCCGGCGGCAACAACAGGCCTGACCAGCGCTGGCCGAGCCCCTGCCTGCAGCCAAGAGCAGCACAGTAAGGGAGAGAGGCAGCAGCTGGGGAGCAGCAACCTGCGGACGGAGGAGGGCCGCATGTAAGTGCGGAAAGAGCCGCATGCGGCTCGGGAGCAGGTTGCCGACCCCCGATCTAGTGTATGTATCAAGGCAATTTTAGAGCTAATTGATACTAAGGCTGTGACCACGGTGCCGCTGAGCATGCGCTCGTGCTCAGCGCGATCAAACACATTGCTAGCAATGTGGCTGTCCGGTGCTCAGCTGCTTGCAGAGACAAGCAAATTTGTTTTTGACGCTCGCTGGCGCGTCACGTGAGCGGTTCACCCAATGAGGGCGAACCAGCTCCGTGGCGTCATGGCCGCACCCCCCGACACGCCCTCCCCGAGCGCGCCACTGGCTGGCCAAAATCCCCCAAGAAAGATGAATGCTGAGCTCGAGCGCCTGCGCACTCAGCGTCACCGTGGCCGCAGCCTAAGACATCTGTTATATATGCAGCAAAGCTATGGTCTTTTTGTAAAGCTACACACAGGGAGCAGCCTTGTCGAGTTGTCATGCAAGATGAATGAGACTCGCATGTATTTCCTTATCTCACGCTTAAGTTTCTACTTTACCAATCACTCATTTTGATTGATGATCATGATTGATTAGGACAGCTGACTGACGCACAAGTTGCTCCTGAACATCGTGCTGGCGACTCTTGATTTCCTAATGGGATGTGCTGTCCACCTTCACTCCTTTGATTGTCCTTCCCAGCTTTTCCTGTGCTGCGGCGAGCCGCGCAGTCACAGTGACTCGCTGGGCGGGATCGCAGTCAGGAGAGTCCTTTCCAAGCTGCACTGGGACCTGACACGGTGATAACGTTGTCCTGGGGTGGACCGTGAGCAGACACATGGGAGAGAGGAGGTGCCAATCATCGCTCTACCGCTGGGTCTCGCTGGCCACACACACAAACAGTATGAGGCAATTTGATGCGACACCACACGGCGCGGGATTGATGCCGACTCAAGGGGGAATGATCGTGACTAGGGCCCCCCGGGCATAGATGCGAATCGGGAGGGACACGCACCCCCCCGGCGATCGGGGGGAATCGATGTGCACTCGGGGTGGGGGGGGGGGGGGGTGGGGGGGGGTGGGGCGGGGGGCGGGTGTGGGGGGGGGCGTTGGTCGGGGGGGCAACCGATGGTATGAACTCTTTTTTTTGGGAGGCACCACCGAGCGGGACTCGGGGGGAATCGATGCGACTAGGGGGGAACGAGCTACTAGGGTGCAGGAATCGATGCGGATCGGCGGGACGGGTGTGAACGATGCGACTCAGGGGGAACGATGCGGTATCGGGAGGAGGAACGATTGACACGACTCGGAGGAACGATTGCGATCAGGGGGAAATTATTACTATCGCGACTCGGAGGAACAGATGCGATCGGGGGGAATCGATGCGACCGGAGGGGAACACGTGCGATCGGGTTCAGGAACGAAGCGACTCAGGGGGAAAGATTCCCTGTGGAATGGTGGACTAGATTTGGACTTGCTTAGGTTGACTGCGCGCTCTGGACTGTTTTTTTTGTGAGCAGCACACACTGGGAGAGAGGAGGGAATCCTCGCTATAAAGTGGCTCTAGCCGGTAAAAATTTAAACAGTCATGAGGAAACGATGCGAATCGGGGTGGATCGATGCGACTGGGAGGAACAATGCAACTCGGGGGACCCCCCATCCGATGCGATCGGGCTGGGAACGATGCTTTTTTTACGACTCGGTGCCCCCCCAGCCCCCCTTTCCCTTTGATCGATGCGAAATCGGGGCCTTTTTTTAGTTGAAACAGACTTTCGCCGACCCACAGGGCGGGGAGAAATTGGGCACGAGTGGACTCGGGGGAGGAACGATGCGTGACTCGGGCAGGCTACGATGCGATCGGAGGGGGGGGAACCGATGCGACTCGGGTGAAACTGATGCGACTCGGTGGGAAACTTTGATGTCGTACCCCGGGTGTGTTTACGATTGAGTGGACTTCGGCGGAAACGATGATTTTTGGACTCGGGGCATTGGGGGATTGGAAACGATGAGACTCGGGGGAAACGATGAGACTCTGGGCTACCGCCGCGAAAGGGGGGGACGACCGCGACTTGGGGCGCGGACGGTAGGGGATATAGATGCGACTCGGAACGTGGGGAAACGATGACGCACTCGGGGTGGAAACGATGAGATCGGGGGGGGAGAACGAGTTTGAGACTCGGGGAGGACACGATGAAACTCGGGGGAAATGCTGCGACTGGGGGGGCAAGCTAGGGGGGAGGACGTAGCGACTGGGTGGACGATCTTTGACTCGGGTAAGGGATCGGGAACATGCCACTTGGGCGGAACTCGGGAGGAATCGGGGAATCGATGCGACTGGGTGGGGAACGATGCTTGAACATGCGATGTGGGGAACGATGCGACTCGGGGGGATCGATGCTGATCGGGGGAAGGATGGAGTCGAATCGATGGCGACTCGGGGGCGGGAAACGATTGCGACTCGGGGGGAACGATCGGACGTCGGGGAGGAGGAACCAATGAATGGACGTCGGGGAACGTGATGAGAATCGCTGGGAGGGAAACGATGAGAGCCGGGGAATACTATGAGACGGGGGAAGAGGAAACGAGAGGATAGGAGAAAACGATGAGACTGGGGGAAGAGAGTCATGCGAAGGAACGTTTGAGTCGGGGGAGGACGCATGAGATGTGACGATCGGAGGCGGGAGGGAACGATTGCGACTGGGGGGGAAGATTGCGCGAGGCGGGCGGGAAAGATATGCGAACGGGTTTGGCGGGAACGATGCAACTCGGGATAAATGATGTCACTCGGGGGGGAATCGATTGCGAATCGGTGTGGAACGATGCGGCTCGGGCGGGAGGGAACGATGCGACTCGGGGGGAGATGAGAACGGGAAGATTGCAATCGGGGGAATCGATGCGACTCGGGGGGAATCGATGCGACTCGGGGGGAACGATGCGACTCGGGGGGAACGAGCGACTGGCGCAGGGGAAGAGACCAGAGGCTGCGACTCGAATCGATGCGATCGGTGGGGGGACCGATGAGACCTCGGGGGATAACGATGAGCTCGGGGGAGGATGGAAGGAGAACGAGTGAGACTCGGGGGGAACATCGACTGGGGTCGCGGAGGAAAAGATGCAAATCAGGAGGAAACGTATGCGAATCGAAGGAGGAATACGATGAGACGGTGGAATGGAAACGATGAGACTCGGGGGGATCCGATGGACTCGGAGGAAGGAAACGATTGAGACTGAGCGGAGGAAACGTGATGAGACTAGGGGAAACGATTGAATGGGAGGGGGGGAAACGATGGACTCGGGGGAACCGAGATGAGGAGTCCGGGGGAACGACTGCACTCGGCAGGAAACGATGCGACTCGGGTGGGACAACGATGACGCCTGGGGGGAGGAAAGGAGGAAACGATGGACTCGGGGGGGGATCAGATGCGACTCGGGGAGGTGAACTCGGAATCGGAGGAGTGAATACTTGATTGAGACTAGGGGAAAAACGTGAGACTTTCGGGGGGAGCGCGAAACACGCATGCGACTCGGGAAATCGTGCGAGGGAAACGAATCGACTCGGGGGAACGGAAACGGGGGAGGTGGAGGAGGGGGACAACGATGAGATGGACGGCTGGGAACGGAGGAGGAACAGATTGAGAATTCGGTGGGATAACGAGTGGACTCGGGGAAGTGAGCGGGAAATCGATGAGACTCGGGGAGGAGATAGACCAGGAAGAACAGATGGAACGAGGGGAGGGTGGAAACGAGAGACTCGGAGGAACCGATGAGGACTCGGAGGAACGACTCGCGACTATCAGGGAAAGTGAGACTCGGGGGGGAGTGGAAACGGGATGGATACGAGGACGAGCGTCGGGCGGGACGATCCCGCGACTCGGGGGACGATGCGACTCGGGGGGGGGATCGAGCGAACTAGGGGGGGGGATCGATGCGACTCATGAGGAAACAGAGCGACTCAGGGGGGGAATGATGCGACTCGGGCGTATAAAGGGGAATTGATGCGACTCGGGGGAACGAGCGACACGGGGGGAAAATGCGACTCGAGGGGGAACGTGGACTGAGGGGTGGAACGTGCGACTGGCGGGGGGAATGCGATGCGATTCGGGGGGGGGAACGATGCGACTGGGGTGGTGGGTAAACGATGAGGATCGAGGGGAGAAACGATTGAAAATTGGGGGGAACGATGAGACTGGGGCGGGGGGGAACGGGCGAGCTCAAGGGGGAAATGGATTGAGAACCGGGGGGGGAACGATGCGACTTGGTGGAAGTGATGTGACTTGGTAGGATAGATGCGGCTTGACTGTGAGCAGACACATGGGAGAGAGGAGGTGCAATCCTCGACTAACGATGGTTATCTCCGGGTAACACAAAGTATGGCATGATGCGACTTAGGGCGGGACGGAATGGGGGAACGATGCGATCGGGCAGCAACTGCGGGGGGAACGATGCGACTGGGGGGGGGACGATGCGACTGTCGGGGGAGGGGGAACGACGATGGGGAACGAGGATCAGGGGGGGGAGAAGCGATGCGATGAATCGAGGAGCACGGGGGGAACGATGAGATCGGGGTGAGGAGGACAACGATGGAGACGACTCGGGGGGAAAACGATGAGACTCGGGGGGAACGAGGCACTGGGGGGAATCGATGCGACTACGGGGGGAAGGATGGAGATGGGGGATCGGCGGAAACGATGGAGACTCGGGGGAACGATTGAGACTCGGGGGGGGACGATGCGATTGGGAGGAATCGTATGCGACTCGGGGGAACGATGACGACTGCGGGGGGAACGACTGGCTCAGGGGGGGGAAAGATGAACCCTGGGGGAGATTGCAAATCGGAAGAATGGGCGAAATGGGGGGAATGATGCGTACCCTCGGGGGGGGAATCGATGCGACTCGGGTGGAACGATGCGACTCGGGGGGAACGATGCGACTCGGGGGGAACGATGCGACTCGGGGGTGGGGACCCTCCATCGATGCGACTGCGGGGGGACATAGCCGGAACGATGACGAACTCGGGGGAGGAAGATGAGAATCGGGGGAATGATGAGACTCGGGGGGAAACAACTGCGACCTGGGGGGCCGATGAGAACTGCGGGGGAACGATGACGACCTCGGCGGAACGATGACATGGGGGGGGAACGATGCGAATCGACGGGGGGGCGGGAACGATGTTTGGACTGACAGAAGATGGACTCGGGGAAACGATGACCGAACTCGGACGGAAACGATGCAGAATCGGAGACGGAAACGGATGACGACACTCGGAGGAAGGGAAAGGGAGATAGCTGGGAGATGGATGGGAACGATCGAGGGGGGAAACGATGCGACTCGGAGGAAACGGAGTCTGCGACTCGGGGGCCCCTCGAGGAAACGATTGAAGAATCGGGGGGGGAAAACGATGAGACTCGGGGAAAGGGGGGGAACAATGAGACTAGGGGAAACGATAGATGAGGACGGGATGGGGAAAACGTTGAGACTCGGAGGGAGGAGAAGGGATGGAAACGATGAGACTCGGGGGAAACGATGAGACTCGGGGGAAACGATGAGACTCGGGGGGAACGATGAGACCGGGGGGAACGAGGGAGATCGGGGGAAACGATGAGATCGGACGGTGCGAGGGGAGGAAACGAGCGACTCGGGGAAACGATGCGACTCGGGGAAATGATTGAGACTCTGGGGAGCGATGGGGACATACGGGGAAACGATGAGACTCGGGGGAAACGATGAGACTCGGGGGAAACGATGCGACTCGGGGGAAACAATGCGACTTGGGAGGAACGATGAAACTCGGGGGAAACGATGAGACTCGGGGGAAACGATGCGACTTGGGGGAAACGATGCGACTTGGGAGGAACGATGCGACTCGAGATCGATGCGACTCGGGGGAAACGATGCGACTTGGTGGGTGTGATGCGACTTGGTGGGATTGATGCGACTTGGTGGGATTGATGCGTCTTGGTGGGATTGATGCGGCTTGAGATGGGTATACACTTTAGCCTGAATGTACGTACGGTTAGGGATGAATCCCTGAGGAAGCCAAACGGTACTGACGACATACGTTGAATAGAAGGCAGATGGACAGGAGCTGAAAGCAGTGGCTATAGGATGAAAGTCTAAGACCACAGACCAAGCCGATCCTTTAAAAAAAGATAGAAATTATACATGTGGACAGTAGAAGGACGCCACAGGGTGACGCGCAAAGCAGCATACAGATGGCACTGTGTGCTCATTTGCATGTCATTTCCCAGAATCCCTTGCTGCAGCGGAAGTGCTGGGTGATAATGGTGAAAGGCAGGGTTGCAGACCTGTCTAAAGACATGCAAATGAGCATACAGTAATATTTCCATTTGCTATACATATGTGTGTGTCTATATATACCTATATATATATGTGTGTATGTGTGTGTGCTTGCGTGTGCTGACGGCCGGAGTTTGATCATGTGACATTCACCCCTTGGTATTTAAAGGGAGAGGAAACGCGTCAGGAGTTGCGTTGTGCATACTGACATCACTACACGGACGTTCCTCACATACCCACGAGGAAGCCCCTGAGGCCTGTACTGAATACATTCAGACAATCTCAGGAGAAACTCACTGCGGTGTGAAGCAGGATGCTGCTCCAGCCCCTCCAGCCCGGTTAAGGCAGTGTGTGGTGTGGAGGTCTCCATTGGAATTACATCCAGGCTCCCTGTGGTTGAGTGCTAGAGTATCGTGGGTCTATAAGGACATTTGCCACGTGCATATTTGTTCTATACTGCATCTTACCTTGTTACTGTTCCATCGGCGATGAGGACTTCTGTTAACTTCTGATGGTGATGTCACTGTGATTAAGATATTATCTCACAAATGCTCTTTTATTCAGTCCTCTTGTGAGTGCATGTCCAAGAGGGCCTTTTATCAATTTGTATTATTAAAATGTATTCATACAGTATTATGCTGTGGAGCTTGCGCTTCTTTTTTTTTCATATATGTATGCGTGTCTATATATACACCTTTATTTATATATATATTTATATATATTTATATATATATATCTGTGTGTGTGTGTGTGTGTGTGTGTATGTGTGTGTATGTGTGTGTATGTGTGTGTATGTGTGTGTATGTGTGTGTATGTGTGTGTATGTGTGTTTGCGTGTTTGCGTGTTTGCGTGTGTGCGTGTGTGCGTGTGTGCGTGTGTGTGCATGTGTGTGTCTGTGTTCTGACGGGCGGGGTTTGATCATGTGACCTTCACCCCTTGGTATTTAATGGGAGAGGAAGGGGTGTTATGTATGATCAACCGTTGAGAAAAGCCCAGAGAAAGAAACGCGTAGGGCTATGCTTTCTGCCCTTTTTCAAGACCTCCCAGTTGATATTTTTATTGCTTTTGTGTGTTCTTGTACGTAAAAGATTTTTTTTGATAAAGAAGATTTTTAACTTTTTTGGAGCTATGGTGCAGAGTGACTCAGTCTCGCTGTGTATATATAAATATATATCATCATCTTCAGCCCATGTCTCCCCAGTGCTGGATGAAGCCTCCCCAATGATCTCCCAGGTACTGCGGTTACAGCCTCTCTTCTCCACGCCACACATTTTCTCATCGCATCCTCCCATCTTACTTTTGGTCGTCGTTTTAGTCTTTTGATCTCTCGGAATCCAGTTGAGTACCATTTGTGCCCAATGATGGTCATTTCTTCTTGTGATCTGTCCAGCTCACTGCCATTTTAGCTTCTTCACCCTTGTGATGATATCCCAGACTTGTGTTTGGTTCTGGTAAAAACCCATTATATTTGCATACCTTCCCTTAAATTCTTATCGCACTGCCTCAAACTGGCGGAAAGGTGGCAACAGGTGTTCAAGAAGATGTACGGTGGCTCGTGTACTGGTAGGTTCAACCAGACTATGAAAGCTTGAACAATATACCCAGCTCAAGTGAGAAAGGTACTTGCCAACATGCAAATGAGGCCGGCATGGCAAGTAAGACCTCAACCTCCAAATATGAAATAAACCAAAAAGCAATGGCCCTCGTTCTCTGGTGACTTGATTGTCCCTGAGCGTGACAGCATTCAGGAAGAAGGCATGATGGCAGAGGTTGCTAAGAATACCCAAGGGTTAAAGATAAGCTGACATTCAAACCTTAATTTGGCTACCTACAGCTGCTGGACTCTCTTCAGTGAAGCAGCACTGCAGGAACTGGAAGACAAGCTTTAAAAGATTACATGGGATATTGTTGGCCTCAATGAAGCCCTAATTGGGCTCAAAGGCAATACGGTAAAGTGGGAGAATCAGTGGAGAAGGCTTCATCATTAACAAGAGATAGAGAAACAACATAGTGGAGTATGAAAGCTCATCAGAAAGAGCAGCCAGAATCGTCATTCAGTTGACAAAGTGATAGAGGCTTCAAATAATCCAAGTGTATGCCCTAAACATCAAGCCACATAATCCAAGTGTATGCCCCAACATCAAGCCACATAATCCAAGTGTATGCCCTAAACATCAAGCCACATAATCCAAGTGTATGCCCCAACATCAAGCCACATAATCCAAGTGTATGCCCTAAACATCAAGCCACATTATCCAAGTGTATGCCCCAACATCAAGCCACATAATCCAAGTGTATGCCCTTAACATCAAGCCACATAATCCAAGTGTATGCTCCAACATCAAGCCACATAATCCAAGTGTATGCCCTAAACATCAAGCCACATAATCCAAGTGTACGCTCCAACATCAAGCCACATAGACAATGGAGTGGAAGACTTCTACCATGAAATCAACAAACTTAACTAAGAAAATTGTCACCTCAAGATCATTATGGAAGATTTCAATGGAACGATTGGTGCCCAGCAGAAAGAGGAAGCATCAGTTAGTAAGTATGGTTACGGCAACAGGAAAGAACGTGGGGACAGATTGGTAAAATTTGCAGAATTCTGAAAGCTTCTACATCATGAATTCATTCTTCAAGAAGAATCCGAATGGAAAATGGATGTAGAGTGGACTCAATGGAATAAACAATGACATTGATTATATCCCAGCTAACAAGAAACACGTGATTGAAGACTGCACAGTTCTTAACTGTTTTGACACACGGACTGATCACTGATTGGTTATCTGCAAATTACATCTGAATGCAACGATGGAAAAAAGAAAACTGATTAAAAAGAGGACAAAAACAATCAACATCAAGAACTACAAGAATAATGTAATCTCAACTAGAGCTGAAACATTGCTTCGTCTTGTTGGAAATGCAGGGGGACACTTTTACAATAATTATAAAGAGCTTATGAAGATTGTAATTGAAAGTGCAGAAAATAATTGGAGGTATTACTGTAACAGGGACTTAACCCTGTTTAAAAAAAACTGCCTCTAAATCCAGCAAGGACCTGGTTAATTGCTGTCAGGCGATTAACCAGACTCCACCTGGTAATCAGACGGGTTTAAAACTCCTGCTGAAACAATCCCAGAGAGACTCTATTGAGCCCACAGGATTACTGTGCGCTGATTGCAAGACACAGAGGAACAGACCTTTATTCCAGGGTGCTGCAAATCCAGGAACCGACCGAAAGGCTGGCCTTCAACAAACACCTACCCGGAACCAGAGTCTGACCTGAAGGGCCACCTGCTTTGAGGTACCTTTTGAGACATTGGGGTGATACGGGTACACAAGGATGAGGGAGCAGTATATGCAAAATAAAAAACCATACAACACCAACATAAAACAGTATCGTTGTTGGAAGTGCTGGAGGTTGAATAAATATATAAGTAGATGTACTCACCTGGCAGTGAGTATATCAAAGCCCATAAATTGCGTGGCGAATATAATAGCAGGTGACGCTGTAGATCTTATAAAGGAAAAGAGAGAAGGGACTAGTTGCGCAGCATACAGTACTTTTAATACTAAAAAACGCAAAAAGCAGACACCCCCCCCTGAATGAAGACTTACAAGCGTGCTGTCATTCAGGACATATAACAGTTTCTCAGGAGGCAATCTCTCCCCTCTCCGACACTGGACCAGTTTACTCCTGACGAAGCTGGGTATTCACCAGCGAAACGCGTTGAGCTGAGCACAGAAGGAAAGAGAGACTGACCAGACCGGGAGACGTATCGTGGGAACTGTGCTGAAAGCTGATTGTTGATTCCGGGCGGCCGCATCCGGAGGCAACACACGCCCAGTGCCGTCTTAACGCATGGGCACGCTGGGCAGTTGCCCGGGGGCCCCACGAGTATAGGGGCCCCACGCTAATCTATGCACAGACCACAATTTAACACTAATTTTCCAATCACCCTCCTCAATATTCAAATCTCCCGCTAACTCGGTAGAAGGAGAAAAATGACGGGCTTGTAGCGGAGAGTTGGCGGGGCCCAGTGCACTGCTTTGCCCTGGGGCCTATAATGCTGTTAAGATGGCCCTGCACACACCAGAAAGCCTGCTACCACCTACACTCCGGTTCAGTGTCGGAGAGGGGAGAGATTGCCTCCTCTAAAGAAACTGTTATAAGTCCTGAATGACAGCACGCTTGTAAGTCTTCATTCAGGGGGAGGTGTCTGCTTTTTGCGTTTTTTAGTATTAAAAGTACTGTATGCTGAGCAATTAGTCCCTTCTCTCTTTTCCTCTATAAGATCTACAGCGTCACTTGCTATTATATTCGCCACGCAATTTATGGGCTTTGATATACTCACTGCCAGGTGAGTACATCTATTTATATATTTATTCAACCTCCAGCACTTCCAACAACGATACAGTTTTATGTTGGTGTTGTATGTTTTTTTTTTGTTGCATATACTGATGTCTACTGCTCCCTCATCCTCGTATACCCATATCTATTGAGGAACCCAGCTGTTTCTTTTGAAGGTTGAGTAGTTGACACAGTTCTTTATATACACTTTGTATATGTTTTTTTATACATCTTTCATGCATTCACATTTTATATTTTCATTGTTGAAGCTCCACCACTAGGTGGGGCTGTTGTATTGGTTGCATGTAGAGGTGAGTGCCTTCCTGTCTATTTTCTGCTTCCAATTCTAACATTGGGGTGATAGACTGGAAAGAGGCTTTTCCTCCCAGTCTTGCAGATAGAGACGTGGGAAGTTAGTTAGCCCTTAGGCTGCGGTCCCAGTGTGCACTGTAGCACGCGCACCCGGCGGGGGGGGAGGGGGCGGATCGTGCACAGCGCTTCACCGCGATCTGCGGTCTTGGGAGAGAGGGAGAGATTGCGACGGGAGGGGGCGTGGAGGGGCGTAGCCATGACCTCACGCGGCTGGTTCGCCCTCATTGGCTGAACCGGCGGCGGGGGCGTGGCCACGCCTTCGTCGCGAGTTCCAAATACAATTTTTTGGTATTTGAGAAAACTCGTCGTGGAGCACGGCTGCCAAATCCGCGCCCAGGCAGGTACTGGGCCCGGTCTGATTGGGGGGCAGTGCTTGTGCGCACGCCGAGGCATGCGCTGTAGAACGCACTTGGACCGCAGCCTTACACAGGGAGGTGTTTGTTTCTTTTGTATGCTGTGCATTGTTTAAAGGGACAGGCTAAATAAAGCCATGTTTTAAGTTCACCCCAAACCGTCTCCATTAATGCACCTCTGCACACATCTCTTACAAATACCAACAAAAAACAGGATAGGAAAATATAAAATGAGACAAAACCGTTATTGAGGAAATGGCAAGAAATTAAAAAATCCCAAGACGCAAGAACAAGAAGTGAATTTGCGGATCTGTGCGGGACGCTCCGCAAATGTATAATTGAGGACGTAAGAAATGTTAACTGTGATCGGGTGAAGAAGACGATCAAAGATAAGAAGAGCTTAAAGAAGACAAAGCAGCGTCACGATTGGGAAGAAGCAAATCAGCGCGCTCAAACGCGACGCTAGATCAGCAATAAAAGACGGTACACTTATCATGAAGAGAGTGGAGGATTTCAACATGAAATTGCAAGAGAGCACAGGTAACACTGGGCTTCGGAGAAGCGGTCACGGGATGGAAGTGCCAGGTGGGTGGGGGCACTCTGGTGCCCCGGCCCCTCCGGCACTCAATGGGTTAAAGGCATTCGGACAAAGTGTCGAAGAAGTGCACAGTGATATCATGAGGAACATTTATGAGACTGCCACATCAACCGTTAGATTACATGCAGATACAAGCAAGATAAGGATCAGCAAGGGAGTGCAGCAGGGAGACACTGTGTCACCAGGATCAGCAAGGGAGTGCTGCAGGGAGACACTGTGTCACCAGGATCAGCAAGGGAGTGCGGCAGGGAGACACCGTGTCATCAGGATCAGCAAGGGAGTGCGGCAGGGAGACACTGTGTCATCAGGATCAGCAAGGGAGTGCAGCAGGGAGACACCGTGTCACCAGGATCAGCAAGGGAGTGCAGCAGGGAGACACCGTGTCACCAGGATCGGCAAGGGAGGGTGGCAGGGAGACACAGTGTCACCAGGATCAGCGAGGGAGTGTAGCAGGGAGACACCATGTCACCAGGATCAGCAAGGGAGTGAAGCAGGGAGACACTGTGTCCCCTGGATCAGCAAGGGAGTGCAGCAGGGAGACACCGTGTCACCAGGATCAGCGAGGGAGTGCAGGAGGGGGATACTGTGTCACCAGGATCATCGAGGGAGTGTAGCAGGGAGACACCATGTCACCAGGATCAGCGAGGGAGTGTAGCAGGGAGACACCATGTAACCAGGATCAGAGGGAGGGCGGCAGGGAGACACCATGTCACCAGGATCAGCAAGGGAGGGTGGCAGGGAGACACTGCATCACCAGGATCAGCGAGTGTGTGCAGCAGGGAGACACCGTGTCACCAAAGGTTTTCACAGCAACACTTGAAGAATTGTTCAGGTCATTAGATTGGGAAGAAAAAAGAATCAAAAGCAACAGGAATACTTGAGCCACCGAGGATTGGCTGATGACGTTGCTATTTTTGACACAAGTTCAAAAGACCTCCCACAACAAATCAGAGAGCTTGCAGAAGAAAGTACGAATGTGGGACACTATACGAACCTCAGCAAGACCAAAGTGATGGTCATAAAATGTGCCCACTCTACACAGATAAAAATAGATAAAAACTAGAAGTAGTTTGAAGACTATGTTTAACTTGGCCAAACATAATCAATAAGAGAATGAAGATGGGATGGAGACATTTTGAAGAAACAAAACAATCTTGCAAGGGAACCTTCCACTGTTTCACGTATGTCCTGGGCACAGAGTTAAGACAAATAATACATGGTTACAAATACAGTTACATAAATGAACAGAGTATACATTATATACAAGACATTGCATGCACAGTTAGAGATAATATATATTATGGGCGTATGTAACAGTTACAGACCAGATTAAAATGTGTGACAGCCTTAGATTTGAAAGAACTTAGACTGGTGGCGGACGTGAGAGTCTCTGGTAGGTTGTTCCAGTTTTGGGGTGCACGGTAAGAGAAGGAGGAACGGCCGGATACTTTGTTGAGCCTTGGGACCATGAACAGTCTTTTGGAGTCTGATCTCAGGTGATAAGTTCTGCGTGTGGTAGGGGTGAGGCGCTTGTTCAGATAGGCGGGTAATTTGCCCAGAAAGTATTTGAAGGCAACACAGGAAAGTTGAACTTTGCGCCTAGACTCGAGTGATGACCAATCTAGTTCTTTGAGTTATTCAGTCCTCTTGTGAGTGCATGTCCAAGAGGGCCTTTATTCAATTTGTATTATTAAAATGTATTCATACAGTATTATGCTGTGGAGCTTGCGCTTCTTTTTTTTTCATATATGTATGCGTGTCATATATAAACCTTTATTTATATATATTTATATATTTAGATATATATATTGTGTGTGTGTGTGTGTGTGTGTATGTGTGTAGTGTGTGTAGGTGTGTGTAGTGTGTGGGGTGTGCGGGTGTGTAGTGTGTGTGTATGTGTGTTTGCGTGTTTGCGTGTTTGCGTGTGTGCGTTGTGGGCGTGTGGCGTGTGTGTGCATGTGTGTGTCTGTGTTTGACGGGCGGGGTTGATCATGTGACTTACCCCTTGGTATTTAATGGGAGAGGAGGGGTGTTATGTATGATCAACCGTTGAGAAAAGCCCAGAGAAAGAAACGCGTAGGGCTATGCTTTCTGCCCTTTTTCAAGACTCTCCCAGGTGATATTTTTATTGTTTTTGTGTTCTTGTACGTAAAGATTTTTTTTGATAAAGAAGATTTTTAACTTTTTTGTGTATGGTGCAGAGTGACTCAGTCTCGCTGTGTATATATAAATATATATCATCATCTTCGCCCATGTCTCCCCAGTTGCTGGATGAAGCCTCCCCAATGATCTCCCAGGTACTGCGGTTACAGCCTTCTTCTCACGCCACACATTTTCTCATCGCATCCTCCCATCTACTTTTGGTCGTTCGTTTTAGTCTTTGATCTCTCGGAATCCAGTTGAGTACCATTTGTGCCCAATGATGGTCATTTCTTTGTGATCGGTCAGCTCACTGCCATTTTAGCTTCTTCACCATTGTGATGATATCCCAGACTTGTGTTTGGTTCTGTATAAAAACCCATTTATATTTGCATACCTTCCCTAAATTCTATCGCCACTGCCCAAAACTGCGGGAAAGGTGGAAACAGGTGTCAAGAGAAGAGTACGGTGCTCGTGTACTGGTAGGTTCACCAGACTTGAAAGCTTGAACAATATACCAGCTCAGTGAGAAAGGTACTTGCCAAATGCAAATGAGGCCGGCATGGCAAGTAAGACCTCAAACCTCCAAATATGAAATAAACCAAAAAGCAATGGCCCTCGTCTCTGGTGACTGATTGTCCCTGAGCGTGACAAGCATTCAGGAAGAAGGGCATGATGGCAGAGGTTGTAAGAATACCCAAGGGTTAAGAATAAGCTGACATTCAAACTTAATTGGCACCTAAGCTGCTGGACTCTCTCAGTGAAGCAGCACTGCAGGAACTGGAAGACAAGCTTTAAAAGATTACATGGTATTGTTGGCTCAATGAAGCCCTAATGGGCTCAAAGGCATACGGTAAAAGTGGAGAACATCGTGGAGAGCTTCATCATAACAAGAGATAGAGAAACAAAATAGTGGAGTAGTGAAGCTCATCAGAAAGAGCAGCCAGAATCGTCATTCAGTTGGACAAAGAGTGAGAGAGGCTTCAAATAATCCAAGTGTATGCCCAAAACAAGCCACATAATCCAAGTGTATGCCCCAACATCAAGCCACATAACCAGTGTATGCCCAAAACAAGCAAGCCACATATCAAGGATTGCCCCAACATCAAGCCCATATCAAGTGTATGCCCTAACTCAAGACATAATCCAAGTGTATGCTCCTAACATCAAGCCACATAATCAAGTGTTGCCCTAAACATTCAAGCCAACATTAATCCAAGGTGTACGCTCGCTAGCATCAAGCCACATAGACAATGGAGGGGAACGACTTCTACATGAAACAACAAACTTAAAATAAGAAAATGTCCACTCAAGATCATTATGGAAGATTTCATGGAACGATGGTGCCCAGCAGAAAGACGGAAGCATCAGTTGAAGTATGGTTACGGCAACAGGAGAACGTGGGGACAGATTGGTAAAATTTGCAGAATCTGAAAGCTTCTACATCATGAATTCATTCTTCAAGAAGAATCCGAATGGAAATGGATGTAGAGTGGACTCAATGGAATAAACAATGGACTTGATATATCCCCAGCTAACAAGAAACACTGATTGAAGACTGCACAGTTCTTAACTGTTTTGAAACACGGACTGATCCACTGATTGGTATCTGCAAATTACATCTGAAGCAACGATTGAAAAAGAAAACTGATTTAAAAGAGGACAAAAACAATCAACATCAAGAACTACAAGAATAATGTATCTCAACTAGAGCTTAACATTGCTTCGTCTTGTTGGAAATGCAGGGGAGACACTTTTACAATAATTATAAGAGCTTATGAAGATTTGTAATTGAAAGTGCACGAAAATAATTGGAGGTATTACTGTAACAGGGACTTAACCCTGTTTAAAAACAAACTGCCTCTAAATCCAGCCAAGGACCTGGTTAATTGCGTAGGCGATTAACCAGACTCCACTGGTAATCAGACGGGTTTAAAACTCCTGCTGAAACCATCCCAGAGAGACTCTATTGAGCCCACAGGATTACTGTGGCGCTGATTGCAAGACACAGAGGAAAAGACCTTTATTCCAGGGTGCTGCAAATCCAGGAAACGACCGAAAGGCTGGCCTCAACAAACACCACCCGGAACCAGAGTCTGAACTGAAGGGCCACCTGCTTTGAGGTACCTTTTGAGACATTGGGGTGATAGGTACACAAGGATGAGGGAAAGCAGTATATGCAAAATAAAAAACCATACAACACCACACATTAAAACAGTTATCGTTGTTGGAAGTGCTGGAGGTTGAATAAATATATAAGTAGATGTACTCACCATGGCAGTGAGTATATCAAAGCCATAAATTCGTGGCGAATAATAGCAGGTGACGCTGTAGATCTTATAAAGGAAAAGAGAGAAGGGACTAGTTGCGCAGATATAGTACTTTTAATTACTAAAAAACGCACAAAAGCAGACACACCCCCTGAATGAAGACTTACAAGCGTGCTGTCATTCAGGACATTTAACGTTTCTCAGGAGGCAATCTCTCCCTCTCCGACACTGGACCAGTTTACTCCTGACGAAGCTGGGTATTCACCAGCGAAAACGCGTTGAGCTGAGCACACGAAGGAAAGAGAGACTGACCAGACCGGGAGACGTATCGTGGAACTGTGCTGAAAGCTGATTGTTGATTCCGGGCGGCGCATCCGGAGGCAACACACGCGCCCAGTGCCGTCTTACAGCATGGGCAGCTGGGCAGTTGCCGGGGGCCCACGAGTATAGGGCCCAACGCTAATCTATGCACAGACACCATTTAAACACTAATTTCCAATCACCCTCCTCATTCAATTCTACCGCTAACGGTAAAGGAGAAAAAATGACGGGCTTGTACGGGAGAGTGGCGGGGCCAAGTGCACTGCTTGCCTGTGGCCCATATAATGCTGTTAAGTGCCCTGAACCACCAGAAGCCTGCTACCACCTCACTCCCGGTTCAGTGTGATGAGGGGGAGAGTGCCTCCTCTAAGAAACTTAAAGTCCTGAATGACAGCACGCTGTAATCTCATTCAGGGGGAGGTGTCTGCTTTGCGTTTTTTAGATTAAAAAAGACTGTTGCTGGAGCAAGTAGTCCCTTCCTTTTCCTCTATAAGATCTACGCGTCAATTGCTTGTATTCGCCACGCATTTATGGGCTTTGATATGACTCACTGCCAGTGGTTACATCACTTATATATTATTCAACCTCCAGCCTTCCAACGATACAGTTTATGTTGGTGTTGTAGTTTTTTTTTGTGTGCATTACTGATGTCTACTGCTCCCTCATCCTCGTTACCCATATCTTTGAGGACCCAGCTGTTTTCTTTTGAAGGTTGAGTAGTTGACACAGTTCTTTATAACACTTGGTATATGTTTTTTATACATATACTTTATGCTCACATTTTATATTTTCATGTTGAGACGACACAGGGGGGCTGATCACCTAAAATGGCCATTCCAGCTTGAGTCTTCACTCTTCCCGTAATTGACCCCCTTGCCTCTTCCCCCCCACCCGCCCTTCTTTCTTTCTTTTTATCCTCCCTTCGTACAGTTTAGTTCTTACATGCTACCCTCATCTCTTCTTCTTGTTCGTAGTGGATGTCCCTCTTTATTCACTGGTTTCGATCTATAACTTTGTTTTTTTCCTTCTACCCCGGCTTGATGTGGGCCCTTCCTGTATTGGTTGCATGTAGAGGTGAGTGCCTTCCTGTTATTTCTGCTCCAATTTCTAACATTGGGTGTGATAGACTGGAAAGAGGCTTTTCCTCCAGTCTTGCAGATAGAGACGTGGGAAGTTAGTTAGCCCTTAGGCTGCGGTCCCAGTGTGCACTGTAGCACGCGCACCCGCGGGGGGGGGGGGAGGGGGAGGATCGTGCACAGCGCTTCACCGCGATCTGCGGTCTTGGGAGAGAGGGAGGAGATGCGACGGGAGGGGGCGGGAGGGGCGTAGCCATGAACCACGCGGTGGTCGCCCTCATGGCTGAACCGGCGGCGGGGGGGCGTGGCCAGCCTTCGTCGCGAGTTCCAAATACAATTTTTGGTATTTTGAGAAAACTCGTCGTGGAGCACGGCTGCCAAATCCGCGCCAGGCAAGGGTACTGGGCCGGTCTGATTGGGGGGCAGTGCTTGTGCGCACGCCGAGGCATGCGCTGTAGAACGCACTTGGACCGCAGCCTTACACAGGATGGTGTTTGTTTCTTTTGTATGCTGTGCATTTTTTTAAAGGGCAGGCTAAATAAAGCCATGTTTTAAGTTCACCCCAAACCGTCTCCATTAATGCACCTCTGCACACATTCTACAAATACCAAACAAAAAAACAGGATAGGAAAATATAAAATGAGACAAAACGTTTATGAGGAATGGCAAGAAATTAAAAAATCCCAAGACGCAAGAACAAGAAGTGAATTTGCGGATCTGTGCGGGACGCTCCGCAAATGTATAATTGAGGACGTAAGAAATGTTAACGTGACGGGGTGAAGAGACGATCAAAGATAAGAAGAGCTTAAAGAAGACAAGCAGCGTCACGATTGGGAAAGAAGCAAATCAGCGCGCTCAAACGCGACGCTAGATCAGCTAATAAAGACGGTACACTTCATCTGAAGGAGTGGAGGATTTCAACATGAAATTGCAAGAGAAGCACAGGTAACACTGGGTTCGGAGAAAGAAGCGGTCACGGGATGAAGTGCCAGGTGGTGGGGGCACTCGTGTGCCCCGGCCCCTCCGGCACTCATGGGTTAAAGGCATTCGGACAAAGTGTCGAAGAAGTGCACAGTGATATCATGAGGAACATTATGAGACTGCCACATCAACCGTAAGATTACATGCAGTACAAGCAAGTAAGGATCAGCAAGGGAGTGCAGCAGGGAGACACTGTGTCACCAGGATCAGCAAGGGAGTGCTGCAGGGAGACACTGTGTCACCAGGATCAGCAAGGGGAGTGCGCGGCAGGGAGACACCGTGTCATCAGGATCAGCAAGGGAGTGCGGCAGGGAGACCATGTGTCATCAGGATCAGCAAGGAGTGGCAGCAGGGAGACACCGTGTCACCAGGATACAGCAAGGGAGTGCAGCAGGGAGGGACACCGTGTCACCAGGATCGGAAGGAGGGTGGCAGGGAGCCACAGTGTTACCAGGATCAGCGAGGGAGGTAGCAGGGAGACACCATGTCACCAGGATCAGCCAGGGAGTGAAGCAGGGAGCAAGTGTCCCCGGATCAGCAAGGAGTGCAGCAGGGAGACACCGTGTCACCAGGATCAGCGAGGGAGTGCCGGAGGGGATACGTGATCACCAGGATCAGCGAGGAGTGTAGCAGGGAGACACCATGTCACCAGGATCAGCGAGGAGTGTAGCAGGGAGACACCATGTAACAGGATCAGAGGGAGGGCGGCAGGGAGACACATGTCACCAGGATCAGCAAGGGAGGGTGGCAGGGAGACACTGCATCACAGGATCAGCGGAGTGTTGCAGCAGGGAACACCGTGGCACCAAAGGTTTTCACAGCAACACTTGAAGAATTGTTCAGGTCATAGATTGGGAAGAAAAAGAATCAAAAGCAACAGGAATACTTGAGCCACCGAGGATTGGCTGATGACGTTGCTATTTTTGAACAAAGTTCAAAGAACCCCCACACAAAATCAGAGAGCTTGCAGAAGAAAGTCAGAATGTGGACACTATACGAACCTCAGCAAGACCAAAGTGATGGTCATAAAATGTGCCCACTCTACACAGAAAAATAGATAAAAACTAGAGTAGTTTGAAGACTATGTTTAACTGGCCAAACATAATCATAAGAGAAATGAAGATGGGATGGAGAAATTTTGAAGAAACAAAACAATCTTGCAAAGGGAACCTTCCACTGTTTCACGTATGTCTGGGCACAGAGTTAAGACAAATAATACATGGTTACAAATACAGTTACATAAATGAACAGAGTATACATTATATACAAGACATTGCATGCACAGTTAGAGATAATATATATTATGGGCGTATGTAACAGTTACAGAACAGAATAAAATGTGTGACAGCCTTAGATTTGAAAGAACTTAGACTGGTGGCGGACGTGAGAGTCTTGGTAGGTTGTTCCAGTTTTTGGGGGCACGGTGTAAGAGAAGGAGATACGGCCGGAACTTTGTTGTTGAGCCTTGGGACCATGAACAGTCTTTTGGAGTCTGATCTCAGGTGATAAGTTCTGCGTGTGGTAGGGGTGAGGCGCTTGTTCAGATAGGCGGGTAATTTGCCCAGAAAGTATTTGAAGGCAACACAGGAAAGTTGAACTTTGCGCCTAGACTCGAGTGATGACCAATCTAGTTCTTTGAGCATTTCGCAGTGATGTGTGTTGTAGTTGCATTGGAGAACAAAACGACAAATTGAATTGTAGAGGGTGTCAAGTTTGCTAAGGTGGGTTTGAGGTGCCGAGCCATATACTACACAGGCGGCACACTTTATTTGAGTACGGCTCATTCTGCAAGCCGGGATATGTCCCGGCTTGCGAGCCGCACTCCCTCAGCGTGCCGCGCATCACCGATGCGCGGTCACGCGTCATCGGGTGCCTGTGCCGCCTGTACGCGTGCCCAGGGCTCCCCGAGGGAGCCCTGGTGTCGCGCGGATGTGAGGACGGCGGCGGGACGTTCCGGGGGACCCGGCGAGGAGAGGGGGAAGCCCCGATCGGCGGGCCTCTCCTCCGAGGCTTCGGCGCGCGCCCGGCACCCTCCGGCGTGCGCCAGGTTACTGCTGCGGCCGAGAACGGGCAAATGCTCGAATAAACTCGGCCGCAGCAGTATGTCTCCATAGTCAATAATTGGCATTAGCATCTGCTGTGCGTTACACTTTCTGGCCAGGAGACTTAGGGAGGATTTGTTCCTGTAAAGTACCCCTAGTTTGGCATAGGTCTTGGTTATCAGGGTATCAATGTGCATCCCGTATGTTAAGTGGGAGTTAAACCATATGCCCAGGTATTTAAAACTAGTGACAGGGGTTAGGGTGGTGTTAGCGTTGGTTCTAATCTGGAGCTCAGTCGCTGGAAGCTTTAAAAATTTAGTCTTGGTCCTAAATACCATTGTTACAGTCTTGTCAGTGTTTAAAAACAGTTTGTTTTTGGAAATCCAGTTTTCGAGTCTCAAAAAGTCAGACTGAAGTATATGTTGAAGGTCAGAGAGGCTATGGCTGTGTGCATATAGGATTGTGTCATCTGCATACATGTGTATTGAGGCTTCCTTACAAGCTGTGGGAAGATCATTGATGAACACTGAGAAGAGTAGGGACCCCAGAACAGAGCCTTGCGGGACACCACAGGTGATATCCAGGGGGTTGGAGTTAGAGCCTGAGATGGACACATGTTGGGATCTGCCTGATAGGTAGGACTGAAACCAGTTTAAAGCATGCTTCCCTATTCCAGAGCTCTGGAGTTTGTTAAGCAGGAAAGCATGATCAACAGTATCAAAAGCCTTTGCAAAATCTAGGAATACTGCACCAGTGAGTTGTCCCCGTTCCATTCCACACTGGATTTCATTGCAAACTTTTAGCAGGGTAGTTACGGTGAAGTGTTTGGGGCGAAAGCCAGATTGGAATTGGCTAGGGAAATTTGTCTTGGTATAGTAATCGTTTAATTGGGAGTGGACACATTTTTCCATGGCTTTGGATAGAATTGGGAGAAGTGAGATTGGCCTGTAGTTTGAGACAGTGTTTTTGTCCCCACTTTTGAAGATTGGGACAACCCTGGCAGTTTTCCAGGTCTTAGGGATATGGCCTGTAGACAGGATAGTGTTGACTATGGACGCAATTGGTTTGGCAATGGCCAATGTAAGTCAGATCCGCATTGGCTGCTTAGTTTTAATTTGAGGAGCGCTTGTGTAATCTCCTCTTCGGATACTGGGCCAAATTGAAAATTGTGGGCAATGTTGGGAGGGGGGGGGGGCAATAGGGGTACTCCCAGGATGAGATTCAGGTTTGTGGTTTGGGCTGCGTTTTGCTAATAAGTTAGTGGCACACCCCACAAAGTAATCATTGAATGTATTTGCAATGTCAGTGGGGTTTGTCAGAGTAATATCCCCCTTAGTGATATTACTTGGTTGCTGATGGCCAGAAGGCTGGAATATATTGTTGATAACCTTCCAGAAGTTAGCTGGGTTTGATGTATTCTGGTGGAGCAATGGTGGTGCAGGGGTAGAACCCGCCTGGAATGTATCCAGCCGTATGATAATGTCCTGACGTCGGCTAGAAATGAGTGACAGCTGTTGGTTTTGCTGGGTGAGGCGTGTCTCATGGTCTCCAAATAGTCCCCCTTGGAGAGATACGGCTCGCGCTACCTCAGCGGGGTCCATGTTTGGCTGAGCAAAATGCGGCGGTGCTCATCTCAAATCAGGAAGCGGACCCGCAAGGCTGAGGTTGGGATGCAAATAAACTGACCACAGCCCAGTCGGTATGGAAGCAGGGGTCAGGGCTGGCGGCAATGGTGCGGAGTCCAGGCAACAGGCAAAAGGTCGGGGTCACGGTCTGGGGTCAGCAACAGGGAATCCAAACAGGTAACATGAACAGGCGACAGCAAAGACCGACAGGAGCTGCAAAAACACAGAACTTTGCTCGGCGACTCCCACCAGGAAGTGCAGCCCTATATAGCAGGCTGCCAGTAACCAAAATGGCCAAATTGAACAAAGAGGGCAGGCAGCCTGAAAAACACGAACTGGCAGCAAAACCCGGCCCAGATCGAGCAGAATCCTTACACCAAGATCCACAACGTGGAGACGCAGCACAAGGTGCTGGAGTAGCGGCGGGGAACGAGAGGTTGCAGACGAAGGGGGAGCAGCTGTCCCGGGAGCTGGGCACGGTCAGGAACTAATGTACAGTAGTGTTTTCTTTTTTTTTTTTCCCGAAAAGTGTAATTAAATCAATGGTGCGTCTTACAATCGATGGCGCCTTAGAAATCGAGGAAATACGATATATATTTATATATACACACACAACCAAAAGTAAGATGGGAGGATGGGTTTGGGAAATGTGTTGGAGCGACGTGGAAAAGAGAGGCTGTAACCGCAGAACCTAGGAGATCACTGGAGAGGCTTCATCCAGCAGCTGGGAGACCCGGGCTGAAGGTGAAGATGATGAGGATGATATATCGGATTTAACTGGAGTGTCCAATTTTGGTAGTACCGACAATATAAGGTTTGCTGTAAAGACCTATAGTCCACAGAGGCTCACGCTGTAAAAATAATTGTCCGTAATGATAGTGTAATCGTCTGAGACATACATCTGGAAGTGGCAGCTTCCGGAATCATTTACAATTATATAGTGCACGTGGGGCAATGTGGCTTTTGCAAGCAGATGGAAGCAGCTAACTAAAAGGACGTTACAGACTATCTGCTGAATCGTAGAAGCACTGGCATAGAATATATTATATTTTTTCTTTGGGGGCGGAGGGGGAGTCATTAAAGTCTCCCAGCGGAAAAAAGCCTGTGGATGTTGTCACGGGAGACCGGGTCACACATTTATATTTTTGGGATCATTCAATAGGCAAAACAAGGCAGTGAAATAAATAAAATGGGGTTTATTTGGATAAAACCTCGGAAATACAATAAAACAAAGAATACAGAAATATACGCACTTACTGGGGTCTGGGGTATGAGATCCAGCCTTTCCTAGGTGCAGGGCGCCCGCTTGCGAGGGCTCACCCTGACCGGGACCAAGTCGCGATACTCATGGAAGTCATTTCGGCGAGAAATCCTGGCCGCGCCCGCTAGTTCGATTGGTAGAGCTTGGCCTCAAAAGACGGGACTAAGGCCAGGCCCATAGTGCCTTCGCCCATGTGGAGGCGTGCGCAGCCGTGACGTCCCCTGCTTGAAGCGGGTGCGTTGTTTGGCCATGGCACGCGCGCCGTCCCTGGGAGTGTCTAGGGGCGTGCCAGTGACGTCACGGAGCTGGTTCGCCCTTATTGGGCGAACCGTTCACATGACAGGCCTGCCGCGCCAAGAAATCAGTTTGAACTTGTTTCTTGTGCAATGCATGCCCCCTCCCGCACGCATGCGCCCGCGCACCGCATGCACGCGAACACTGCCTTAAGGCAGTCTGTTCGCTCAGCGTGCGGACATGTCCGCACGGTCTGTGGCACCATGGCGCCAGCCTTAGTCTCTGCGGCAGGCTTTTCTATCTTCAAAACGAAGCCGGTTGCTCTGCTATTTTGAACAGTGCAACTTTGAAAAGCCCGCCCTATCTTCATCGACTCAAGTCACAGGATGGTCTGGTACTCTGACTCGGCCATCTCCTTACATACCCTCCGCTGTTCTATGTTCAGCATGGAGGTAGGAGGAGCGACCAATCAGAGAGTGAGAATTTCTCCCCACCAGCCAATAGGAATAGGGGATCGTCCTTTGGCTGATGTCAGAGGAGGGGGCGTGTCACCCCGTGGGCGGGACATATGAATTGACCAATGGGAAATGCACTGACATTCTGCTGCTTCCTCCAGTCAATCCAATGCCACCTTCTTTGTAGGCTCCACTAAGTCTGTCAGACCAGAGGGTCCTCCATGCAGGGGGTCTCTGTTCTCCGGACCCAGTACTCCGCCCTGCCCCGGCCACTCAGCACCCCGACACCTCTCAACATCCTGAAGTACGGACTCTATACAGACATGCTGGCGTCTATGCTGATGCCCTAGCTGACTATATAGAGTCTTATAACAAATGTGTAAAACATTATAACATACACTTTTATAAAGAATACACTTTGGGGAACATTATACGAATAAGGGGAATGGGTTTGGGGTATTTGGGCTTGAAATCCAGGAGTCAGGGGGACACTGGGCAGCCCCGGTGTAATTAACCCGGCGTACCGGCAAATTATGCCTGCTCGCAGGGGAGAATTAAAGGACAACCGGTAACTGTGGCCCCCGAACTCCTGCAAACAAAATCATTGTATTTCTACCCAAATTTCCCCCTTAAAACTGATACACAAGAAATCTCACAGTTCTAGGGCCAAGGGAACAGGAAAACAGAAAAAAGCCGGGGTCACTTTATTTTCAGCATGTATTATCCCTGGTCCCTGGCTTATGGTGCTTATGTAATGTAGCTACTGGGGACCCCACGGTTTCAGGGGTAACCAGAGGGCTCAATCTTTATTGTATAGCCTGGTACCCACCCTGGTTACCGTTTACTGGTTACTGTATAGCCTGGCAACCTCTTACCGTCACAGATGTATTAAAAGAAACCCTATTGTTTTTAATTAGAGATTTTTAGTGGGTTAAAGTTATCTTTGTAGTTTTGCTGAGGTTCAGGTGTGATACATAACCCCCCTTCTGTCTGTTACTTAATGGGAAGAGTGTTTGCAATGATACGTTATTCCATCATTATTCTCAGGCATTTCCAACTCAGTGGGGTTGATGTATTAAGGCAAT
Organism: Ascaphus truei; assembly: GCA_036426205.1. Lineage (NCBI taxonomy): Eukaryota > Metazoa > Chordata > Amphibia > Anura > Ascaphidae > Ascaphus > Ascaphus truei. Next base: position 9,938,980 of record CM071587.1, read on the forward strand.
GTTGGCATTAAAAGGATGCTAACAACATATTGATTATATGGAGCAATAGGAGTTATAGGGAGCGGTTATATGGTGTAATAGGAGGAGTTATAGGGAGCTGTTATATGGTGAAATAGGAGGAGTTATAGGGAGCGATTATATGGGGTAATAGGAGGAGTTATAGGGAGCGATTATATGGGGTAATAGGAGGAGATATAGGGAGAGGTTATATGGGACAATAGGAGGAGTTATAGGGAGCGGTTACATGGGGTAATAGGAGGCGTTATAGGGAGTGGTTATATGGAGCAATAGGAGGAGTTATAGGGAGCGATTATATGGGGTAATAGGAGGAGTTATGTGGAGAGGTTATATGGAGCAATAGCAGGAGTTATAGGGAGGGGTTATATGGGGTAATAGGAGGCGTTATAGGGAGTAGTTCTATGGGGTAATAGGAGGAGTTATAGGGAGGGTTATATGGGCAATAGGAGTTATAGGGAGGGGTTATATGGAGTAATTGGAGGACTTATAGGGAGGGGTTATATGGGGTAATAGGAGGACTTATAGGGAGAGGTTATATGGGGTAATAGGAGGAATTATAGGAAGAGGTTATATGGAGCAATTAGGGGTATTATAGGGAGAGGTATATGGAGCAATCGGAAGCATTATAGGGAGTTGTTATAGTGGATGTGGAGGGGGGCGGTGGATGCGGAGGGGGCAGTGGCCGGTCAGAGGAGTTGCCGCCATGCCCGGCTCTCCCCCGCCGCGCGCTTCTCTCTCCCTGTCTGTCCCACGCCGAGGTATCTGAGGCTGACGCACGCCGGGTCTCCCTCTCACGCCGGTGCGCACCGGAAGCCCAGCTGACTTCCGGCGCTGATGTCAGAGGACCCGGTGCGCGTCAGACACCTCGCCGTGGGACAAACAGGGAGAGAGAAGCCTGCAGCGGGGGAGAGCCGGGCATGGCAGCAACTGCCCTGTCCGGCCGCCACACCCCCTGCGTTCAGAGAGAGGTAATACCGGACACATACATGTCCAGTATTACCTTTCATTTTATACCGGACGCAGGGGCAAAATACTGGGCTGTCCGGTTCAAAACCGGACACCTGCGAACTCTATTGATTGGCTAATCAAGAGCCAGTTTAGACTGGGGCACTAAATGGTGCTCAGCTTTAGCATGTCTTAACTCTCATTCATTAGAATAAGAGTTAGGAGTGTAGCATCCTTCAGTGCATATGGGCCTAGTAGGGATGTCATCCTTGTGTAACCCCCACTTTTGGATTACTAGGGCCTTAAGGGGTTACCTTTGTGGGCTCACACAGAGTAACGCCCCTTCCCTATCACATGGTGCTGGGGTGATTCAGTGGAAATTAAGCCTCGCCCCCTTCCTGCCTGGATACAGTGACATTATGCTAGGCTATAAATAGATGGGGGAAGCTTCTGGAAGGCAGATCCCAGGAGGAGCAGAGACGAGGTATCTCATTGTCAAACAGTTATGTAAGCCCCTATGTATAAAATAGGTCCCCCAACTATTTTATTGTTTTCAGTTAGGCAAAGTACCCTGTTTATATAGAGTCCCACCAGTATGGTCTGGGCCTGGCATTACTCCAAAGATATACCGAGAGACAGACTTTGCCCAGAGGGGGTTTCCCAAGTCACAGCCCCTAAGTATAGTTGAACCCACGCCACCGGCGGGTCCGTCACTGGCTCTCACCCACAGTCCATGTAGTGGCAGGCCACCCTGAGAAGAGGTGGCGTATCACGGATGGAGTAGTACAAGGCCCGCCAGGGGCTCCATGGATATGGAGCGCTACCAGCACCCTAGAGCAGAGGGATTCTATAGGTTGATCAAGGAGTACATAGCTTCAGCACCTTCCTAGCGGGTCAAGGTGGTTGCATCTAGGGAAGCCGTGCAGACAGCATTACCCCATATAACCGGTCCGAATACAGTTGCCGGCCTGCACCCTGAACAAGGTAATGCATCCTGGGCAGCCATAACACCGATACTCCCTAGGAGCCATACATGGAGGGTTACAAGCAGGGGCGAAGCTATAGGCCGGGCAAAAGCCCGGAGACCCGCTCTCCCCCACTGGCATTAGCCCTGCTGACCATCTCCCTCTCTCTTCTCCCACAGATAGAGGCAGGTGGGGGGAGATGATGGTACGCAGCGGCGGCAGCCAGAGTGAAGCCGAGGAGCAGCCAGCAGAGGAGTTAAGAGTTGCACGGCGGCAGAGCAGGACAGCCGGGGAGGAGCGCATCACAGCGGTTTTGACCCGGACGTCTTTCTTACTTCCGGTGTCTATGCTGCTACAGCGCGCTCCTCCCCGGTCGTCCTGCTCTGCCGCCGTGCAACTCCTAACTCCTCTTCTGGCTTCTCTTCTGCTTTACGCTGGCGCCCTGTCGCCCCATCATCTCCCCCCCCCTGCCTCTATCACCACCCTGTCCCACAGGTAGGCATGGAGGAGGAGGGGGAGGATGAGGGGGAGAGAGCTGGAGGAGGGGGAGAAAGTTGAGGGAGGGATGATGAGGAGGGGGAGAGAGCTGAAGAGAGATGATGAGGAGAGATATCCTCCCATATAAATCGAGGCAAATTCTCCTGAATCTACGAAATAGGTTCACTTAAAATGTGGCCCCGGTCCCCGCGCATGTCTAGCTACGCCACTGGTCACAAGTGTATTTCTAAAGATGTGCAGAGCTGGGGGAATCTTGGACTATGAGCAGAAATACATCTGGCTTCCAATTGGGGTTTTTTCACAGGAAGGATTGCCGCTTTAACATTACATTCACAGAAATATCCACAAGCTTTACTCGCCTGCCTGGAATAATCAGAGGGTTTCTCTCCTGTCATTGGTCGGGAAACAGGTTGGGGGGGACGGTTGTAGACTTCTCATTGATAGCACCGCAGTCTTGAGGTTCCTCAGAGATCCACACTCCTTATTTGCTATCAGTGTCCATGGTCCTCTAACACAAAGGGATGCTCAACACCAGTCCTCAAGCTTCCCCCCAACTGATTGGTGGCTCAATCAGTCCTTGCTTCAGCACGGGTGGCTCAATCAGTCCCAGCTTCAGCACGGGTGGCTCAATCAGTCCTTGCTTCAGCACGGGTGGCTCAATCAGTCCCAGCTTCAGCACGGGTGGCTCAATCAGTCCCAGCTTCAGCACGGTGGCTCAATCAGTCACAGCTTCAGCACAGGAGGCTTGATCAGTCCCTGCTTCAATACAGGTGACTCAATCAGTCCCTGCTTCAGCACAGGTGGCTCAATCAGTCCCAGCTCAGCACAGGTGGCTCAATCACAGGCTCAGTCATCCACTAAGCCTCTGATTGAGCCACCTGTGCAGAAGCTGGGATATCCTGAAAACTTCACCTGTTGGGGGGGGGGGGGGACTTTAGGACTGGAGTTGAGCCCCCCCTGCTCTAACACCTTCATGTGACGTGGTCTGTGTCTTCTGATCAGCTGACCATAGCCTGCTGCTCACTTATATCCTGTACTTGAGCGATTATGATGTCATAGTGGACCAGGTTGCTTAGCAATGTATCAGGCACATCAAAGGTGACCTGCGCTGTTATACAGTTGTCCCGATGTCACTCTTCATCTGCCATTATGCTATTTAATAGTCCCTCAAGGGCTGTGACTTTGAACTCCCCACTGGTTTCCTTTACATCTACACACTTTATTCCTCCTGTCTCTGTCTATGTACTGTACATATATTCAAAAAATCAATATATGTATCACAGACACACTGAGGTTGACAGCTCGTTTAATGTATACAATTTTAAATATTCTGTCTGGGATGCAGGAAAGGGAAAATAGATAACACGTTGTACCTCATAGAGGTATGCCAGTGCCATGTTATAAATAAAATAATAATTTGAAATAATGTGTACCTTCCCAAGTCTGTAAAATAAAGTTGTAACCACGTTGCTGCCAAGCCTGAGAGAATTGTCCATTACAATGGCCACTTTATCAGTGTGTAATAATGTGACTGGGTTTACTGGCAGTCTCGCTATTTGAGTGTCACTTGCTATAAGGCAGTCTCATTTAATTTGTAATGGATGTTACTCTTTCTTCGGTAGGTTCCCATCAAGTGGATTGAGTGTCACTCTTTGAAGGGCAGTCTCATCTCATTTTGACCGAGTGTCACTCTTTGAAAGACAGTCTCACATTTGAACTGGGTCACTCTTTTTCTTTTCAAGGTAGTCTCATCTCATTTGGGCTGGGAGTCACTCTTTGAAGGTCAGTCTTATCTCATTTGGACTGAATGTCACTCTGGAAGACAGTCTCACCTCATTTGAAAGGCAGTCTCGCCCTATTTGGCAGAGTCTCATCCTTCGAGACTGAGTGTCAATTTATATGGCTGGAGAGTCTTCACAAACGTAATCTCACATGCATATTATAGATGCGTGATTCTTTTAAAGATGGTCTTGTTCATTAAGGGTGCCAATTTCAAAGAAGTCTCTCCCATTTGTCTTAAATGTCACTCTCTGAAACCAGTGTCAACCACCGGTACTGAGAGTAACTCTTTGAAAAAGCTTCATCCTCGAACTTTGGAGTGTCCATGAAAATAGTCTGAATGTCACTCTGTGCCACCATTTTGTCCTTAATGTGTTTCACTGGTTGAAAATGTCCCTTTAATTCCGAAAATGTCAAATTTCACAACTTGAGGACATTCTTGGGTCAAATGTAAACATTTCTAACATAACACGGCCTGCGGTTCCTTGAAAAAGTAAGGATAATTTAGTGTGTCAATGTCTTAAAAACCTGCCTCACTCATTAGGTGAGTGATCGTCACCACCTGCCACCATATTGCAGACCTGTCAATCTCTGAGAACTGAAATCAGTTTGGATCACAAAATAGCTTTCTAATGGAAAATGAGTACAACTTACAACAACAAAAATGACGTTATAACATAACCTTATAGCTACAGTATAGTAGTTATAAGTCATGTTGTGTGGATCTATTTCTAATTTTTCATTTTTACAAACGCTTTATTTATTTTTTTGCTGACTTTTCACTTGTTTATTATTTTCCTGGCGTCCGCAGTTACCATGGCAACCTCTGTTCTCTTCATGCGCGTGAATGGCGGCGGCCATTTTAACCTCCCAGGGAGGCAATTTTCAGCAACTACTATCTCCAGCATTCAACTGCAGAATTTAGGAGATTGGAGGGATTGTTAAAACCAAGCGCAAAAGGACTCTGTAATAGTTTTTTTTTTTAGAGGAAAGAAACATGTTTTTATAATGGTGCGTAGAGGGAATTGTTGTTTTAAGCACATTCTGAGGTAACATTTGTAATTTTCTAGTCTAGCATTGTTTGTAGCTGCCATGATTAAAGGTTGAGTAGCATAAAAGTGTTATACAGTATTATGTAACTTAATTGATATTAAGACACACAGCCACACTAAGTGCGCATGCGCAAAGACACTCAGCAACTGTCACTCTAATTGCGCACGCGCAGCTCCTCACAGTCCTCCTCGGAACTGTCAACAAGAAGCGCTCCAAGCCTCGCTATGGCGTGACAAAGCCCGCCTTATTTGTGCGTCACGTCATAGCCGAGCCGGAGTCCCATTGGCTGTTCCCAGCGTGAGCGGCTCAGCCGTCAGTCGTTGACCAATAGGATCGCGGGACAAGCGCTGTCACGTGACCGGAGAGGGGGGAGGCCGGCCATCTTGCCGCGGTTGCTCCCTGTCTTGTGTATAGATCCGCCCTGCGGCTCGCGGAAGCGAAGGATCCGGCGGGGCCTGCGGCTCGGGGAGGGAGCCTCGCTGATGAGCGCTGTCCCCGGGTACCGGGTGAGGTGAGGACGCTTCTGTGGGCGTTATAACGGGGACTCACCGCGAGTGAGAGTGCAGCCCGGGGAGGGAGGTTACGCTCTGCTGAGTGAGAGTGCAGCCCGGGGAGGGAGGTTACGCTCTGCTGAGTGAGAGTGCAGCCCTGGGAGCGAGGTTACGCGCTGCTGAGTGAGAGTGCAGCCCTGGGAGCGAGGTTACGCGCTGCTGAGTGAGAGTGCAGCACGGGAGGGAGGTTACGCGCTGCTGAGTGAGAGTGCAGCCCGGGGACGGAGGTTACACGCTGCTGAGTGAGAGTGCAGCCCGGGGACGGAGGTTACGCGCTGCTGAGTGAGAGTGCAGCCCGGGGACGGAGGTTACGCGCTGCTGAGTGAGAGTGCAGCCCGGGGACGGAGGTTACGCGCTGCTGAGTGAGAGTGCAGCCCGGGGACGTAGGTTACGCGCTGCTGAGTGAGAGTGCAGCCCGGGGACGGAAGGCGGTTACGCGCTGCTGAGTGAGAGTGCAGCCCGGGGACGGAGGTTACGCGCTGCTGAGTGAGAGTGCAGCCCGGGGACGGAGGTTACGCGCTGCTGAGTGAGAGTGCAGCCCGGGGACGGAGGTTACGCTCTGCATATGGCTTGGTGTGAGTGAGTCTAAGCCTAATGAGTGAGACTGGTGAGTGAGGCTTAGGCTAATGATTGAGACAAGGGAGAGTGAGTGAGGCTGTTGCCCAGTTGGTGTGATTATAATATGAGTAATTGTGTATGCAGCCTGATAAGTGAATGCGTCTAGTGAGTGAGGCCAATAACTGAAACTCCAGCCTAATGAATTTGGCTGAACTCAATGAGTGAGTGAACTAATCTGCAGCCTGATGAGTGAGATTAATGATTGAGTCGGGCTGCTAAAGAGTATGTTTTTGACGCCTGATCAGAAAGAGAGAGTGAGGCTTTACCCAGATGAGTACGTCCACAGCGTAATGATTGAGGCTATAGCCTTGAATGAGGCTGCTTAATAAGTGAGTGAGCCTCGCCAGTCTGCATCTGTTTTTGTCACGTGTGTCCGCTTGAGATTTTGGGAGTGTCAATAGGGTGAGTTAAAGCCGAGTTTCCCAACCGGGATGCCGCGACCCCAGGGGAAACTTATTTTCAGCTGCTCCGCAGGCTTTTGCTGCCTGGAGACAGAGGCAACTTCCTTGTCTCCGGACAGGGAAAAGGTGAGTGTGTAGAGGGTAAAGGGTAATTATGAGGTGAGAGAGGGGGTGAATGTGGCGTGTGTAAGAAGGCCGCTAGTGTGTTGGGGTTCGAGTAAGAGTTGATGAACAGCGATGCCCCAAGACTTTAAAAATCCTCCAGTGCTGCCCTTGTTCAAAGAAGGTTAAGGACCACCCAGTTTGTGTCAGACCCTCCTACGACAAAAGGGAACTAAGGACAGTGACTTGTTGAAAGAAACATTTCTTTTAAAAAATATATATTTTTAAATCCCCCCCCTAGACTGGGAAGCAGGGAGTCTCCATAGTCGAAGTGTGTTCATTTTGACTCCGGGGACCCCCAGCTTCCCGAGATACCTCCGTAGGTCGTGCTGGTATCTCCTGCATGCGTAAAGGTCCCGCGTGACGTGGGCCAGTAAGAAGCCACGATGGATGGTGGCCGGCATCACGCATGACCTTTAAGCCGCCATATTGGTTACCCAGCCGGGGCTGCTACTAGAATGACCTACGGAGGTAAGTATCTCGGGCAGCAGGGGGTCCACTGGGCTGAAAATAACGTGGTTGTTATGGAAAACCCCTGCTTCCCACCTGGTACCAAAACACCTCTAGATGAAAATGCACCTTTAATAGGATAAATGGAGCAAAATGGCACACTTTTTTTCAATTGGTAAAGTATATGTATTTTTAAAGTTACATTTGTGTCAAAGGTGGTTTTTACAATCTTTATCTAGTCACTCATTAGGTGATGACGGTTTATCCATCCACAACTAGAAATTAATTCTAGTCTATTTTTTGCATTGCTTGTATAGTAAGTATGAGGCTATCATTAGTCAAACAGATAAACATAAGCAGCTGCCCTGGAGAAAAGGGAAACATTAATTTTTAACAGGATGCAAATAAGTGTGTGTGTGTATTATATATGACACACACACACACACACGTGTGTACATAGTATACATCCATCTCAATATTTATGCACACACATTGAATAAGGAGGTTACACGTTATGAATTCCTTGTGTGTGTTGTCTACACACGTACGTAATCTTTGCATACCACTGTGAAGACAAGTGAAAATAATTTCAACAATGTCTCCAGACATCAACTCCTAACATGGCCCTGTGTTCAAACCGCTTCATTCTCCCTCAGCAGATCCCTGTGCTTGGGGTGAAAGGGAAAATGTGTTCAAGGTCAAGACATAGGCAAACATTACACTGAGAGTTTATCTGAATATGTTTACCTCTGCCACTGGGAAATGGAACTGGCAAATTTTTATGGCACTGCTCCGTGCTGTGGGGACGGCTAGATTAGGGGTCTGTCTGTTTTGTACACATGGCATATACCAGTATGTACATATCATTTTATTTCTATAGCACCAGCCATATACGCAACGCTTTACAATATTACGATAGGAGGTAAATAATGTACATTACAAACAATGGAGATGAGCACAACATAAGGCTAAAGGAGACCCTGCCTAAAGAGCTTACAATCTAAGTTTTATGTTAGGAGTTTTACAGGAGGAGTAGAAGTGCAGATATGGGCGGTCAAGGGCATCTGGAGTCGTGAGCAGAGGCGCAAAACGTTTGATGGGATACGTCCTGTAAGAGGTGGATTTTCAGCTGGGCATTGAATGTGGAACGTGAGGGAGCTTAATACAGTGATTAAACCGGCAGTCCCTCCTGCAGGAACGTGTTAAATGGGTTAAGTCTTGCCCTTTTCTTTCTATGAACAAAATCTGCCACCTGTAAATATTCTTTAATCATTCTTTTAAAAGTTTAAACACGGTAGTGTGAGCTGTGACTTGGGAGGATTTGATTTCCTCCGGCTGCTCCCTTCTGTCTGACGTCACTGTGTGTTCAACAATAGTTAGCACAGACTAAAAGAATCGCCTCTCTCCCCCCCCCCCCCCTTCCCTTTATTGACTATATTTAGAGCTTTGCCTGTGCAAACTCCTGCCCAGCACACTCTTATCACAGAAGGGAGCTGCCAAAGTAAAAAAAAACATTACAAAAATGTAATGTATTTATAGTCTTATTGTTTTTCTCTTGTAAAAAAAAAAAGAGAGAGAAGGCGTTGGTCACACAGATTGAATTCCTTTAACGTGTCACTGGTTGGTTTTGTTCTCTGGAGGGGCCGCACCTAACCGGCCTGGGTGATCTTACACTTATTTCATTTTGTGACTCCGTTCCCAATGGTTACCGTTGCAGGCATTGAGGTCAGAGAAGCCGTCGCCATGTACTCCGAGTGGAGGACCCTGCACCTCGTCATAAAGAATGACCAGGGCCACACCAGCGTGCTGCACAGCTACCCCGAGAGCGTGGGCCGTGACGTGGCAAATGCCGTGGTCCGACCCCTGGGACAGGCCCTCAACGCGCCGTCCACGGCTGGAAGCGAGAGCATATTAAAAACGGACAAAGAGGTGAGCGCCCCTCGTTCTATTAATAACAATGTTCTTCTTACTGTATGTACAAAAGTGCATTAACGCCATGATTATTATATTTTTAGCAACAGTATAATCTGCAGAGTAATCTATTTCAGGGGTGCAAAAACTTGTGTCTGTGCCCCTTGCCTGCTCTTCCCCTGCCCCGCCCCCCACAATAACTTTTCTCTGATGTCACGACTATTTAATACAAAGACTCGTTCATACTTTTTGCTTTTATAGTCTCCCAGGAAGGGATACAAAAGTAAAATGGAAAACATGTTGCCAAAGAAAAATGAAATAAAAAATGTTATCAAGGTGCCTCTGATGGAGTCACCTGTGCTGAAGCACTGATATCCTGGAATCCTGACCTGTTGCAAAGAGGGGGGGGGAGCTTGAGGACTGGAGTTGAGCACCCCTGCCTTTGGTGACCGAAAAGTCAGGATACTTTGTGCTCATTCATTCTGTAAAACACCATTTTCTTGCTTGTCACATTTGTGAGTGCTGGTACTTGGTGTGTACTCTGCTCTGCACTTACACCTATCTTTGCATTAGCAGTTTACTTGGCACGACAGTCGGCCTTTAAGGTCAGTTTTATCTTGCGAGTGCGGCCCGTTTTTCATCTGCTTCCAGATCTTGTCTTGACACAAGAAGCTCGATGACGCGTCAGCTAGCGGGGAAGCCGTCTTTCCGTGTGGTCACGTGGTGTGTGTGGAGCTAATGGCGGGGAGGGGGCAGCATTTCCATGTTTTGCAAAGCGAGATTTGGCTCTCAAGCTGAGTAACAGAGTGAGAATGGAGGGACCTTCTTAGTGCAGCCCTTGCAGGGAGCCTGGTATGAGGAGAGTTGCTTGTTTATCCATTCCAAGCTGAAGCTCTGAAAATAGAGGGGTGCCCCCCATTTCCCCACGTTTTGGCCATCGCTCCCTACAGACCACAGATTGCCGCTTTAACCTGTGCACGTGCTGCCAGGACGCCAGGCGCGCGTGCAGCAGCCAACGCTGCGGCCGTAGCCTTGGATCGCTCCAAGCTGCAGTAGCCGCGTTGGTCCTGAGAAATGCTGTTTCCCGGTTGTGACACCTTTTTCCAGCGGACCGGCCTTGGAGTTATTCATAGGTGAAATTCTAGCATGGTAGAGCTTTCCAAACCTCTTGGGTTTCTTCCTAAAATGGTCTACTTTTAATTTCATCCATGGAGAACATGTTTGGGCTGCTAAAAGTTATCCCAACCTTCAACAAATCTGCTATTCCCGTTACATAAACCCAGTGGAGCAATGCCCTCTACTCGCTATCAAATAACGCAATGTCCTTTTTACTGCGGTCTCTTTCCTGCTGGTATTTAAATAGCAATCCAAGACATTTTGTTTATACAGCATTGAAGCAGGGGGTTTCCGGGGACCTCCTGCTTCCGCAGATACAGACCTCCGTACAGGGTGCCGGTAGCCATTCGGCTAGCTGGGGTTCACGTAATGGCCGCTTTTCAAAGCTCCCACGCCAGTAGGATGCCGTGACGTCATCAGGTTCGGCTTCCTATTGTCCCACGTGACGCGGGAGCGTTAAACTTTTGCCGAGACACCAACACCCGTCTCAGAGGTTTGTATCTTGGGAAGCATGGGGTCTCCGGAACTGAAATTAACGGGGTTCAGCCCCAGAGACTACCTGCTTCAAACCTATGTAAAAATGGCACGAATTGCTCCTTTAACCTTGTATTGACCTTAATCTGCCAATGCATTTCTCATTTGGTACAGTGCAGAGTATGTTGTTCATTGCTCCTATAAAGCGTGAAAAGCCTAAATGAAGTCTGTGTGTATGTAAATCGGGCAATAAAATGTGTTGTATTCACATTCCAGGTGAAGTGGACCATGGAGGTGATATGTTACGGGCTCACCTTGCCGCTGGAAGGGGACACGGTTAAGTTCTGCGTGGATGTTTACACAGATTGGATCATGGCTCTCGTGTGTCCCAAGGATTCCATCCCTCAGCCAGTCATCAAAGAGCCCAACATGTACATCCAGATCATCCTCAAGCACCTGCAGAACCTCTTTATACCAAGGTGAGCTGCGGCTGACCGAACGCTGCTCAAACCTCCGTGCTCCCGGCCACACCAGGGGTGTAACCTTTACCGTGCCGGCGTCCCGTACCTGGTACATCCTGCGCCCTTGCTCGTTTTTGGAGGGGTAGACCGGTCTGACTTCTCTGCTACACTTTCCCGCATCCAGCAGCGTCAACGGGGTGCACTCAAAGGCAGGGGTTCTCAACTCCAGTCTTCAAGGGCCGCCACGAACAGGTCAGGTTTTCCGGATATCCCTGCTTCAGCACAGGTGGCTTGGTCTTTGACTGAGCCACTGATTGAGCCACCTCTGCTGAAGCTGGGATATCCTTAAAACCTAACCTGTTGGGGGTCATGACTGGATTTGAGAACCCCTGCTCTAAGGTTTAATGTAACCAACCGATATCCTATACAAATGTGACGTGTGCACCTTTTTCAGGTGACATTTGGGGTTATCAGTCTCCACCTTCCCCACCCCCCTCCTTCTTTCCACATGTCATCGCTCCCCCCCTTCACCTATGCATATGCCCACACACTGCACTACTGTTTACACACATAACAACTTCTACACCCCTCCAATAAAAAGCACCCCACATATCCTCTATTCACCTCCTCTCCCCCCTCTTTCGCCTCGCTGCTGGGGATATCTCTCCTAATCCTGTCACATACCTCGCCCACACCTCCCTGCCACCTCTTCCCCTGCTAATGGTGTTAACCCATCTAATTTACTATCGGTCACCCTTAAAACTCATCTCGCAAAAGAAGTGTCCCAATAGCCTGGACTCGTGGCTACTGCACCACTCTGTCACTCTTGCCAACCACTATGGCCAAGCACTGTCATCTACTACACATAACCACCATCAAGACCAGACACTGCCATCTACTACATATAACCACCATCAAGACCAGACACTGCCACCTACTGCACATAACCACCATCAAGACCAGACACTGCCATCTACTGCACATAACCACCATCAAGACCAGACACTGCCATCTACTGCACTTATTCCCTCACCTGCTGTCTCTGTAACTCTCCCAACACACCAAGCTCTCCGGGGCAGGGATTTCCTTTCCTATTGCCTGACTTTGCCGTGCTTATTGTATTATAATTCCCTATATTGTCTTTTGTAACGCGCTGAGTACACTGTCGGAGCAATATAAATACATACATGTCTACCGGCTTTACCAAGCTCATCACATAATATGGTTCCATAGGAAAGGATGGGATTTTGTGCTTTGATTTAAAGGTGCGTTTCTAGGAGTATGTAACAAAATACAATGCGCGCACCTAAAATTAAGTGATTAGTGAATCTAAGCGATCAATAAGTGATGATTAATACATGTGGAGAGGTGCAGCTAACAGAAGGGTGTTTCTCAACACCTTTTATAACACAACAAACAAACCTTAACGCAAACTCTCCTCATGTATAGCTTTAAAAAAAGTGTAAGTGAATAAACAGGGAATGCAATCAATGTAACTCACTCCAAGATGTTGATGGTAGGGGTAAGATCAGAGATACTGATCTAAGGAGGATATTATAATCGGGAACTCCCCAGGTATATAAAATAAAGAGGAAATATATAGTACCGTTTATAATACAGCACAAAGTGAGCAGTGAGCCCAAATACAAACTCACATGGTGACCACGCTGGGTGTACGGCGTCGGCGCTCTGCTCACAAGCAGCGGGTGATGGGCAGCAGCAGGCGCTCTCCTTTCCCTGGTCTCACAGTTCACGCAGGCGAATCGCACTTCCGGGTTCCCCCAGCGGATGACGTCACCGCGATAGCCAGCCAATGGGAGCCTTCAATCCAGCCGGAGCTTTAATAATGCAGGGAGCAACAGGCACAGCACACAACGCTTCAACTTTTGAAGCGTTGTGTGGCCGTGCCTGTTGCTCCCTGCAAGGGACGTCCAAGGGTCCTGTATTACTTCTGAAGCGTTGTGTGCTGTTCCTGTTGCTCCCTGCATTATTGAAGCTCCGGCTGGATTGAAGGCTCCCATTGGCTGGCTATCGCGGTGACGTCATCCGCCGGGGGAACCCGGAAGTGCGATTCGCCTGCGTGAACTGTGAGACCAGGGAAAGGAGAGCGCCTGCTGCTGCCCATCACCCGCTGCTTGTGAGCAGAGCGCCGACGCCGTACACCCAGCGTGGTCACCATGCGAGTTTGTATTTGGGCTCACTGCTCACTTTGTGCTGTATTATAAACGGTACTATATATTTCCTCTTTATTTCATATACCTGGGGAGTTCCTGATTATCCCATCCTCCTTAGATCAGTATCTCTGATCTTACCCCTCCCATCAACATCTTGGAGTGAGTTACATTGATTGCATTCACTTACACTTTTTTAGCTATACAAGAGGAAAGTTTGCGCTTAAGGTTTGTTTGTTGCGTTTCTAGGGGTGCTTTATTATTTTTATTTTTTTGGTACTAGGTGGGAAGCAGGGCGTCTTCAGTGCTGAATCTAGTTAGTTTCAGCTCCGGGGACCCCCTGTACCCCGAGACTCTCGCCTCCGTAGGTCATGCCAGTAACAGCCGGGGCTGGCCACACAATATACCGGTTTAAAGGTCCTGCGTCATGTGGGCCAATAGGAAGCTGCCACCTCATCTGTCGCGGCTTCCTATTGGTCTACACGCTGCGGGACCTTTCATTTTTATTATTGTGTAATATGCAATAAGTTGGCAAGATTGCCGTACTATACAACATGCATAACAGGTAACATTGTGTAAGAAGATAGAATATAACAATGATTCGATTCGATTTTTATAAGACCATACCAAACGGATTAGAAAATAATAAATGTTTAATTTATAATTTTTCTGGAAAGTGGATGTTTCCGAACCGATTAATGAGAGATCTATAATAACAAAGGAATAGGCGTGTTAGAGGGAAAGGGGAATAGATTTTATTAAGTGTGTGTATATACTTTTCTAGAATACTAAAAATGCAATGGTCTCCAAATATTGTGTATATGTACAGTATACATGCATACATACAACTCTCCATCTACATATAAGTGCCACCTACGTATTTATAACACCATTCGTATATGCAACGTTACAGGGTTAGAAGCCCTTTATTTGCAGGCAGTGATAATAATATACAGGGGGATAACACTGAGTATGAGGGGAATGTGATGTCCCTCGGGCAGGAATTCCAGCCTAAGTGCTATGCTCGGAGACTTTAATAAAAGAGGGTAAGTGCATTTGCTTTGAATGGAAGACCAAGAAGGGCAAAGTGTGTTTTTGAAGAAAGCTGCATAATAAATGTTTTCCAAGCTTCACTAAAACGGTGGTTCAGCAATCACATGAAATATAAATCAGATCTGTGCAAGAAAGGAACTATTGCAGGAAAATGCCCACAACAGTAATGTAGCTTTCGTGTGTAACCTCAAGCGTGAGGCTGTGCAAAATGTGGGGTTCACTTCCTGCTCCCGTTCGTGTTTCCCGCTCTTCGTTGGTCCTTCTCACCGTTCCCCTATATGTTTTCGCTAGTTCCTGTATGTAAGTCTGTGATGGGGATCCTCCCTAAGTTCCTACACCCGGTCTAGTACAGGCATTAACGTACGCAATGGGACCGGAGCATGTATGTAAAGCGAAAATGTACTTAAAGTGAAGCACTACCTTTTTTTCCCACTTATCGATGCATGTACTGTACGGCAATTGTCATATACGTGCAGAACTGATGTAAATAACGCATTTGTAACAGGCTCTATACTGTCCCTGCTTGCGCACAGATTCGGTACAGGTAGGGAGCCGGTATTGCTGCTCAGGATATGCTGACAGGCGCATGCGTGAACTGCCGTTTGCCTATTGGGCGATGTGTTTACTCGCGAGTGTACTTAAAGTGAGTGTACTTAAACCGGGGTATGTCTGTACATATCACATAAAAGTTGGAAATAAATAAATGGAGACAGTGATGGCGGATACAGTAGATGTCTGGAAAAAAAGGTTGGACGTTTTTTAGAAAGGAAAGTTATACAGGGATATACCTAATAAGTAAACATGGGAAGGATGTTGATCCAGGGAGTAATCTCATTGCAAATATTGGAGTCGGGGGAATTTAATTTCCCCTTATGAGACATCATTGGGTAATGTGTCGCTTTAGGTGGACGCGGCCTTGACGTCACCCTGCAGGTTTGCCCTCATTGGCTGAACCGCCGAGGGGCGTGGCCTAGAGCTCCGTCACGACTCCTGATATCAATTTTCTTGAGAGCAGGAGTTTGTTGGCGCGGTGGCCCCATTGTGGGGCGGCTCTTGTCCCTGCAGCGACCGCCACAGCGGGCGCTGCAGTAGCCAGCGGGGACCTGGCCTAAGTGGCCGGCTAATCATGGACTGAGCTGGTTAATAGATTATGTTTGTTGTTGATGTATCTTTGTCACCTATTCTTTGTCAGCTAGTCTTATCTTCTCTGTATAGCGGCCAATATATACACGGGAAGACAGGCCCAGCGCCAGCCTGGAGCAGGTGATCTAATTGTCCGTATTGTGTGACATTGGCCCGATATCTGCAAGTAACTGGAGTTTTAGCGAATAAGCAAATAGCTGTTAGTGACTCGTTTGCATAAGCAGCTGTACAACGGCCCTCGTCCCTGCTTCAACCCATATCCCAGGGGCTCCACTACAGTCCTCAATTAATCCACCCCTCCCCCCAACAGATCAAGTTTTCAGGATATCCCAGCTTCAGCACAGGGGGCTCAATCAGAGGATCCACCTGTGCTGAAGCTGGGACTGATCCACCTGTGCTGAAGCTGGGACTGATTGTGCCACCTGTGCTGAAGCTGGGACTGATTGTGCCACCTGTGCTGAAGCTGGGACTGATTGTGCCACCTGTGCTGAAGCTGGGATATCCTGAAAACCTGACCCTGTGTTAAGGGATACTATGGAGGGGTATGGATCCTCTATGGCAGGGGTGCACAAACTGGGGGGTGCGGGGGATTTTTCTGGGGGGGCGCGGCTGTTGCAGAGGCACCGTGTGCTTCCCGAGGCATTTAAATGTTGGGGGACCGCGCAAGGCCTCTGCAACCTCAACTTACTGGGATTCAGCCGGCTTCCGTAAGCGTCGCCATGGCAAGGTGGCATCATGTGACGTAACGCGCGTCATATGATGCGGGGTCACGTGACGTCACATGACCTGCGGCCTCATTTGACGATGGTTCACAGGAAAGGGGGAGAGCTGGGGCTGGCAGGCAGTGGGGTGCAGCGCAGAAACTTTGCGCACCCCGGCTCTATGGGATATTTTGACCTGTATGCATACATGTGCTCATATACTATAGATATATATACTAATGATCGTCAGTTAAAGCTTCAGAGACGGTAGAATCCGTCCACATGACGGCAGAGGAGGAGCTGGTAACAGGGTTCACCGACAGTGCAGAAGGGTTCATCACCCTGCAGTCATACTTTGTAACTTCAGGAGAATGTGGCGGGTCTCTGGCGCCCGTCCATACCTCGCAGATCGAGACGCCACAGGAACTGGGACGGTCTGTTAAATTAAAAACAATTTAGAGAAGGATTAGGACTGTATACAGAGCCGGCACTACAATGAGACGCCAGGCTCCTGCTGCTTCCTACGCTGAGCTATTTTGATTGCAGACCATATACATTTACTTGCCGGAAATAAACAGTGTCGTTTGCGAGTCGGGCGTGGGATTGGCTTTGAATGTTTATTTGGATTAAACGTGCAGTCCTATTGAGGCTACTGTGCACTAATGGCAGTGGCATGTTTAGTAGGTTACGTGTTGGTGAATTACATCTTTTAAAATAAAGCGTCGTATGCTATGAAATGTTTTCATACGATCTGTATCGGATCTCTCGGCGCTTATGACTTCTTCCTTGTTCTTGGTTTTGAACCACCGTCATTGTTTGGCAATCGTTATCAGATTGCTGTTCGTTTCCTGGTCCTCTGCATTTCCGCAGGAATCAGAGATTCGGAGGGGGGGGCAACTCCAGTGCACAAGGGTTTACAGGGTCAGGTTTTCTGGATATCCCTGCTTCAGCACAGGTGGTGCAGTCGAAGACCGAGACACTGATTTCCCCAGTCTTCAACTGCACCACCTGTGCTCAAGCAGGGATATCTGCAAAACCTGGCCTGTTCCGGGGGACTTGAGGACTGGAGTTGGGCACCCCAGGTCTAAGGAAGCGGGTGACTCATTTCTTTTTGCTTTTGTTCCGTCCGTGCAACTGTATGTGAGAGAGATGAGGGGACCGATTGGTAAATCTCATCTTATACGGTAGATAGCAGTGCATACAAATCTTTCCACTACAATCCTGCATTATATCCGTGTCCCCGCTGGGGACATATTATAAACACACGGTGTGTCGGTGCAGTAGGATCTGGTGCTGGAGCGGCACTGCGTTACCTGCATTATATCCGTGTGTCCCCCGCTGAGGACATGTTATAAACACACGGTGTGTCTGAGCAGTAGGATCTGGTGCTGGAGCGGCACTGCGTTACCTGCATTATATCCGTGTCCCCCGCTGAGGACATGTTATAAACACACGGTGTGTCGGTGCAGTAGGATCTGGTGCTGGAGCGGCACTGCGTTACCTGCATTATATCCGTGTCCCCCCGCTGCGGACATGTTATAAACACACGGTGTGTCTGAGCAGTAGGATCTGGTGCTGGAGCGGCACTGCGTTACCTGCATTATATCCGTGTGTCCCCGCTGAGGACATGTTATAAACACACGGGTGTCGTTGCAGTCGAGGATCTGGTGCGGAGGCGGCACTGCGTTACTGCATTATATCCGTGTCCCCCGCTGAGGACATGTTATAAACACCACGTGTGGTGTCTGAGCAGTAGGATCTGGTGCTGGAGCGGCACTGCGGTTACCTGCATTATATCCGTGTGTCCCCGCTGAGGACATGTTATAAACACACGGTGTGTCTGAGCAGTAGGATGGTGCTGGAGCGGCACTGCGTTACCTGCATTATATCCGTGTGCCCCGCTGAGGACTGTTATAAACACACGGTGTGTCTGAGCAGTAGGATCTGGTTGCTGGAGCGGCACTGCGTTACCTGCATTATATCCGTGTCCCCGCTGAGGACATGTTATAAACCACGGTGTGTCTGAGCAGTAGGATCTGGTGCTGGAGCGGCACTGCGTTACCTGCATTATATCCGTGTCCCCGCGAGGACATGTTTAAACACACGGTGTGTCTGAGCAGTAGGATCTGGTTGCTGGAGCGGCACTGCGTTACCTGCATTATCCGTGTGTCCCCGCTGAGACATGTTAAAAACACACGGTGTGTCTGGGTGCAGTAGGATCTGGTGCTGGAGCGCACTGCGTTACCTGCATTATATCCGTGTGTCCCCCGCTGTGAGGACATGTTATAAACACACGGTGTGTCTGAGCAGTAGGATCTGGTGCTGGAGCGGCACTGCGTTACCTGCATTATATCCGTGTCCCCGCTGAGGACATGTTATAAAACACGGTGTGTTCGAGCAGTAGGATCTGGTGCTGGAGCGGCACTGCGTTACCGCATTATATCCGTGTCCCCGCTGAGGACATGTTATAAACACACGGTGTGTCTAGGCTAGGATCTGGGCTGGAGCGGCACTGCGTTTACCTGCATATATCCGTGTCCCCGCTGAGGAATTTTAAAACACACGGTTGGTCTGAGCAGTGAGGATCTGGTGCGGAGCGGCACTGCGTTACCTGCATTATATCCGTGTGTCCCCGCTGAGGACATGTTATAAACACGGTGTGTCGGTGCAGTAGGATCTGGTGCTGGAGCGGCACTGCGTTACCTGCATATATCCGTGTGTCCCCCGCTGAGGACATGTTATAAACACACGGTGTGTCTGAGCAGTAGGATCTGGTGCTGGAGCGGCCTGCGTTCCTGCATTATATCCGTCCCACCCCGCCCCGCTGAGGACATGTTTTAAACACACGTTGTGTCTGAGCATAAGGATTCCCGGGGGGGTGCTGGAATGGCACTGCTTTTCCAGCCCCCCATTGCCACTGATGGGTTTAAAATCCCCCCCCCCCTTGAATCTGAGATCTTTCTGAATCTGAAAAGCTTTCCACCACCCTACAGTTAGTAGGGTCTGTGTCCCCGCTGGGTGGAATTATACTGCGGCTGTGTCATTCGGATGCAGGGCAATTAGTTTATACATTTGTTTTATTAGCTCGTTGGCATATTTAAACACTTCACACCACCAAAGGTCCTCACGGAAAAGGTTGTTTTACGGTCACTAATTCTACATTTTGTTTATGGCTGCCCTAACCTCGTAGTAATACTCAGCGTGTGTGTGTGTCAGACCATATTATACCCATTAATGCACAAAATAACGCAGTAACTAATGCACATTATCTCCTTAACCATTGTGTGCAATAGCACTACTGTTAAATACCGCGCCAGGCTTTACACAGCGGGCTGCGTTAACGGGAGCAACAGCGTCTGCACATCTAGCAGAGTTTTGTGCCCCCGCTGGGGCGTTATGGTGGGAGATTCTGCTTTGCACCCATTGTGTGTGTGTGTGAGAGATATCTAACATCCTTTCTCTAGGATATACTCGCATAACAATGATCACACTTGCCTGGTGCACTGTAGTAAAATTACACACAGGTGTTAGCAGGCACTCTCAGGAACTCAATATAATGAAAGTTTTATTCAAAGATCAATCTTTTCGGGGGGGGGGGGGGTTTCTTCGTTATATTGAGTTCCTGGGTGTCTGTTTAATATATATCTCTGTGTGTTTGTATCATTAGCATGTCAGTAGGTGCCAGTGTGTTTTGTGGTCTTCTAAATGTTGTGTAATCATACTCTCTATTTCATATAATTACCCATTCATTTTGCATTAGGGGTCAGAAATACTCTGATCTTATTGTGCAGCACGTGTATGTGGTGCTCAGACCAGCCACGTGAGACCTTACACGGGACAGAGTTGGTGTGTTAGCTCTCTGTGTATGTATAATGTATGTGAGGTATATCATCCTGCAGCCTGGGTTGGTGTGTGAGCTCTCTGTGTATGTATAATGTATGTGATGTATATCATCCTGCAGCCTGGGTTGGTGATATAAAGGCCGCAGTTATCCTAACCTCGTAGTAAAGACGGCTTTCCTTGTTGGGTCTTTTGCAGGCAGGAGCAGATCAGCAGCCACATCCAAATCCGGCTCTGCTTGCAGGTCCTGCGCTCCGTCCAGAAGCTGGCCCGGGACTCCCCCAGCACGGCCCGCGACTCTCCCAGCACGGCCCGCGACTCTCCCAGCATGGCCCGCGAGACCTGGGAGGTCCTGCTCCTGTTTCTGCTGCAGATTAACGATGCCCTTTTGGCCGCTCCCACCGTGACAGGTTGGTTGTATGCAGCCGCACGGCTTGTTTGTTACGCAGAGAACGGGGGCCATGGCTGGTGGTTTAGTCGGGAGGGGCCATCTCCAGTCCTCAAGCCACCAACAGGTTGAGTTTTCAGGGTATCCTTGCTTCAGCACAGGTGGCTCAATCAGCCCCTGCTTCAGCACAGTTGGCCCAGTCTTTGACTGAGCCATCTGTGCTGAAGCTGAGAGATCCTGAAAACCCGAACTGTTGGCGGCCATGGACTGGAGTTGGCCGCCTCCTGCTCTAGGTTACTCTCGGAGCATGGGAAAGTACTTTACATTAACCCATTGAGTACCAGATGGGCCAGCAATGCATGGCTGAGGGGGGATATTTGTTGCTGTTATTGACATAACTGTTTTCCTAGCAATTTCATTTTGTTTGTTACCAACATTTTTATTAATTTGTACTCGGATTTACTGGGTAAATCTTACATTTTATGTGTCATTCAGGCTTGGGAAAGTATCTGAAGCTTTTAGAACTCGCCCCATACAAAGCGCCAACAATATTTGTTACCCTGGTGCTCACCGTGGGGCCGGGGCTAACCGTGGGAACCCGGGGTGCCGGGGCTCAGATTGGGTTCCCATCTTTGGGCCCAGCTTGGGTTCCCATCTTTGGGCCCAGCTTGGGTTCCCATCTTTGGGCCCAGATTGGGTTGCCATCTTTGGGCCCAGATTGGGTTCCCATCTTTGGGCCCACATATGTAACTAAATCCATCACTTTGCAACGAAGTTTCAGGCGTTGAACACGATTAGGAGAAGTAATGGTGATTTTGTATATTTGTTAAACAAACAAAAAAAATAAGCATTTCAAGGCACATTGCTGAATTGTGCAAAAATATATCTGTCTATCTATCATCTGGCTACGTGTCCATCAGGATTACCGAAGCTTCACTCCAAAAAGCAACACTTTATATTCTGCTTTTTGAGCCGAAACGTTCGTACGCCCGACGTGGACTGGATGTGGCACAATAAAACCTTTTGATTTATTTTTTTTAATTCATTTTTTAGCACAATTCAATAAAGTGCCTTGGACTTTTTCAATGCTTTGATAATTCTACTTGGCGCTCGCAGAAAGCCCCTCCCCAGAGCGCCCCACGTATTCGATTCTTGTATCTTTCACGTTTAATATTCTGCACAGATCACCTTGGCAGACGCCCAGGAATTTGAGGCCGTTTTTTTTTTGAGGTTTCAAGTTGGTCACTTCCCTGACCTAGAAGGGATCAG
Organism: Ascaphus truei; assembly: GCA_036426205.1. Taxonomy (NCBI): domain Eukaryota; kingdom Metazoa; phylum Chordata; class Amphibia; order Anura; family Ascaphidae; genus Ascaphus; species Ascaphus truei. Next base: position 9,960,947 of record CM071587.1, read on the forward strand.
GCCAATACGTGTTCTGTGTCGTACGTAGCACAGTGCTTTGCTTGCCTCTCTGGCAGTGACGGGGTTAACGTTACAATGCATGGCAGCACGCTCTGCACATGAAAGGGTTAACACAACTCTGCCGACATCTGTCGCAGGCGGCATCGCCGAGAGCCTGGCCGACAAGTTGATTGGTGTCCTGTTCGAGGTCTGGTTCCTGGCCTGTACCCGGTGCTTCCCGACACCGCCCTACTGGAAGACGGCCAAAGAAATGGTGGCCAACTGGAGACACCACCCAGCTGTGGTGGAGCAATGGAGCAAAGCCATCTGTGCACTGACATCAAGGTATGGGAAGTGCTATAAGGTGATGGGTCCCAATTGTCCTTAAAGAAGGGGTTTGCTGTGCTGGAAGGGTGCCTCCGAAAGCTGGTTGGACAGGGCCCTTAGAGTAGGAGTGGCCACCAACAAGCCAGCTTGTAAGGATATCCCTGCTTCAGCACAGGTGGTCCAGTCAACGACTACAGCCCTCGAGAACCACCAACAGGTCAGGTTATAAGGATATCCCAGCTTTAGCAGAGGTGGTTCAATCAGTGACGGAGTCTTTGACTGAGCCACTGACTGAGCCACTGATTGAGCCGCCTGTGCTTAAGCTCGGATATCCCCAATACCTGGCCGGTTGGTGGCCCTGGAGGAGAGGAGTTGGCCAACCCTCCCTTAGAGCCATGGGGAATCCCAGCCAGACCGCGGTATGTACAACTAACCAAGGCTTGCGTCACACAGTCACATTCGCGCTAATGACGCTAAAGATGCAGTACCCCTGGCGAGTTTATTTCCACGCTGTACGGCAGGGTCTGTTCCCCTAGTTTTAGTGCTTTCCCTGCTCACCGATTTTATAAGTTGTGAGCCCAAAACTGACGTGTGTGACATCACTGGACTTAAAATAAAAACCGCGTCAGAGAAGCTCAGGAGAAGAGTTCCTGCGGGAAGTCTCTGTGATTTGTGCACGGGAACCGGCTCTGTGCTGCCAGCTGGGGTGTGTTTGAAGCATTTCAGGCAGTAAAGGGGGTTAAAGTATACTGTGCTTGGGTAACGTGAGTTTCTTGCCGACTTTCCCTCAGGTTGCTGCGCTTCACCTACGGCCCGTCGTTCCCTCCATTTAAAGTCCCCGAGGAGGATGCCAGTCTGATTCCTGCCGAAATGGATAATGAATGCGTGACCCAGACCTGGTTCCGCTTCCTTCACATGCTGAGGTACTGAACCCAACACTACCGCGCCTCCCCTCCCCCCCTCCAATGGTGCCAATCCCAATAAAGTCGACGGTAGCTTGCATGCGACATCGGCCCAGTCGGCACCATCGCAGTTTAATGAGTAGCCCCCTCCGGGTCACTTGGTAGCATTGTGCCTTAGATATGGGGGGGCTCGAATCCAGTCCTCAAAACCCCCCACAGGTCACGTTTTTCAGTCTATCCCTGCTTCAGCACAGGCGGTGCAGTCTTTGACTGAGCCACTGATTGAGCACCCTGTGCTGAAGCAGGGATATCCGTAGTACCTGAACTGTTGGTTGTCCTTGTTTTTAGTGGATTTCACCCATGATAACGAGACAAATGTAATATTCGGTTTTCCACAGCAATAACTAGGGCTCTAAACTTCAGGGGTATAGGGATGTTAGGGACTGTAATACAATGACATGGGCAGTGGGTATTTATGGTGATAGTGACAGCTACATTTTCAGCTCTGGATCCCCATATACTTAGTTTTAGGTGCCTGTGTTAACCCTCCCCCCCCCCACCCCCCACCTTCCCGGTGAAAACAAAATGGACGCTAAACCGCAAGCCAATAGGAAGCCACAATGGAAGATTGGCTGCCTATTGGGTGACTGCTGGAGCCATCTTTAGAAGACCCCGGAAGTGTGCCTCCTGGAACAGAGAATAGAGATTCGCCACCAACGACCAACCCCTCTCCTCCCCTCCAACACTCAGATTCAAATGGTTACAAAATCGTTTTTCAATCGATGTGGATGTACTTACTTATGCTTTTAACCTTCAGATTTGCCTTTTTTTTTATCCACTATTAGTGCACAAATAGGCATTTATAATAATGGCTCATGCTTAATCATGAGTTTTTAGAGTCCTTGATGAAAGCTGTGAAATGTGTCGGGGACACGGTCTATCCCCCCTCACCTTGTCCCATGTTTCTAATGGTTATGCATGTTGAAACATTGAAACACTTCAGCGCGGTTATAATGCGTACCTGCCCAGACAATTTTTGCCAATTGAAGCCAGTTAAATACCCTAATAGTAAAAGTTTCTATACGTTGACACGATGCGGTTATTTAACCCTTTCAGTGCTGGAAAGTCCCGTGTGCCACAGACCTGCCGAGCGTTCTGACCATGCAAGGACTCGAGGTCTTCCTCTTCCATTCAGTGACATCTCTAGGGCCACCAGTATGAGAACTCCAGCGGCATCAGTATGGCTGCCCATTGTTCAAATGCCAAGGGTTGCAGGATTGCTATGTTGTGTGTGTGTGACCCGTGTCAGCTTAGCGTCTCCTTATAACAGCAAGAGGGTATCGGTGTTGTGTGTCGGCCTGTAGGATATTACCGTATATACCTGCTTTGTGTCTTCCATTTACGCCTGTCCCCTCCGTTGCAGTAACCGCGGTGGACTTGAGTAACCCAAGCATCATCGGCACGACCCCCAAGTTTCAAAGAGCAGTTTCTGAACTGAGCGGGATGACCCAAGAACTGAACCAGTACTTTGCCTCAAACACTCAAAATGCCTCAGATCTTCTTCCGGGCCATGCGTGGGGTCAGCTGCTTGGTGGACGCGTTCCTAGGTAATTCTGGGACCGAAGTCGGTTTGTCTCTCTGGCCTCCTAGAAACGGCAGTAGTTCTTGTTGTGTGACGCCCCTAAAACCGTACATTACTATAAAGTAACAGTGTGTAGAGGGTATTTGGTTTAGAGAACAGAGACCCGGGCTCTGTAAGAGTTTGCCTCTCCATGTTGGTGTCTTGACCCCTGAGCAGGTCCTGTTCCCCCCCGTCCCTTTTATTTTTGGGGTGTAAGGTTTTCTAGTGTTAAAAGGGGATTTTCTCACCTCTAGCTTTCGCGCTGTTAACCTTTAGACTGCTATGGGCTCTGGGGAAGCCTCCATTTTAACCTCCGGGGCACTTCATATTTCAAACACTTCTATCTCCCGAACGAAGCATCCGCTTTTTAACAATAAAAACAGCTCTGGAAAGGGCCAGAAGAGATCTGTTACAGCAAGTAAAATGTATGAAGCGGGGGCTGGACTGGCTGCTGTAATGTGAGTATGCGGGAGTCTTGTGTATCACTCTGCGCTGTGATTTCTGCAGATATTTCCTCATCTGAAAAACCACAGTCTTCCCTCTCCCTCGGCCTTAATGGCACTTAGGGGCCTATGCAGAGAGCACGCTATTTCGAAAATTCGCCATTTTTTGGAGAAAATCGCGCAGAAAGCAGCAGAAAATGGCGAGTTCCGAAAAACGCGCCAATTTTTCTTTCTTTTGTAAAACTAACTGCCTCGCGGCGGGCGAGAACCTCAATCTCGCCAGTTTTAAAAATATCCTAATGCGAGAGGCGCGAACGGCATCTAGCGGCTGTTCGCGCCATAAAATGGCGCGATTGTCTCCGTTTTGCCTCGCCAGAAAAAACTGCCGCTCGCGGCCATTTGCAAAGGGAAAAAAAAAGGCGCGAATTGTTTTAACACATTTCTGAAGCGCGCTCTCGCCAATTTAAACTCGCCCACACGCATCCATGTAAACATAGCAGAAATTCGCACTTCTCTGCATATGGAGATTAAAACTCTCCAAAAAAGCTACTTTTTATAAATTCCGCCAATTTTAAAATTCGCTGCTCTCTGCATAGGCCCCTAAATCACAAATAGCATATACTTCGTTTATTTAACCCTTCTGGGCCTTTCCATATTTCACACAGTTTAGTCCATAGGACAATAAGAAATCACATATTCAGTGTAGGTACCTGCTAAACTGAGGTCACCGTGACGAGGTTGGCAGCTTGAATCATCATGTGTGTCATCAAAAATGCAACCAAATGACTCCTTTGTCACACCGACTTGGGTTCTCAATGTAAACACGTCATAGTGTATTTTGCCCATTGGTAGGAGCGCAGGAATGTTCTTTGTCTTTTTTCTTGTTTTTCCTTTTTGATTGACAGTGACTTGGGGGAGGGGGGGGGGGGCTTGGGGAACCTGTATTGATCACCAACCATGGCATATCTGCAGGTCAATACTTGGACACTCTTGGGATTTTCTCTGCAGTTCTACCTGTTCGGCCGATCGGTTGAAATGTGGAAGTGGTCCAGGACCTTCTCTCGTATGTTTGTACGATTTGAGATAATTAACTTGGTTGGCTGGTCTCCTCTATCAAATGTCTGATATCGGCAAGGCAGCATAGTATTCCTCTGCACAGGATGACGGGTGAGGGGGTGATATGACAATGTAACTAGAATACGTTTAGGAAGCAATCCACAAGATAAGCACCCTTCTCTTTCATGACGTGAACCAGGGGCCCTGGGAGCTGATCCGTGCTACTGAGAAGGAATTGTGTGTGTGTGTGTGGTGTATCCACATCACTCAGACACCAACCCCCCTCCCCACACAACGCCGCACCACCCCTCCCCCACACCCCCCCTCCCCACCCACCGCCACCCCATCCCCACACACCCCCCCTCCCCCCCCCGCCCCACACCCCACCCCCCCCCACACCCCCCCCCCCCACACTCCCCCCACCCCCACACACACCCCCCCCCTCCCCCTGCACACACTCCAGTCCTTGAGGGCCGCAAACACAAGCTGGCTCAATTAGTGGCTAAGTATGACACAGCCACTAATTGAGCCAGCTGTGCTGAAGTAGGGGAATTTAAAACCAGAGACAGAACATGAAACACACAGAGATCAGTGCTATATTCTATATATCTTTTTAAAAAATGGTCTTTTAGTTTAACTCTTTGGCCAACGTGTTGTAAGCCCTTGAGCCCCTCCAAGCAGACCACGTCTCAAGGGTCCTAAAATCATATAAACTCAATTACTCTTTGCATTTACCAGGAAGTTTTATATTATCTGTCAAAATTAGTTGCATAGTTCTAAGTCTGATTGAAGCTCTTATTAACCTGTATAATACCAGGAAAAGCACTCTGTATTAGATTTGTCGCAATCAAACTGCCTTCAAGTTCCCATGAGAGTGGAAGGTGAGATGGAGTGAGCTTTTAACTATGCAACTAATTTTGACAGATTTATTATAAATCATTCTTCCTGGTAATGCACAGGTTATTAAGAATTTATATTAGTGTTGGGACCCTTGAGACGTGGTCTGCCTTGGAGGGGCTCAAGGGCTTACAACACTTTGGCCAAAGAGTTAAACTAAAAGACCATTTTATTCAAAAGAGATATATAGCTATATATCTGTTCTATATCTCTATCGCTGTACCGTGTATTTGTGTCATAGGATGTAGCACTGAGCTTGTCTGTGTTTCTTGTTCTGTCTCTGGTTTTAAATATATATTGCCATGCTCAGTAGCACTCCTCTTTGACACTTATACGCATATATATGTTGTGGTTAATTTGGGGGTTCAATATGAGCTTGTAGGGGGTTTCTGTGTTTTGCTGAAGTAGGGATATCCTGAAACCAGGCCCTCGAGGACTGGATGTGTGCAGGCCTGCCCTACACATCCCCACCCCCTACACACGCACACACCACATACGTTTGTGACCTGTATGGCTATGCTTTATAAAAGTGTGTAGCTGCTTTTAAGGTATGTTGTCTTTTAATAGACCTGCATTCTGCTTTTTGTACCTCTGTTAACCCCTTCGCTGTCAGGCGATCAGCCCATTGCAGAGCGCTCTGGCAATGAAGGGGGATTAGCCAGCGTGAAACATACAGCAGCCAACTAATATCTTTCTTCCCCAGCGTTGCAGTCTATAGAACATTGGGGGTGAAAGATTACTCATATATGGTATCCAAAACTGTTACTTATCGTGCACTTTGTTTGGTACAAAGAATCTGGTCAAATGGCATAATATCCGCTGATTCCTCTTACCATCGGTGTGGGATGATTACATGCACCAGCTGAGTATTCTGTTTGTGTTCAAGTCAGATTGTGTTGTGCAGGTAATAAATCAAACACTTCATATACACACACCTTAAACATCGTGGCTTTCGTAGGCGGCCGAATCCAAAAACACTAGGCTAACTGCAATTACTGTGCAAGCCAGTTAGTAACCAGAGTAAAACTAGATCTGCATTCTTAGGCCCAGGTGTACAACACGGTGCTACGGTTTCGCACGGTTTTACGGGGAATAAAGCTGAGGCTTGGCACCGTTTTCTGGATCTGGGCCTTCATTGGTATTCTCTCCCCCACGCCCTCCCTCCCCCCGGTCATCCTGGGACAGGGGTGGCCAACTCCAGTCCTCAAGGGCAACCAGCAGGTCAGGTATTTGGGATATCCCTGCTTTAGCGCAGGTGGCTCAGTTATTGGCCAACTCCAGTGCTCAAGGGCCAGCAACAGGTGGGTCAATCAGTGGCTCCGTCTTTGACTGAGCCACCTGTGCTGAAGCAGGGATATCCCAAATACCTGACCTGCTGGTTGCCCTTGAGGACAGGAGTTGGCGCCCCTGTCCTAGTAGAGGAGGGTCACATTGCAGTGGAACGGAGGCTCTCCTGGAGGTGAGACCTGGATTCTCATTCTCCTTCTGGTTCCGATGTAAAGTATTTAAAAAAGTGTCTAGCATTGCAGATTTCTTATTGCTGTTAATGGCTGTATGCATGAAAGCTTAATCTGCCCCAAATATATCATGAAATAGCCATTATATACTACTCTTTTCGAGGCTAGTTAGGGAGACACACACTACGGTGTTGTCCACTTGAACACGTCCCTGTTCTTGTCCGGCCTTAATGTTTCCAAGTTTAGGATCAGACCTGTAGAGAGGGGTAAAGGTTCTGTGAATAAAATGGTTATACCACACAGACCGACAGCCGCCCCGTCCGCATTCCCCAGCCTCTCAACCCCTCGAGCGCTTCCTCCAGGGACTTAAATACCCGGAGTCCAACTCCTGGTTGGTTGTTGCCGACACAAATCTTTGCATTTATACCGATTTGCTGAAAACAGAATCCTGCTTCTTGCTGTAACGGTGTGGAGATGATTTCCCAAAGCTGTCATTTGGAAGCATGTTCCCGTAACGATTACACAAACTCGAATCGCCCTTCAGGGGTAGGTTGTCTTGCAGAGGGGTTGGTGATGGTGAAATTTGTAATCAATGTACACACACGTGTCTCAGATTTAACGATGACGGGGTGATTATCCACGTACATGTCGCGTAACTGGTACATTTATTGTTGAAGGTAAAAAATAAAAATAGCACTTGAGCACATTCACATGGGATGTGAGGGGGTGTGGCCATGACGGGGGGTGCGGCCATGGCAGGGAATATCTGCCCTTCCATTGGCTGCCCACCGAGCACGTGACAACATTCTTGTCTTCCCTGCCAGCGTACGTGTCACAGCGCTTTGCGCGCCCACACACACACACACACACAGCCTCTGTGGGCCTGCCCCATAGAGGGCTGTGGTGTGTGGTGCACGCGCCGCAGCGGCCACTGGAGACCTGGCCTTAGCATGCAATGCTTCCACAGCAGCTAGGGATTCTGGGATTTCCCAGGCTGCAGTGGAAGCATTGTATGCCAAGGCAGCGGTGCGCAAAGTGGGATGGGCAGTTGCAGAGGCCCCGTGCTCTTCCCTGAGGCATTTAAATTAAATGCCGGGGGATCGCGTTAGGCCTCGGCAACTAACTTACCGGGGTTCCGACGCGTTGCTGTGACGCGTCGCCATGGCAATGCAACGTCAAATGACGCTGCGGTGTCATGCGGAGTGACGTCACGGCTGTCTCCATGGCAATAGGGTCACATGACCCCCGTGGCGTCATTTGACGCCGCCAACCAAGGTAGGTGGCGTGAGGGGGAGCAGGCAGTGAGGCGCTGTTCCAAAAGTTTGCGCTCCCCTGCGCTAAGAGATAATGGGGAAAGACCGGGCTGCAGACTTGTCTGAGACGTGAATGTGCTCAAGTGATGTTTTTATTTGCTGTGTGGTGGAGGCTTTTTGTGACTATTTTGCGCACCATAACTTATGTGACCGTAAAAATGAATTCTGCTTGAGCAATCTCCGTTAAAAACCCTCAGTCCTCATTGGTAACCTCTATAGAGGTTGCAGTAAAGTGAAATGACTCCGGCATTTATCAGCTTGCCTGTCATACCGTATTTATAGTTTGCCTCCTGTCTTAACTTTTCAAATTTAGTACTAAATGCATTGCACTTAAATAAAGCACTACAGCCAATCCCAGAGGATAAGTTACAGATTAGGGGATCATATCTAAATGGAAGAACATGTGATCCGCAAGTTGTCTTGGCTGAGACACAAGGTGTTTATGTACAAAATTTCCAGTGGAAGCCATATTTGAAAGGCCCCCAAAAACACTTCACATATTATTTTGTTGTTGCTGAATGATGTTTCACTGACGGGTGTAACTAATAGGAATACAATGGGTGAGGACAGTGACACACAGCCAGTAATTATACACCGTGTGGTGTCATTGGCCGGCACCTTTTTGGTCGAAATTCACCATTGACTTGAATAGGAATGTTTCGTCCGACGACGGCCTGAACGGCAGCTTCGCACTGTACAGATTGAGACCCTAAATCAGGGGGCGGCCAACTCCAGTCCAAGGGCTAACAGGTCAGGTTTTCAGGATATCGGCACAGGTGGCTCAATCAGACCCAGCCTCGGCAGAGGTGGCTCAATTCGTCCCTGCTTCAGCACAGGTGGCTCAATCTGAGTGCTGAAGCCGGCATATCCTGAAACCCTGACCTGTTGGTGGCCCTTGCGGACTGGAGTTGGCCGCCCCTGGGTTAGATGCTGTTGGGAAGCGGTAGCAGTGAGCATCTCGCCCTTGTAAAATGTGGTTGGAAATGCACTTCATCTCTGCATGTGGAGCGACGCACAGTGCCACGGAAACCTGCACTGAGCTTGCTGATGGAAACACAGTGATGCTCATAATTGGTGTACACCAAGCAGAATAAATGGGCGATCAGGGGTATCTAATAAAATCGGTCAGTAAAGAGAATCTGGGAGCGTTCCAATCTTACACTAACCAGAACTTCTCTAGACCAATGTCTGGTCCTGTAGGATATAGAGAAGGGGGCCCCAGGTGACTTCTCTGTCTCCCACCAGGTATCTCGCGTCCCAGGTCCGACAGCGCTCCTCCCACTCCGGTCAACAGGCTAAACATGCCCCAGAATACAGCCACCAACACCACCCCTCCACACAGCCGCAGGCACCGCGCAGTCACCGTGAACAAGACCACCATGAAACCCAGTGTGGTAAGTCCGAATGCCTCGCCCCTTATTGCTTTACTGATTATCTGATCATCGTATACCAGGAAGCCTTTTGGCGAGCACGTCACGATAGCGTGTGGCTTTTCTATACTCTCTACAAAAGCAACTGGTGTATCAATCGGGTATTTGGCTGTTACCAAAGAGGAACAGAACCATGAGCTCTGACAACCGGCTGAGTGAAAATGGACTGAAACAATCCACAAAGGGGGAATAGAGCTTGTGTGTTTGTGTACGAGTCTGAATGCAAATGTGATCAATGAAGAATTTAATTAAAAAAAAAAAAAGAAAGAAAGGCCCAGCATAAGACAACCACTAAAAGCCAATTTTAGTACCAGTGAAGAATAAATGAAAGCAATACCTGGAAATAATTTCGGGTTTGCGACCAGATCTATTGCTGTACAAACCGCGCATGGCTCCTGCTCCCGCGCCTGTATCATGTGTGAGTGTATGAAAACCTCCATCTACAGTAGCTTAGTTGTAGTAATCCAATTCTTTTAGTGTAATGTATATTTTTAGCCAATAAGTCCAGTGTATATTGTGATGCTTTTTGTTATGAGTCATTTGCAGAGATGGAATTATTGTGTACAGAACGTCTTGGTTCCCTGAAACGTATCACATCCTACAATGGATATACGCTTCTCGGGAACCAATATGGGTACTCGAACTTTTTATCCAATAATAGCATGACGCGAGCGAAGATTGACAATGGAAAACCACTGTTTATATGCCCGGGCGTTTCCGTGTTTCTCAGCTTCTCGACTTGTGTGGAGATGTTGGTATGCATCAAGATCCATATGCACCCATTGAATATCTCCCATGTTTGTTGTTCTATAGGTTAGCACAACCCACAGCACAAAGGTTCAGCAGCAGGCGCCTTCCACCTCCCCGCTCTCCAGCCCAAACCAAACCTGCTCCGAGCCGCGCCCTCTGCCGGCCCCCACACGGCCCAAAGTCAACAGCATCTTGAACCTGTTCGGCTCGTGGCTGTTTGATGCGGCGTTGGTCCATTGCAAGCTGCAGAACGGCGTGAGCCGGGACAGCAGCATGACGGGTAAGTGCCAGTCGCCGAGTCCAGGAGAGCCGTCCATCATTCCCATATTTCCTACCTGCAAGATTATTATTGCGAATGAACGGGGAGGTGGTGGGGATATATACATATATATAGCCATTTAATCATTTTACTTGCGGTCATGAAATAATGTTTAACCAATCCCAGCTATATTTACGCCAATGACTTACCAGACGTTTTTCGTTATTCCCGACTTGTTCATATGTACGGATAGGTGAGCTCCTCCTAAAGACGAGAAAGCTGTGCGAGGGGGCACTTTTGGGGAAACGGGTATTCGCAGGGCTAAAACCTCTAAAAGCTTCTCGGGGCAGGGACTCCTCTTCCTTAATGTTAATTTTATGTCTGAAGCACTTATTCCCATGACCTGTTCTTTATATTATTTGTTATTTATATGGTATGTATTACTAATGTGAAGCGCTATGTACATTTTTGGCGCTATATAAATAAAGACATACAATACAATAATAGGTTTATTCAGCAGAGTAAAGATCAATGTTTCGGTCCCCGCCTCGTCCTTTATCAAAGTATTTGTCTTGATACAGGTCCTAGGTGGGCACCGAAATGTTGATCTCGTTATTAAACAGCTTCTAGATTTAGAAGAGCGTGCGAATGCCTGGATCACGTCACCCCGCACATCCACCACACTTTCTAACACAAGCGTACGCGCACAGTCAGCGATGCACAGTGATAACGGGCCCCAAAAATCTTCTAGTGCTCTTTTTTTCCTAAGATGCTCATGAATAGTTACTAGCAAGGGAACTATTAGGCCTTTTGGTACTAGCATTGCAGTTTGTCGATCCTTGTGGGATCAGGGGTAGTTATTTCAAATGTTAAACAACTTGTTACTATTGTAGATTCAGTCACCCTTACGGGGAACATTTTACTTTACATGTATACTGTTTATTTAGTGTGCTGTTATTATAAAGTTGTCCTCCACTCTTCAGCTGTTTGGCTGACGGTGGCAGAGGGAAGGTGTGGAGCGCTGGGAGAGGGGTAAAACTTTGCGCACATCCGTAAGACATTGGATACAAAACGTGGATACCCTACTTACGCCTAGATTTAACTCCTTAAACACCGCTGCCACTGGTTAATATTGGTCATGGGTGCAGTTTGGGGCTGTAACATGGGAAGACGTTGCCTTGAGGAGACGAGATTTGCAGCGAGGGGCGTTGCGCGTTCACTAGCTCAAATACGCAAACGTTTTTTTTTTTACCCGCATGGGAAATGTTTGTCGCAATAGTGAAATGTGGAGCAGATCCACTAATTCAGCATCTTCCCCGGCCCTAGGCTGAGCTGTGAGAGCCGTTTTAAAGCGGTAATCCAACGTTTTACCCAGGTGTGACGCAGGCGGTCTCCGCGCCGAGGACCCCCTGCTTCTGGAGATAATGTTGATGCAGGGGAAATACGTTCAGCATTCTGCAAGGATGTATAGCACCTGTCCTATATTCATGGCCACTACCTTCACTTACAAGTGAGCTTCAGTGGGAAAAGCTGCACTAGTATTTAAAATTAGCAGGGTGTCCCAAGAGTCACATCAAGGCACATTTGAGATAGTGTCTTCGACTGAGCCACCTGTGCTGAAGCAGGGATATCCTGAAAACCTGACCTGTTGGTGGCCCTTGAGTACTGGTGTTGGCCACCCCTGGTGTGCAAGTGTTGTCCTAAGGACCATATGAAAGAGACCGTAGTGCAAAGCTGCTGGCAGTTTGAAGAGGAGGAAGCTGTAAATGAGAGAGCAGGAAGATGAGACGTATAACTCTGGCAGCCCAGGCCTCCGTGTGACTGCAAATCCGTAGAATAGGAGCAGGAAGTGGGGGAGAAGTAGAGAAGCGCGACTAGTACAGGCAAGTTTAGATGGTACCAGACTGTGTGTCTGCAATCTATTGCTCAGATTGAACAGGGTAACCATGGCGATGCGGATTTCTCCCATTATATGGTATTCCTCGCATTCTCTGGGGTTGGGGGAGTCATAGATGTAAGATCTCCCCTTTAATTTGCTGCTTTTCGCTCACTGTCAGAAACGCACAATGCAACTTTAGTGTGTTGGTCTTGCTCACCATGATATGGAGAAGTGTACTCCGGAGCAATAAGCGGTCTGCAGCGATGCAGTGTGAGAAGCCTTTATTCAGGGCTGGCCAACTCCAGTCCTCAAGAGCTACCAACAGGTCAGGTTTTTAAGATATCCCAGCTTCAGCATGGGAGTCTTATTCAGTGGCTCCCTCAACGACTGCACCACCTGTGCTAAAGCAGAGAGATCCTTAAAACCTGTCCTGTTGATGGCCCTTGAGGACTAGAGTTGGCCCCTTCTCTGCTTTAGGAAATCAATCCACTGGCAGCAAACAAACCTGTGAAGCAAGTTTTCTGTCCATGTGTTTAGCAGCTGGGTCCCGGCACCAGAATGTTGTGTCCTTCCTGTGTGGTAGCGATGCACAAACTTAATTTATCTTTCCGGGCCCAAAGTATATTTGTGACCTCGAAGAAGCGCGACATGTTGAGGGGCCCGGCTGCGTGCAGATGGACAGGAGAAGCCAAGAATATAGCAAGGGTATAACCCTTTCACTGCCAAAGCAGTGCAAGGCCCTCTGCAATCGGAGGATTAAACGCTAGTGTGTGTGTGTGTGTGTGTGTGTGTGTGTGCGCGCGCACGCACACACACTCCGTTCTCCTGTCACACCTCACCACACGCCCTTTTTCTTTCTTAACCATACAATCCCTTCGATCATATTTAGGTCAGAGATGCTCAACTCCGGTCCTCAAAAAGCCCCAACAGGTCAGGTTTTGTGGACATCCCTGCTTCAGCACAGGTTGAGCCATCTGCTGAAGCAGGGATGTCCTCAAAACCTGACCCGTTTGGGGTGGTCCTGGGGGCTGGAGGTGAGCACCCCTGCTTTAGTTGCCCCTATTAGCCACACCCAGAACACTATTATTTTCAACACCGCACAGGATATAATCGTCTCATTGGCAGCACTGGGAAAATAGCAGCGAGGCTGCTGCTTCTCTGGCCTGCTAGAATCCAGCTCTGTCTGTCTTTCTTTCTCTATACGTCTCCAGATAAATAAGTTCATTCTAGTGCAGCGCTCTCACTCATTTCCCAAATGGCCTGGATTGCAAACCCCTTGCAAGCAAAAGAGCCAGAAGTGTTTTTCTATCTAATACTCCATGAAGGAGATAGAAGCGTTTGAAACATTCCGTGTCTGGGAGGTTTAAATGGAGCTCTCCCCAGTGCCCAGAAATGGAAGGGCCCTGTCCTAGTGCTAGGTATTGTTCCACCGCACTCCACGTGTAAACAAGAGCTGGGAATGGTTAAATACACTTCATTGGACCAAATAAACCCCATAACTGAGACCGCTCCTCGTCCTGTGTGTAATGATTTAGTCATTGTTGCGCGCGGCTGCCTCCCAAACTCACACTTACGTTACACAAACCTCCATCTAATTATTTTCTTTATAAAAAAAAAAACACTAAAAAGAAAGGCTTCTTCTCTTTATGTGAAATTCTCACCATATTTAAAGTACTTTTTGTAACAACTTCTGTCCTTTGATTTCTTTCCATTTTATTTCTGTTATCTTGCAGCATCTTTTATCCAAATTCTTCTTTCTTATAAATCTTGTAAGTAGGAACCTGTAGCTTTCGCCTCGATTTTTGCCGTCCTGTTCCTTTTTATATCGCCCATTTCCCCGTAACCACGTGCATTTGTGTTTTCCGTTTCTTCCTAACATCCTTTATGGTCTTGTTGCTTTTTATTTTTGTTTTATGTTGCATTTTATGGGGAAGAAACCGTTCATTTCTGGGCGTTTCTCTGTCCGAATGGGAACGATTGTAGGTACATTATCAAACTAATCTGGTTCAATCTTCCCCATTTTATTTCATATCAAGGACTTTTGCACTAACATGTTTGTTTTCATTTGTCACTCATTGATTTCTTTCTGTTGTATCTGGATGTACTGTTTGATATTTGTGCATGGTTTTTAATTTTTTTTTTTTTTTTTACATTGATATTTTATTAGTTGTTCCTTATTGCTGGTGGCTGCATCAGAAGCGGCAAAGGCTCATGGGAAAAATGTACACAGATTTTGCACTCGTTTTCGATCCTGGCCTTTTATAGAGGTGTCGGCGCAAACCGGCTTAGCCGTGCGACCAGGGGTTCCCAACGTTTCATGTGGCAAGTTAGTAAAAAGAACGCTTTTCCGTGCGTGTGCGTGTGCGTGTGCGTGTGTGTGTGTGTAAGGACCACTCTTATTGGCATCATAAAGACATCCATGTTTGTTTTGTAAAGGTTTGGGCAGCGTACTTCCACACACCATTTTTTGTTTAGGTTTTCCCTTCTCATATTTGTCTTTGGATGGGAAGCAGCGGTGCGGAATCGTGTCCATTTCAGTTCCGGGGACCCCCTGGTTCTGGCTGGCCGCCGGCACTTTCTGATTATTTGAAATAGCCAGAGTCACGTGGGCCAATGAGAAGTGTCTCTCTCTGGGGACCCCCTGCTTCCCATCCACGTAATAGAAAAAACACGACACCGTTAAACTGTGTTTTATTCTTTACAGAGAAGCCTCACACTGAAATAGCTCAATTTAATTGAAGTTCTGTGGGATTTCAACCGTGCATGGGGTACCTATGAGGGAAGCTAGGGGTGCAATGGGGTCTAAAGCTTTATAGCAGGTTGTGTGTGTGTGTATGTGTGTGTGTGTGTGTGTGTGTGTGTGTGTCTATTTATCGGGTAGTGTACCCCCCTTCCTGACACCTTTTCCCTTTTCTTTTCATTCCGGTTTAAGAATTACTGGAACCCAACCCTTCAAAATCTTCTCAATGGCCACGCATGCTGGTTTTCTTGGTCTCTCCCACATAGCAGCTGGAGGCTTAGAAGCCAGGGGTTGTATGCCATTTGTGTAGCACCAGTGGATACACCTCCCTGCATGATTGGGAAGTGGAACATGGACATGCTATAGGTAGAGCTCTCTAACCAGGCACGGGTCCACTAACTGCATGCTTCTCTATTA
The DNA here is from genome assembly GCA_036426205.1 of Ascaphus truei. NCBI lineage: Eukaryota > Metazoa > Chordata > Amphibia > Anura > Ascaphidae > Ascaphus > Ascaphus truei. Next base: position 9,976,417 of record CM071587.1, read on the forward strand.
GCCCTTTATTCAAGTGCTTTATGGGCTGCTAAAAGTAGACGCCTTTCTCTAGACTTCCATGAGTCTCCCCTGTTCGCCATTTGGGGAAGGACTGCACCTATAGCGTGTTTAGCCCATGTCACACATCTATACTGCACGTTCTTGGTCCCTTAACTCACGTCAGTCTTCTCGAAAGCTTGAAATCAGGGCGACGTAAAGAGGTGTATTTGTGGGTGCACACTATAAATGCATCATCTTCAAAACGTAAACATTGGCTGTAATAATTCTTCTCGTTAGCCCACCTTGTTGCTTTAATTGCAATTCGTTAAACTGTGTGAGAATGTCATATTTCGCAGCACTCATTAAGTGTGTATCGCATGAGCAAACCATGCAAGACTGTCCTGTCCACCTGAACAGACCGCACGGCGCCTTCCAGCGCCAGAAACAACGGGTCTTGCGGAATAGCACCTCCTTATTGTTATTATTATTATTCTAAAAGCCCTTTCTTTTCCCGCGCTGTACGCACACAAAGTTCTGTAAAGTCGGCTTACGTGGGAGAATGTCACGCCACGCTCTGTAACATCTATAGTCGTGCAATGCTGCATTTACAGAGCGCCCATCACCATATAAACACCACTGGTAGAGAAGTCATTTATCTCATTGAAAGTGCAATCCCACATAGCCGCCCAGATGATAACCGTTCTTAAAGGGTTTAACGCTGTGTTATGGCTTGCCGAAACAAATCTAACCATGCCAATAGCAGAGATTTGACTGATTTTCCTATGTTGAGGGGGAAATGAATTACAAGCTCAATTTCTTTGGGGCCCCTAAATCTCCCGGCTCTTATGAGAGAGCCCACAAAGACGAGGGGAGGGAGTGAGGGGGGTGGTGTCTGGACTTGCTGGGGGACATCGGACAGAAGAAAGCGTCAAGCCCCTCCCAAATCTCTGCTCACCACGGATTACAAACTAGCGTAAAAAATACTTCTAGGTGACTGATTTGGGCAATGAAGTCATCAACTACCCAGACGTGACCCCTTAAACACGTCGCTGGCATTAGCTACCTTTTAGTCCTTGTACGGATTTCCCCTTTAAGTCAATTGGCTAAAATTAAACACCAAACCCATTTCAATAATAAGGTTTTCCTTAATGGGAGAAGGAGCGGCTCAGTGAGTAAAGACACTGACTGGCACTGAGTGTGAAGCAGGAGAGGGAGCGGCTCAGTGAGTAAAGACACTGACTGGCACCAAGTGTGAAGCAGGCGAAGGAGCGGCTCAGTGAGTAAAGACACTGACTGGCACCGAGTATGAAGCAGCAGAGTCTGGTTCAATTCCCAGTGTCGGCTCCTTGTGACCTTGGGCAAGTCACTTTATCTCCCTGTGCCTCAGGCACCAAAACATAGATTGTAAACTCTATGGGGCAGGGACTGCAAAATGTCTCTAAAGCGCTATGTAAAACTAGCAGCGCTATACAAGAACATGCTATTATTATTGTTATTACTTTAATGTATCACAAACATTTGACTTTAGTGATTTATTTGGCAATGAAACTTTACCGTGGTCTTATGAGTAGCCTGGCAAATGATGGCTCATTTTCTAGGGTTAGATCGGGCGGCCCTTCCAATCCCACCTGAAGTGGAGCTACGTTCACTTGTGTTTCCGGCATCCGAATGTCAGGCACGTCGTGATGGCTCTAATATCGAATGTGCCGGGGAACCCCTGGAACTGTAAAGACAAAGCCTTTCATTCAGCAGGGGTCCTGAAATTGACACACTCCGTCCCCTCCCCCCTTAACCCATCGCATACCTAATGGGTGAGAAGTAAGAGAGAAGAGGTCCATTTTCTCTGCTCAACACACTGTGACTTCACACACACATCACCAGAAGTCCTTCAAAGATCTCCCAAGTTTCAGCTTAACCATCTTTAAAAATGATTATATGGAAATTATATTATTATAAAATACTTTGGTTATCCGATTTATTTTTATATATATACTGTATGAAATGGATTTAAGTTGTCAAACGTCTCTGCCATTTTGGTCCTAGGTGGGGCTGCAGCTTTTAAAATATCGGCTATGTTGTGATTTCATGGCAATAAGGTTGGGGATCACTGGTCTGGATGGTTAATGAGTGATGGAAACAGTTAGTGATCCTACAGCAGGAGTGGCCAACTCCAGTCCTCAGGGGCCACCAACAAGTCAGGCTTTAAGGATATCTCTGCTCCAGCATAAGTGGGTCAGTGAACGACTTGGCCACCTGTGCGGAAGCGGGGATATCCTTAAATCCTGAGCTGTTGGTGGCCCTGGAGGACTGTAGTTGGCTACCCCTGCCCTAAAGTGACTTGGCCAATCGCCCCCTCCTCACCCAAGCCCCCTAACATCGTCCAACTGGCAACGCCAAATCTGTGTGTCCATGCTTCCCATGAGCCGGAGCCCGTTACTTTGCAGGAGTAACGTCCGATCAACTGCTCTCTTCTCCCTCTCCGCAGCGTTGGCAACGCAGTCCGCCGTGGAGTTTCGCCGGAAGGGCTCCCAGATGTCCACCGACACCATGGTTTCCAGCTCCATGTTTGACGCCAACGAATTGCCAGAGAATTATGAGGCGGGACGGGCGGAGGCCTGCGGGACCTTGTGTAGGATATTCTGCAGCAAGAAGACTGGGGAGGAGATACTGTCTGCATACCTCTCCAGGTATCCGTGTGTGGCCAAAGCTTTCTCCTACCTGCTACGTACCTACCATGGATCCCCCATCCCAGGAACTCCCGATCCACCTTGACTGTTCTTCAACATGCCACCTCCTAGAGTAGGGTTTCCCTACCTGGGGGGCTTGCTGGGTTGAGGGATGGGAGGGATGTATGGATACTGGGAAGTACCAAAAAAAGGAGGGCATAGGTACAAAAACACAGACGAGGTAAGAGTGACAGGGGCCATTAACCAATTGGTATGTTACATGAAAGCTAGGGAAAACGCATCTTGTTTTAAAGAGGCAATCCAAGCATCTTTAAAAAAAAAAAAATATATATATATACACCCACCCACACCACACCACACACACACACACACACACACACACACACACACACACACTTTACCCCCAGCAGAGCAGCAGAACACAAAGAAGACAGCACTCAAGGTAAGTCAGCAAAATAATGTATTGAAACAGTTTCAATACATTATTTTTGCTGACTTACCTAGTGGGTGTTCTGTCCCCCGCCTCCTACCCACCTCCTGGCTCTTCTTTGTCTGTTCTTTGCATTGTCCCTGCTGGATGGTATCGTACTCTTTACATTATTTATGGGACTAGCACCATGCCTTTCTGGATATCTACATTTGAGTGCTTGCTGCTTTTTTACCTGTATGTATGTATGTAAAAAACAAGAGAAAGGGCGCACTCATGGTGTAGTATATCAGAAAACTTATGTGGGACTGGAAAGGTAAAAATTGCGCACTCACAAACATGACAGGAACATAAGCATGTATGAGTATAACTCAATCGCCAGCGGTGACAGGAAAAGCAGGGTACCGTCTTGGGGCTCCACCGTGTGCTGCAGGTGTTGGTAGCTGCGTAGCCTCTGTGTACCGAATATTTCCTCGCTCCAATCTCGCGAGAGTTTTGACGTCGGCGGGAGTACTTAGGTAACGGGAGCTCTTGGATAGTTTCTTGTCTCCTCTCCCTGCATCCGCAGGATACAATGTATACATGCAAATTGCTCTGGATAAAGTCCGATAATAGCAAGCTTGTGAAAGTGCACAAATGTACATAAAATACAATTGTGTTGGTTCCAATGATCCGAAACACACCCTACGCGTTTCGTCCTTAAGACTTTGTCAGGGGGTATATGATATACACACACACACCCTGAATATTGCCTGGATTGCGCCTTTAAGATTTTTGGGAGACCAATAATTGGGTTTTACGTAGTGAATACAGAATGCGGTGCCCCATTCAGCACCGTGGCATGTGGTCTCCCCCCTCTTATCTCTACCCCTCACACCTTGTACTTTCTTCCTCACCGCTTTCTATTAATAAAGCTGCACCTCTCCTCCAGTTCTCTCTCTGTGTGGCCCGTCCGTTCTCTATCCCCTCCTCCCCAGCTTATTTGCCTGCCTCTCCCCCCACAGGTTTTACATGGTGCTAGTCCAAGGTTTGCAGATCGGAGACTGTATCTGCCACCCCGTGCTGGCCAGTATCATCCTGAACTCCCCTCCTCTCTTCTGCTGCGACCTGAAGGGCATTAACGTGGTGGCCCCCTACTTCATCTCGGCACTCGAAACCATTTTGCCAGACAGGTAAAACCCTTCCCTGGGCAATTCCACAAAGTGTACTAATGGGTCACACCCGGGTGACTGGGGCCTTTCTGTGTCGGTTTATAAACACGGAGACTTGGAGAGGTGCGATTTCCTCTTGCTGCTCCCCTCTGGGTGATGTCACACTGTTCAACAATAGTTTGCACAGGAAACCCCCCCCCCCATTCTATTTATTGGCTCTCTGATGAAGGGGAGGGGATTAGGGGAAAACACACTTCCTTCATTCAGTGGCCCGTAAGAAGAGCCATTGGTACTTAATGTTCGAATAGCGGAAAGCAGACCAATCTTTGCTAGTAGCATGGTTAGATTTGTTTAGGAAAGGCAGGAAGACTGTTAAGTTCTCTACAGAAGCTTGCTTTCTGGGTGGCTCTGTGGGATTGTACCTTTAAGTCCGATGACCTTTATAAACGTTTTTTTGGCGTGGTGACCCCGGCACTTCCGCGTCGTGATCGCTCCAGGAGAGATCACGCGACCAGGACTCGGGCGACGGAAGGGGGCCCCACTTCTGTTTTCAAGTGAGTTAATCGCCCCTGAAACCCGGGCTAAATCACGTGCCCTATCTGGCACATCATATGGGCACTATGGGGGTTAGAGGACCTTTCCACCCTAACTAACCCCATGGGTCCAGCGTTGAACCGTGCTATTTTCAGCTCCGATACTGGGGAAGTTTCCGGTATTACTTACTGGTATTTAAAGCGGTTTTAAAAGGCCATTTCATTTCTTTTTGCTGAATCCCCCAGAAGGAAGCTGCAACGTCATAGGTTGTACAGTAGCTGTACAACCTATGACGTTGCAGCTTCTGGTTGGCCTTGGATTTGGCAGCCATTTTGTTTCCCCTGGAGGGAGATTTAAACTTAAATTCACTAGTATGTATGTAGTGAACAGGGGAGTTCCTGGAGCTGACAATGGTGGCGTTTGGCTCTGGGGGGTCCAGAAAAAATAATTGGGGGGGGGGTTGGTGTAAGAGTAGAGGAGCTTCTCTAAGTTGTGTGTTTTGTGGGGCAGGGGCGAGGTTGCTGGCTACAAGTGGTTGCCTCCGTAGCCACCTAAAAACCTGTCCTTTTTCTCCCCCATGTTTTCTAGAGAGCTCTCGAAGTTTAAAAGCTACGTAAACCCCACCGAGCTCAGGCGATCGTCCATCCACATCTTGCTGTCATTACTGCCCCTGCCGCACCATTTCGGCACGGTTAAGTCCGAGGTAACCGCACGTCCAGCTTCTTTCTCCGCTCGGTGCCTGGTGCTTTCGCTCCTGTAACGGCTCGTACCTCCACCTGGTTTTTGGGGCTGTTTATTGGAATGATGTAAATGTACTTTTTCACCGCTAGACGGCGCTGCAATTCCTGGGTATACACAATGTGCTTGTAACCAGATGTCTGCCATATTTTTAAATGATCGTTTGCCTGAATATTTGGGGGTGGGGGGGTTTGTGTGGCTTTTTTGCCCCATTTTATATTGTAGTCTTTCTTTTTGCCAGACTAATTCCTACTTTCTGCCCATTTTACTTGCAGAGAATCCCGTTCCCAGCATTAATAATGTGCAGTTTCTCCCCCCCCCCCCCACCCACCCCAGAAGCCTTTAAGAGGTTAACTCCTATGTTAGTTTTTTGCCCCCTGAGTGCGGCCTGCTCTTTAACCCTTTGAGTGCTGGAGTGTGGCGGCCCCTTCCCACACTCCCGATCACGACTGCTTCGTCACTAGGGGAAACCACTTCCTGACAGACCGCGTCTGCGCAGAACGCGGTCTCCCCTACAAACGCCAGCAGCAAGGTTGACATAGCTACTAAGTCATGGGCCCCCTTGAGTGACATAGTAGCTACGTCCATCCACAACCAAGGGTGTGGGCTGCAAGGGGCTCTGGGGGGCTCCATTTTAACTTGCCGCTTACAGAAAATAAGAGGAGGTTTCTTAGAGGCAATTCAAGCACGAGTGTTTTTTTGCTGATTTTGGTTTGTTTTTTTTATATACGGGATTGAAGCAGGGGGTCTCCAGAGCTGAACTCCATTCATTTCAGCTTCGCGGACCCCCTGCTTCTGGAAATACAGACCTCCATAGGGGGTGTCTGTAGCCTCTTCCCTCGGCGAGCTGGGATCACTTAATGGCGGAGTTTCAAAGCTCCTGCGCCCTGCTAGCCAATAGGAAGCTGACACATCATCCAGTGCGGCTTCCTATTGGCCCACGTGACCCGGGAGCTGTGCTGAGATATCGGCGCTCCCCTTCGGAGGTCTTTATCTCTAGAAGCGGGGGGGGTCCCCCCAGCTGAACGGAAAGGGGGGGGCCCCCCCCGGCCCCCCCCCCCCCCCCCCCCACACTTCAATCCTGTATTTAAAAAAACTAATAAACAAACAAAAAGTGACTTAAAAGAAAATGGCCACCTCCATGAACGTGTCGTGGTCTGTTTTTAGGTTCTCCTGGAAGGGAAGTTTAGCAACGACGAGAGCACCGCCGGCGACAAGCCGGTCACCTTCCTCTCGCTGAAGCTGAGACTGGTGAATATCCTGATAGGGGCGCTCCAGACAGAGACCGATCCCAACAACACGCAGATGATACTAGGTGTGAATGAGCTCGTGTTTCCGCCGTGTGGTGGCCGTGTGCGCGCGTGCCAGCAAAGTACGCGTCTCGGAGGCGGTGGGAAGCTCTGGGCGCAGGAGAACCGTAGAGACCAGCGGGGTCGAAATAATTGCCCTGAAACCACACATTCCTGTCCATTTCTTTACCTTAAATACAGCAATCTCCGCTGATCCTTTTTCTAAACCGGTGGGGGGGGCTGGCATTTTTGGAGATTTTAAAATGGCAGGTTTCCCCCCCCCCCCCCCACCATTTTAATTATTATTTTTTTATTACTTAAAGCTGTATGTGAATAGGATAGCGCGATTTAAGGATGTGTAGTCTTGCGCTAGGACAGGTGGCCAACTCCAGTCCTCAAGGGCTACCAACAGGTCAAATTTTCAGGATATCCCTGCTTCAGCACAGGTAGATCAATCAGTCCCAGCCTCCGCATGAGTGGCTCAATCAGTCCCTGCTTCAGAACAAGTGGCTCAGTCTTCGACTGATCCACTGATTGCGCCACCTGTGCTGAAGCAGGAATATCCTGAAAACCTGACGTGTTGCTAGCCCTTGAGGACTGGAGTTGGCTATCCCTGCTCTAGGGGAAGTTTTAGCGGGGTTAGCGTTGGCGCGAGGACGGGGGTCGGACCTGGATATAAGCAGGACGACAGGAGTGTAGAGATCTGTGTCGGTTTCTTATTAAATTCTGTACTTATTATCCGGAGCGGCAAGGCTGGAGCGGTCGTCATGCGAAAACACTGGATCGTGCGGTCTAATTTCTGCGTCTTGTGTTCTGTGTTTTCCAGGCGCGATGTTAAACATCGTTCAGGACTCTGCGTTTCTTGAAGCGACCGGTAGTCAGGTGGAAATGGTAAGGAATATTTCAGCCGGGGGAGGCCGCTGGCTTGATACGATCTGCGCTCCTGGGGAATGTCGCCGTCCTGTTCCGTGCATGTGATTTTCATGCACTGTGTGTCACGTTTGCCAGATGTGCCTGCAACTTTCTTTGGCATTGAGGGGCCGGCGTGATGGCGCAGAGCCACTGCGCCGATCCCCTCGGTTAGTGGCCCCCGCACTCTTCCCCTCAACAATGACACAGATTGCCGGGAGAGCGCATGGGGCCTCTCTATCTGCCTGTTAGGTGACTCCAATTGGAGTCTGATAGATAAATGTGAGTGCGGCACACAGGTGTGCGGGGCTGTGTGATGGGTGTATCGGACTGTGGGTTCGAAACGTCGGTTCAATGTGATATTTTTGACAATATAGCTTTTTGATGGCATGCGTCCAAGTTCAACCTGTGCTAAATTTAGACAACAAATACTTTATCCTATATCTATACTTGCTTATTAATCAGGAGAAAGGCAAACAAATCCCAGTGATATATCATCCAATGATATCTCATAAGGGGGAAAATAAATTCCTTCCTGACTCAAGAATTGGCAATCGGATTACTCCCTGTATCAACATCCTTCCCATGTTTACTTATTTGGTATATCCCTGTATACCTTTCCTTTCTAAAAAGATGTCCAACCTTTTTTTGAACAAATCTATTGTATCTGCCATCACAGTCTCCATGGGTAATGAATCCCACATTGTAACTGCCCTTACTGTAAAGAACCCTTTCCTTTGTTGCTGGTGAAATCTCCTTTCCTCCAACCTTAAGGGATGCCCCCGACTCCTTAGTACTGCCCGTGGGATGAATAGTTCTGTTAAAAGCTCCTTGTACTGTCCCCGGATATATTTGTATATAGTAATCATATCCCGTCTTAGACACCTCTTTGCTAATGTAAATAAATCTAATTTAGCTTGCCTCTCCTCATAAATTAGATTGTCCACCCCCTTTATTAATTTGGTGGCTCTTCTCTGCACTCTCTAGTTCCATAATTTATTTTCTAAGGAGTGGTGCCCAAAATTGTACTCCATGTTCAAGATATAGTCTTACTAATGCTTTGTAAAGGGGAATAATTATGTTTACTTCCCTTCCATCCATTGCCCGTTTTGATGCAAGATAAGATCTTGTTTGCCTTTGCAGCTACTGCATTACTTTGGGCACTATTGCTAAGCCTGCTGTCTACCAGCACTCCTAAAGCCTTCTCCAAGGATGCCCCCAATTTATCCCCAAATAATTTGTAAGTTGCATGTTTATTCTTGCTTCCAAAATACGTAACCTTACATTTATCTATGTTAAACCTCATCTGCCATTTACCTGCCCAAGTTTCCAGTCTCTCCAAGTCCTTCTGGTGAGAAATTCCATCCTGGTCTGATTCTACTACCTTACACACTTTAGTGTCATCAGCAAAGATGGAGACTTTGCTCTCGATGCCAACCTCAAGGTCATTAACAAACAAGTGAAAAAGCAGGGATCCCAGTACCGATCCCTGAGGTACTCCACTCACAACTTTAGCCCAAAATAAAAAAGTTCCATTTATGTCATATTGGACTTAGTAATAAAAATATATGCACCTGGATTGAAAAATTGTTGAAGAATAGACAGAGGGGTGTCATAAATTATGACAACCCTCCATCTATTCTTCAACCAGTTTTCAATCCAGGTGCATATATTTTTACTAAGTCCAATTTGCTTTATTTTGTTCACCAACCTCTTTTGTGTGAAACCGTATCAAAACCCTTTGCAAAATCTAAGTAGACCACATCAACTGCATTACCCTGATCTACATTCCTACTTGCCTCCTCAAAGAAACAAATAAGGTTAGTTTGGCATGATCTATCCTTCATAAATCCATGCTGACTATTACTAATAATTTTGTTTTCCATTTGGTATTCCTAAATATTATCCTGTATTAAACCTTCAAGTAGTTTCCCTACTATTGACGTCAGGCTTACAGGTCTGTAATTCCCCGGGTGTGATCTAGCTCCCTTTTTAAATATAGGCACCACATCTGCTTTACGCCAATCTTGTGGAACTGAGCCTGTGGAAATGGAGTCCTTGAATATTAAATGTAATGGTTTGGCTATTACTGAGCTTAACTCCTTGAGAACTCTTGGGTGTATGCCATCGGGGCCAGGTGCCTTATTTACTTTAATTTGGTCAAGCCGCTATGAACTTCTTCCTCCGTTAACCAATTGTTGATTAATATGGAGGTTGTGGCTCCCTTCTGCGGCACTACTATTGAACTTGATTCTTCCCTGGTAAGCACAGAGGCAAAGAATTTGTTTAATACCTCAGCTTTTTCCTTATCTCCAATAATCTGTCTGCCCATCTCATACAGAAAGGGTCCTATATTTTATTTTCTCATGTTTTTTTGTTATTAAGGTACTTAAAGAACATTTTAGGGTTGACCTTACTTTCTATTGCAATCCTTTTTTCATTATCCATTTTTGCTAATTTGATTGCACTTTTGCAATTTTTGTTACATTCCTTATAATTCTGATACGATGTCTCCGTCCCTTCTGACTTAAAGAATCTAAACGCCTTCCTCTTCTTGTCCATTTCCTCCCCTACCTGTTTATTTAGCCACATTGGTTTTGACTTATTTCTTTTATAATTATTACCCCAGGGTATACACTGATAAGTGTGCTTTTCTAACAATGTTTTAAAGACTGCCCATTTATCTTCTACATTTTCCCTGCAAAAACATCACCCCATTGTATTACTACTAGATTAGACCTCAGTTTATTAAAATCTGCCTTTCTAAAGTTGAAGGTCTTTGTTGAACCCAAGTAATCTGTTTTTGATAATTTATTTCAAATGAGACCATGTTATCATCACTGTTATCCAAATGTTCCAGGACTTGAATATTTGTTATTACTTCTACATTGTTTGTTATTACCAAATACAGTATTGCCCCTCCCCTGGTTGGTTTCTCAATAATTTGGGTCATATAATTGTCTTTAAGCACCCACAAACACCTGTTTCCTTTTGCTGTAATGCTAATCCTCTTTCCCCAGTCTATGTCTGGATAATTAAAATCCCCCATTATACAAACATGACCCAGTTTTGATGCCTTCTCCATTTGCAAAAGTATTTTAGCTTCCTCAATCTCAAAGATATTTGGTGGTTTATAGCATATTCCCACAAACATTTTCTTTATACTTTTACCTCCACTGCTAATTTCTAGCCACAAAGTCTCTACATTTTCATCATTCCCTTCATAAACATCTTCCCTTATAATAGGTTTTAGATCCGGTTTAACATATAAACATACTCCTCCATCTCTTCTATTTGTTCGATCCTTCCGAAAAAGGGAATAACCCTCTAAATTAACTGTCCAGTAATGAGTTCCATCCCACCATGTTTCAGTAATGCCTATGATATCATACTGCTCCCTCGCAGCTATTAATTCAAGCTCCCCCATTTTATCTGTCAGGCTTCTTGCATTAGCAAGCATGCATTATTTTATTAGCGCTACCTTTTCTTGTTGCTTCATTCTTTATAATTATGATACGATGTCTCCGGTCCCTTCTGACTTAAATAATCTAAACGCCTTCCTCTTCTTGTCCATTTCCTCCCCTACCTGTTTATTTAGCCACATTGGTTTTGACTGATTTCTTTTATACTTATTACCATAAGGTATACACTGATAAGTGTGCTTTTCTAACAATGTTTTAAAGACTGCCCATTTATCTTCTACATTTTTCCCTGCAAAAAAAATAAAATATATATGTATGTGTTTTTTTTTTTTCAGATAGAAAATAATCTGCTGAAAAGCCACAGCCGCACAAACAGTGGTATCAGCACAACCAGCGGGGGCAGTACTGAGCCCACCACACCTGACAGCGAGAGGCCGGCACAGGCACTGCTTCGGGATTACGGTAAGTGGGGCAGCAGGGTCTCCAACCCCTCGCTGCGAGAGAGATTGGGGGGGGGGGGGGGGGGGGGGCGGGAGGGTGCCATGCAAGGAAACCGTTAATCCATTTGCTGCCAGAACTTGCACCTCACCGCATCGATGTTGTGCACCTCTTACCCGAGACGGGCTAGTAAAACAGTCAGATTGAAGCCCTGTCCTGGGTTTTTGAGCCTCCCTTCTACATGCAGAACCAATGTGAACTGGGACTAAAAGCACGGGCGGCCAACTTTTCAGGCTATCCCTGCTTCACCACAGGTGGCTCGATCAGTGGCTCAGTTGAATAGCCTGTTTCGGCACAGGTGGTGCAGTCGGAGTCTGAGCCACTGATTGGGCCACCTGTGCTCAAGCAGGGATATCCTGAAAACCTGTTAGTGGCCCTTGACTGGAGTTGGCCGCCCCTGACTTAGAGTGGAAACCAGAGCCCAATCTATCCTGATATTTACTCCAGTTACTGAGCGCTTTCCAGGTGTACCTGGGGCAGTTACTGGGCGGTTTCCAGGTGTACCTGGGGCAGTTACTGGGCGGTTTCCAGGTGTACCTGGGGAAGTTACTGGGGCGTTCCAGTGTTACCTGGGGCAGTTATACTGAGGTGCTTTCCAAGGTGTACTTGGGGCGTGTACTGGGCGGTTCCAGGTGTACCTGGGGCAGTTACTGAGCGCTTTCCAGGTGTACCTGGGGCAGTTACTGAGCGCTTTCCAGGTGTACCTGGGGCAGTTACTGAGCGCTTTCCAGGTGTACCTGGGGCAGTTACTGGGCGGTTTCCAGGTGTACCCGGGGCAGTCCCACTCTGCACAGGGCTGTGGAAAGCGCACATTGAATGGAACAGAAGCCTCTGCGCTGTCTCTCGTGTATCCTGGCAAAACCGCAGCTCGCAGAGGAAGCCTAATGCGATTTGGGCACCCTCCACAGGAGGGTACATGTGTCACAAACGGCAGCAGGCGGGAAGGGGCAATGATGAGCCTGCTATAAAATCTCGTGCCCGTGTTGTACCCACAACGTACGTAGCTATGTTGCTTTTGTTTTACTTTAACACCGCATGTGTCTATGAGCATGTGGATTTCCTGAGCCGTGTGCGTTTTGTGTGACGTCCTATCCGTAACGGCACAACCGCAGACCTGTCGGGAAGTACTCTTGGTGGTAGTCACAAAGTTGTCGCAAAATTTAAATTAGTCATGGGCAATTAATATAATTCTGGGGCCAATAATATGTAAGCGAATAATCTCTATCAGGGGGATCACATTTTTGACGTCTGGTAATACACCCCCTGTTTACCACAAAGAAAATGGCCCATGAGCCTCTCGCTGTCTGACCAGCAAACCTTGAACACTAATATCTTCTGCAGCGGCAGCTTTCAGGCTAAGGGGCTCGTTCTATATGTGCCAAAGCAGCCATAGTAGTCGATGGGGGAATTTCGGCCGTAAACAGACAAATCGTCCTTTTCGGCACATATAGAATCGGACCCTATAGGGATCATTCTTTAAGCTCTGTGCTGGGAGTTTTTGCAGAAACTCTGCATTGACTTCCATGGGTATTTTTGCCTGCAAACGACCCGGTCATCTCCTTCTGTCGCTCTACACGAAGGGGTTACAGTATATTACCGGGCACCCGTACAGAAGGGTGTAGCGTGGTTGGAGTGGTATCCCATAGTCTGTAATAGATAGGATGCCCCCCAATGCTATGATTTTGCTAAGAAAGCAATAACTCTTAACGATCTTCTTTGCTGTTGTGTCTCCCGTAGGATTCTCAGGTACTGATCCCGGCACCCCCTTTTTATTGTAGCCCGTTTAATTTCCCCCGCGCATTACACCCACACGCCACCCCCCGTGTTTCTTCAATAAATGAACTGCTAACAATCACAGGGATGGGGTTGTGGAATGTTTCACATCGCTGCTAAATCACGTGGTGTCATTGAGCAAGATTTGTGTTGCATGGGTCTGCATAGCGTGGGCGCTCACAGGGCCGTTCCTCATTCACAGCAGGTTTCAGCGGCCCGGGCCCCCCCCGGGACTAAACCACCAATTACTAAATATTATCACTTGTCTTTATTTGAAAAGCGCTTGGCTAAAGTCTGTTATATATACTATACAGTGCTTGCATGCGCACACGTAGGGTTGCCAGGTGGTGTGTCCAAAAATACTGGGCACGATGGTGAAAGGTGCGACGCGCGAGAATCGTTGGTGGGGAAGAATGTTGTTTATAAATGACCTGACTGTTACGTCATTGTTTCTAAATTTCACTCCAGGTATTCACCAATTTGCACCAATTGTATACTCTGTTTCGTAAAGTAGGGGGGGAGGGAGGGAGTGCACTTCTGAGGATTTTTTTAGGAAATAGACTATGAAATAGTGCAAATTGGTGCGCGCTTGGAGTGAAATTTAGGACAAATGATGTAAAGGTCAGATCATTTATAAATAATTGACCTGCAGTCATATTGTACACGGCGAGCGATACTAATCTTACTGCTCCCCCACAAATTCCAAGATTGTTGCACCCTTCCTCATCCTCCCTCTCACCCTCACCCCACTTCCCTCATCCTCTCACCACCAACCTCATCATCTCACTCCGTCCCCTCCTCCTCTCACCCCGTCCCCCTCATCGTCTCTCGCCCCCTTCCTTCATCTCCTCTCACCCCCACCTCCTTTATCCTCTCACCCACCCCCCTCCTACCTCCCTGTCATTTTCAACCCCACAGGACAGCCAGGGAAAACACACACATACACACACACACACACACACACACACACCTCAGTACACATATACACACACACCAGTACAAATATATATACACACACACCAGTACAAATATACACACACACCAGTTCAAATATCCACACACCAGTTCAAATATACACACACACCAGTTCAAATATACACACACCAGTTCAAATATACACACACACCAGTACAAATATATACACACACACACATAAGAACAAACATAGGCAGTAGACACAGGACACAGCCTCACCTCTCTCTGCGCAATGCTTTTCCTCCGCTCTTTGGCCCCACCCCCATCCTGATTGGCTGCATTACACAGCAGCAGCCAATCAGGATGGAGGAAGCTGCCCAGCCCCCTAGCAGCAGCAGCCCTGCTCTATCTCTTAGGGGAAATACCAGAGACATAATACCGGCATACACGTCCCCCCCTCTCCCCTCCCCCTGCATACATACATCATGTTGTCGTCGTCCCTCCTCTCCTCCCCTCCGCCCGCACACATACATGTCCGGTATTATCTCTAATTTTTTACCGGACAGAGTAACCAAATACTGGGCTGTCCAGTTCAATACCGGACACCTGGCAACCCTACACGCACGCACACACACGCGGTGCCCAGTACACACACCCCTAAGTAAAAAAATGTCTGGTCAAATGCAGGACCAAATTGAACTAATGACACAAGTTCAGTAGATTAAAACTACGCGTTTAATTCCTTATAAAAAAATTACTTGTTTTTGAATGTATCCTAAAAATAATGACTCTACTATGAAAAAATGTGTGGTCTAACATCGGAGCAAATCTCGATCACATTGTGACTCTGTTAACCCGTTCCATGCCGGAGCCGCTGCAGCTCCGTGTGGTAAACGTGCTGTGAATGAGCTTTCCTGGCAGCGTGGTGACTTGTCGGCTGATTAACACTGCGTCCCTTACCGGCTGCGCGTGGGACTGGGTGACGGCGCCTGGCTTGTCTCTGTGCCTCTGCGCTAACGTTGGCTGCACCAGGCGCCTGGGCTGTCGGCTTCCGGTTACTAATGCCTGGTTGTTTTCCCTCCCTCGCTTTGCGCCGGTGCTGCGGTTACATCCTAGCTCTTCATACAGATACAGCCGCCGGTCTTCTCATGCGCAGCATCCACCTGGTCACCCAGAGGCTCAACTCGCAGTGGCGGCCGGACATGAGCATCTCGCTGGCTGCCCTGGAACTGCTGTCCGGACTGGCCAAGGTCAGGACCTGCTGTTTTACATTGAGATTGTCCATACAGGGGTAGCGGCGTTTTGGTCCTATTTAAAGGCTCTGTTCCGCCTGTGTTTTTCTTTCTTACATTTTGTTAGTTAATAGGAAGCAGGGGGTCTCCGGAATCTCGTTAAACCCTGCACTGAGGACCCCCTGCTTCCCTGAGATACTTGCCGGGGGACGTGCTGCTGCTACAGTCCCAAACAAAATGGAGGTCATCAGTCGGGGCTTCTCAATGGCCTGTATTTTATTGGGGATGAGGGGGGGGGGGGGGGGTTATACCTCCATGATGTGCTGGCAACTCCTCCGGTAAGTATCTTGGGGATTCAGGAGGGTTCCCGGAGCAGAGGGTTAGCCCCAAAGACCCCTCTAGTTCAGCGTCTACGTTTTGTATCTCATGCACAGATGTGGGTAATCTGCTGGCAATTTAAACAAACCTTCGACCCCGTTCTAGACCCAGCGTAGAAATGTGAGCTCACGTTTTCCCTGCAGGACAGGGGAGCTGGGATCCCACCGCCGTGCGGGGAAACCCCCGCGCGTTCCTTGGTTCACTGACCTCCCGCCTTGCCTTTTCCCCAGGTCAGGGTGGGCATTGACTCCTCGGACAGGAAGCGGGCGGTGAGCTCGGTGTGCACGTACATTGTGTACCAATGCTCGCGGCCAGCTCCGCACCACTTGCGGGACTTGCACTCCATGATCGTGGCCGCGTTCCAGTGCCTGTGCGTCTGGCTCACTGAGCACCCGGACATGCTGAATGAAAAGGTGACCGTGCATGTGTCTAATGTATAAAAAATATATATATTATGTGCACGTGCGTACACACTGTATAAGAATATGTATATGAACTTTCAAAAATTCAAGAATTGTTGGTATTGCACAATTTGATGTATCCATTATAAAATGCGCCATGTAACCGCTCCCTATAACGTTTCCTGTTGCTCTATATAGTGCTCACTATAAATCCTCTCTAATTCCTTGTATACTGCCAATAACTGCTCCCTATTACTCCATATAACCGCTCCCTATTACCCCATATAACCGCTCCCTTGAACCCCTCCTATTATCCCGTATAACCGCTCCCTATAACTCCTCATATTACCCCATATAACCGCTCCCTATAACTCCTCCTATTATCCCGTATAACCGCTCCGTATAACTCCTATTACCCCATATAACCGCTCCCTATAACTCCTCCTATTACCCCATATAACCACTCCGTATAACTCCTCCTATTATCCCGTATAACCGCTCCGTATAACTCATATTACCCCATATAACTGCTCCCTATAACTCCTCCTATTACCCCATATAACCGCTCCCTATAACTCCTCCTATTATCCCGTATAACCGCTCCCTATAACTCCTCCTATTACCCCATATAACCGCTCCCTATAACTCCTCCTATTACCCCATATAAACGCTCCCTATAACTCCTCCTATTACCCCATATAACCGCTCCCTAGAACCCCTCCTATTATCCCGTATAACCCCTCCCTATAACTCCTCCTATTACCCCATATAACCCCTCCCTATAATTCCTTTACTCCATATAACAGCTCCCTATAACTCTTCCTATTACCCCATATAACTGCACCCTATAACTCCTATTGCCCCATATAAGCGCTCCCTATAACTCCTATTACCCCATATAATTCCTATTACCCCATATAACTCCTATTACCCCATATAATTCCTATTACCCCATATAACTCCTATTACCCCATATAACTCCTATTACCCCATATAACTCCTATTACCCCATATAACTCCTATTACCCCATATAACTCCTATTACCCCATATAACTGCTCCCTATAACACACGGCAAGAGAGCGTTCCTTGATGGATTGTGACGAGGAGCCGCCGGATGGAAATGCCCCTGTGCGGGGGAATACATCATATGGTGGTTTCCCCGCTGAGAGCCTGTAAGGTCCCCCCTCACACCGAGCCCTTCCATCCCTTAGGACTGCCTGAAGGAGGTGCTGGAGATTGTAGAGCTGGGTATATCTGGAAGCAAGTCTAAAAACCCCGAGCAGGACGTGAGATACAAAGGGGACAAGGAACCCAATCCCGCCTCCAAGAGGGCGAAGGACGCCGCGGAAGCCACGTTAACATGGTACGCCAGGAAGGGGCATCCGGAGTCTCATTTACTAAGCTCCGTACGGCACTTTGTGAGCCATTCATCTCCCCGGGCCAGAAATTCCCCTAAAGGGTCAGCCCCACGGAGCCCGCCAAGAAGAAAAAAACCTAAAGAATTGAAGTCGAATTGGCTTCTCTAAACTAATCCGACCGTACTAATAGCAAAGATTTGGCTGCTTTGATTTGTTGGATATCATTTCCACCTTACATTTCACAGGAGCCCCTGATGCGCAAGTGTGTGTCCAGAAGAGATTTTCTTTACCCTTAGCCCACCTTGTCCTTATCAGAGTCAGTGAGTGAAGATAAGGGGGGGAGGAGTGGGGACTCTGCCTGTGCAAACTCTTGTTGATCACACACAGAAGGGAGCAGCCAGAGGGAAATGAAACCCCTCCCAAGTCTCCCCTCACCACGCTTACAAACTAACTTAAAAAATGGTTTCAAAATAACTTGTCAGATTTTTTGGTGGGGGGGGGGGGGGGGGCAAAGGCATCACTCACCAAGATGTGAGCCATTAACCATGTCACTGCCATTAGTACACTGTCCCTCTAGGAGGGACTGACCCCTTAACCATGTCACTGCCATTAGTACACTGTCCCTCTAGGAGGGACTGACCCCTTAAGCATGTCACTGCCATTGGTACACTGTCCTTCTAGGGGGGACTGACCCTTTAAACATGTCACTGCCACTTTGCGAGATTTTTATTGGGGGGGGGGGGGGCGTGGGCAGTGCAGAGGTCCCACGCTCTTCCCCAAGGCATTTAAATTAAATGCCGGGGGACCGCACAAGGCCTCTGCAACCTCAACTTACCGAGATTCAGCCGGCTCAGGACGCGTGACCATGGCGACGCAGCGTCATGTGACATCACTCCACATGTACCCGCGGCGTCATTTGATGCCACATTGCCATGGGAACGTGATGTCAAATGACGCCGCGAGTGACGTGATGTCACAGGACCCCGCAACGTCATTTGACGCCTAACTGAAGTAAGGGGGGGGCGGGAGAATGGAGGAGAGCAGGCAGGGGGGCGCAGCAAGAAAAGTTTGCGCACCCCTGCCTTAAGACACTGCTTAGTACATAATACTTGTTTCCCTAAAAGTGGTCTTATTTAAGCAACATTTACAGAAGTTTCAGAGCAGTAACAAAACATAACGTCATAAAGCAGAATGCCGTGCGTTCCAGCGTGCGCGCCGGGCGTTCCTTCGTGCGCGCCGGGCGTTCCTTCGTGCGCGCCGGGCGTTCCAGCGGTGCGCCGAGGCCAGCGTTCCAGAGTGGCGGGCGTTAAAATGCGGCGCGCCGGGGTTACGTGTGCCTTGCGTTTCGACGGGCCGTTCAGCGTCGCAGCCGGGGGTTCTTCGTGCGCGACGGGCGTTCCTTCGTGCGCGACGGGCGTTCCTTCGTGCGCGACGGGCGTTCCTTTTTCTCGTACAGAGGGAGTAATTCCCGACGGATTCCAGCATGGGATCAGGCCGTGTTTAGGAAATCACAGCAACAGAAGGTCAAAAAAAGCTTCCCACCAATATTTAACCCCTTCACTGCCACAGGGTCCCGCTGCGCAATCCTGCATTGAATGAGCACATGTAGAAAACTAGGGATTAAACAAGTCATTGCAAAACTTGCCTTTACGTTCACTTCTGTTACGGGACAAGTGAGACTGTAGTGTTAAAGGACATGACCTTCATAAAGCCCTCCCAATTTGTAGAGAGTCAGGCTGCAGCAGTGACTGGGTTAACCTGTCCCCTCTCTCTCTCACTCTCTCCCTCCTCCCACCCCCCCTCCCAGTATCATGCAGGTGCTCGGAGCGTTCCCCCCTCCCAGCGGCCCGGCCTCCCCCTGCAGCCTGGTGAACGAGATGACCCTGATCACCTACTCCCGCCTGCCCAGTGTCAGCCAGTCCAGCTTCCGATACTTCGTCCTGGATAACAGCGTGGTCCTGGCCATGCTGGAGCAGCCCCTGGGGAACGAGCAGAGTAAGTCGGGGGGAGAGCGAGAGAGAGTCTGCCTTGTATCGTGACGCTAGCACTGTCGCATACGTATGTCACAGCACGGGTTTCCCACGGGATTCAGCAGTGCAGTTATACAGCGGGACATTGTCCCCTCCGCCCAGTTATAACGCCGAATATCAGTGCGCTTCTATAGCATTTACTGGCATTGTGGTGAAAGAATATCGTATAATATGCACAGACGGGCAATGGCTACATCTCTACTGTGTTTTGCTGCACTGTCATGACATAACGCAGGTCGCGTACAGTTCAGATCTATGTTGGGACATTGGCACGTATTGCAGAATCATTTAAAAATATGTTGACTTGATGGGACCCCTTAAAATTTACAGTGACTTCACTAAGCTCCTGGTTACTTATCGTATGAACAGAAAATACTGTTGCTAAGGTAGGAGTTATTTTTAATGAATTTATAGTGATCTATATGATATTTCTAGCACAGCCTGTCATTTATTAACGCCGTGAAATCACTCGTTTATTTTTAAAATATGACCACAAACGAATTTTGGGGGTTAAAGCGTGATATGTCATTCCTATTCCGGTGGAATCCCAGCTCCGGGCGCCATGGGTTGGAAACATTATGCAGTTGTGAAACGGGCGGAGAATAATATGTCGCGTTCCTTTCCCTGGCGTAGAGGTTACTGCGTCGTTAACGCAACAGTCCGCAGAAGTATTTACCAGCAGAGCACTGATTTTTTCCAAAGGTTTAAAGATTAAATGATTAGTCGCTGCATATGGTTCCTTTATACAAAGAAACCATGAAGGGAAAAGAACGAACGAAGAGTAGAGGATGAACATAGTTTGATACTGCGTATGCTGTAACGTATGTGTTGACAAAATGAAAGATGTCCTATAATCTCGGCATCCTTTTAACGTTCCACGTTGGGTTTCCTGGTAATGATCTGCGATTTTAGCGTTGAGATGGGGAAGCGGAGGCAATCTGTTCCACGCACATTCTCTCCGCCCCCAGCGCGTGGCTTCTGGCGTAGTATTGGGGGTTGAGCACATTTTTGGCCTTGCCTGTTATTTTTCAGGTAGCCCCAGTCCATCCATCACGGTTCTGATCCGTGGCACGTCTGGCCGTCACGCGTGGGCTATGCAACTCTGCCACCTGCCCAGGGCAGCCCGAGCCAATCAACGGGTAAGTTTTACTTCTAAATGGTCAAAGACAGGAGCATCATAGTCAGAAAGATCAATAAGACTCCAACAAGGATGCTCAGAAATATACATATATATTCAGTATAAATGTCACATTGTAAAAAGATCGCAGTCAACAGTACTGAACTGATTATGCCATACATACGGAGGGACGGGACGGACAGACAGAGAAATATACATATCTGAGATTATAATGAAGGATAATATGTTACAAGTATAGCCGGCAGACATCCTAGTGAATGAGACTCAACGTCCCGGGCTAAGCACTTGATAAAGGGCAGTCCTTAGCCTGGTGTCGTCTCATTCACTATAGGGCAGGGGTGGCCAACTCCAGTCCCCAAGGGCCATCAACAGAGCAACCTGGGCCGCAGCAGGGAGATCTCGAATTCCTTGCCTGTTGGTGGCCCTTGGACTAGAGTTGGCCTCCCCTGTCCTATAGTGAATGAGATGTCCACTCATTCCCTAGGGTGTCATCCTTGTTAGTGTCTCATTCATCTATTTGACTATATTACTAATTTCTTTGGGCATTTATATATTTGTTATAGCAATGAGCGAGAACATCTGCGCAATTATCCAACGTTTATATAGTACAGTATATATCCATCTCAAACTTGTTTAGTTCCCACACATTACCAGGTAGGAAGAAGCAGTTGATGTTAATCTGTTTGATTCATTAAGTTATATCTCTATCCACACCGCAGTCAACCTGGAAGCTCAATGGCCGGTTAAAGAAGTCGGTCGCCTTATTTCGGCGAATGATGTTTTCTAAATGTTCTATTCTAATAATAAATCTTAATAAATAATTTGGTTTTCCTGTAAATAGAACCAACGTGTAATACAGGTCTGCAATGTTTGATTTGTTGCCTCCTATATATTTGACGGACAAACACGTCTCCAGTATTATCTTCCTGCGTAGGCGCCAGGCTGCACTGTAGAAGATACACATGGTATGAATGGTAGAGCGGGTTATTGTACGGCTGATTTCACTCGGGCATTGTAGGACTTGGGTTATAGATCTCTGGCCCGGCAGGCCTATTACCGTCGCCTGTATTGCGATTCACATCCCTCTACTTTTAACAGATGTTTCTCCCAGAGCCAAGACCGGGGCCTAAAAATGACGTGGGGATCAAGCACAGCGTGAAGCACCGCCCGTTCCCAGAAGAGGTGGATAAGATTCCCTTCGTCAAGGCCGACCTGAGCATCCCCGATCTGCATGAGATAGTCACGGAAGAGGTAAGGGAGTCTGGATTTCTCCGGCTCGCTGACACGGCAGTCCCTGCTAGGACCCGGCTCGGCTGGAAGCAGTGGGAGGGGTCCTGGGATAGAGGTGACTGGCACCATTTAAATACAAAATGTGGATGTGTTTTTAAACTTTTAATGCCTCCATAGGTTTAAAAAGCTTCAGGGTGTTTTTACGAACTTGACCCAATATCTTTGGTGATGAGCTTTTTATTCAGGCAAATGGTTTGCACAACCAAGTCAGCGGTGTAAGTCTGCTGCCATCATTAACCAAAGAGATAAAAGGGAAGAACTAGAAGGACCAGATAAGAATTACGCAGACCCAAAGAAAATAAAGTTACTCAGTTTTAGAAGATCTACTTTGTGGAATGATGGGACCTTTCTATGATGGCTAATTAAGTGATAAAATGTAAAAAATAAAAAACATGTTACTTTCTGTGTGTCTGTCTGTGTCCTAGTGGTGACCTAAATGTACACAATACATTTGTACCGGATAATATGGCTCTTTGATATTAAATATATATTTTAATTTAAATGAACACGCTTGGGGTAGACATACGGAAATCCTAAACATCAGAGAGAGCCGAGGATCTAATAGGTTGTGAGGTGTTATAGCACGTAGGAGAGTGGGGGGGCACGGGGTTCTCATCTGTCATCACATTGTATGCTTCTATATACATATATTGTGTGTGTGTCTGTCTCTGTGTGTGTGTGTGTGTGTCTCTGTGTGTGTGTCTCTCTGTGTGTGTGTGTGTGTGTGTGTGTGTGTGTGTGTGTGTGTGTGTGGTGTGTGTCTGTGTGTCTGTCTCTCTGTGTGTGTGTGTGTGTGTGTGGATGTCTCTGTGTGTGTCTGTCTCTGTGTGTGTCTGTGTGTGTCTGTCTGTGTGTGTGTCTGTGTGTGTGTCTGTGTCTGTGTCTGTGTGTGTGTCTGTGTGTGTGTGTCTGTGTGTGTGTGTCTGTGTGTGTGTCTGTGTGTGTGTCTGTGTGTGTGTCTGTGTGTGTGTGTGTGTGTGTGTGTGTGTGTGTGTATAGTAGTAGATGACATAGTTAAGTGTGTGTACTATGCTTCGTGCAATTGTTATAGAATGGTTGATGAAGTGAAGTTATTTTTGCTGTCACTGAGGAATTGGTGTTTGCTTTGTGTTTATTATAAGTTGGAAGTGAGGCATGAGAAGCTGAAGCTTGGAATGGCCAAACAGATCGCGTACGAGACGGGACTTGATCATCTGAAAGAAGAGGAGTGGAGGAAGAAATGTTACCCAGACCCTGTCACAGAGTGCAAGCCCCCCGCCGCGGCCCAGGAGTTCCAGACCGCTCGCCTGCTCCTCTCGCACTTTGGTTTCCTTTCCCTAGAGGCACTGAAAGTAAGTGGCGCGCACATCACTCGTACAGCCACCTCCAGAGTGGAATCATTGTGGTACTTTGCTGGAAGACAGGTTTTAAGGGGTTATTCTGAGACCGGGAGATGTGCACAGACGCACATTGTGACCTTGCCTGTTTGCGGCTGTAATTGAACCCATAAGTTATTGTATTGAGGCCTGTGAGTGCTAATTTGCATATCATTACCCAGAATCCCTGGCTGCAGTGGAAACATTGTATGCCAAGAGATAATAGGGAGAGCAGGGTGCAGACCTGTCAGACTAGTGACATTTTATTTGCTGTATTGAAGACAAACTCCCCACCTTACTAAAGGTGCCCATACCACTTTCTCACAGATAAAACACAATGGTTGTATGAGGCTGGCATTGAACCCATGGTCTTATTAATGCCTTGTTAAGCCAGAGCAGGTCAGTACGGGGAGATTCAGGGTGAGATTATACGGCCCAAGATCAGACTGACTGTAGCTGCAAATGGTTAATTTTAACTGTACCAGTTGAGGTAACATTAATATGTTCTATAATGATCCCCTAACCACCATGATTCAGAAATGAACCCCCCAGTGAGAGCTTCCTTTATAATACTTGCCTCTTGCTGTTGGGTAGGAACCTACAAACAGCCACCTACCTCCTCACCTCATTGCACTGGACTCGCACATCCCTGGTTTCTTCGACGATATCGGGTACCTGGACTTGCTGCCTTGCCGTCCCTTCGATACGGTTTTCATCTTCTACATGAAGGCCGGGCAGAAAACAAGCCAAGAGGTAAGAGCAAGACCATGCGCTGGCAAACCAAAGTGATCGAATGACCAAGGCATCTACAAACATGTGCCTTCCATTGGTTCCATTTGGTACAAGTATGGTCTACTTTATATCACACTTTCGTTAACCTCATTGAATGGAGCCAGTCCTGCCCCTCAAATGACGTAATGGGAAGACCCCGTAACAGGTTGTTGGGTGAAAGCCGGTTTTGTGGGTTTTAACGCCAACGTTGGCACCTCTGCAGATCCTGAAGAACGTCGAGTCTTCCAGTAACGTGCAGCCTCACTTCTTGGAGTTCTTGGTTTCTCTGGGTTGGCCGGTGGATGTTGGGAGGCACCCAGGTTGGACTGGCCATGTGTCCACCAGCTGGTCAATCAACTGCGGCGGCGAGACTGAGCAGCAAGAGAAAGGTAAGACTGTAAAGCAGGGGTGGCCAACTCCAGTCCTCAAGGGCCACCAACATGTCCGGTTTTAAGGATATCCCTGCTTCTGCACAGGTGGCTCAGTCAAGTGCTTTACACCAAATGAAGAAGTTTGTTTTAAAAGAAAGAATGATGTATAGTGCAGAAGGATAAGCGCATCAGTTCTTAAAGGGGAACCTGAAATTCATGCCCCTTCTATAATAACAGTGGCTTGTCCCACTCTACGTGTTGGGTGAAACGTTGTTGAACTTCTTTGTAGATGAAGTGGTTTCCTCGGAAGACACGGGTGGAAGCATGTTTAACGGGGAGAAGAAAGTCCTGTATTACGCGGACGCACTGACGGAGATCGCGTTTGTTGTTCCGTCGGCTGTTGATTCTTTGAGTAAGCGCAAAGTGTTTCACATGACGTTTGCCGCATAGTGACGGCTCTGTTGTTGGTAGAAGACTCGTTCTTCAGGCGGGGTTTACGGTTAATTGTAGTTGACTGCAGCGGTATAGATACATTCACGTGTCTGATGTCTCTTTCCACCAGCGGACTCCTTGGAAAGTAATGTGTCCGAGTTGGATGGAGACTCCAATATGGATCTTTTGCCGGGGATATTGAAGCAACCTCTAACACTTGAACTTTTCCCTAACCACACAGACGGCCTCAACTCCGCACAGAGGGTACGCGTTTATTTTCACCTACGTAATGTTTATTGGGATGCTAAGGATAAGTAGATTCATGAATAGGATCATGTCAAGTTTTGGCGTGTGTCAATCAAGTGTTTACTTGACCATAACACCCCCCCGTCCATGTTAGAGCCAATAAAGAGGAAGGAGGGAAGGGGCTTTGCCTGCGCAAACTCCTGCTCAGCACACAGTGATATCACAGAGGAAATCAAACCCCCTCCCAAGTCTCGGCTCATCGTGTTTACAAACCGAGTTTAAGAAATTATTCAAAAACACTTACAGGTGTTTCTATTACACCGGTTTAACCTATTAAACATACCACAACTGTTGCTTTGTGTTTGTCCTACTGTATGAAGGACTTTACCTTTAACCAAAAATATATTTCCAACAATAGTCTATGCTATAAATGGATCTGGACGCGCGCCCTTCAGCCAGTTCCCCAAAAGGCATCGGAAAACAAAATTGGGAGTAGGAGGTCCACGAGAGAATCGCAGCTTAGTTTAGATACGTTTGAATGCTTGGATATGCTCGCAGAACGTTATTACGAGTATTGAAAGAAGGATAATTCTGACACTGAGACGTTCCTTGAAGTAACTTCACTTTAGTAGGCTCAGTATATAATACATGGACACTGGACAAGATCATCTAAAAGCGCTTTTTCCCCGAGGAACCAACTCTGCAGAGACTGAACTACAATATAGTACTTGTACTGTCCCTAAAAACACCGTACCATGAGAATAGTCCCAGCCAATCAGGGCTATGTCCGCTATGCGATATCGGCTATACTGTATGTCTTGCAAGATCAGCATACACACAACGTCCTGTAGATGTCGCTGTTGACCATAGTATTAACCTCCATTATGAATCTGTTCCATTAACAGATCAACACAGATGAGTAGGGGTTAAAGCTGCAGTTCGAGCAATATCCTGCTCGGAAAAAAAGACATTTTTAATGTTTCTAATGTAGGAAGAATTTCCAAAGTGACAGCCCCTTCCCCTTCTGATCGGCTCTGGCTCTTGAGATCCGCCCTCTCTCTAGCAGTGAACCAATTGTATCTAGTAACTGCCCAATCAATCATATTCCAGGAACTACATTGCCCAGAATGCTGTGCAAGAACTGAATTAAATAGCCCACAGCAAGTGATTGATTACATGAGAACGGATCGATCTGCAGTTTAGCGAATCACTTGTCAGGTGTGCAGATTGTATTCATGCACATATTGAATGGCGGAAAAAAAATATATATATTTATTTTTTTAAACGGCAGCTTGAACTGCGACTTTAATCCCTGGCCTGTGAACGTATCTCCTTGTGCTCTTCTTTGAACGGCACCTTGGCTGCTTGGGCCTCTGCCGCTTATCTTCCTGTAGCATGACTTCTCCGTGTCTTTCCAGAGAATCAGCAGAACATGTCAGGAATACTAAGTTGGCAAAAGATGCGATAGCAGAAATGTGTCTCATAGATTCAATTCTGTATTACATACAGAATACATATTCCTTACAAGTATAAAAGTGTGTGTGTGTGTGTGTGTGTGTGTGTCTGATCCTGATCTTACACAGGAGTTGACTTTACAAAATTGCACTTGGCTGCCTGAGCAGCTACAATGAAATCAGCAGAAGCAGAGACTCCCAAGGTCCGCTTGGCGGGTCAGATGTGTCCCGCAGGCTGCCAGTCGGAGAACCCGGACTAATGCGCCAATGTTCTCTTGCGATCGGTACCCTGAGCATGCCGCCGTTTCACCACATGCCCTATCCTGTTTCAGCTGAGTCCCACGTCTCGCACGAAGAAGCTACCGCATGGACGGACTGTCCCACCCATGGGCCCCGAGACCAAGGTGGCTGTTGTGTGGCTGGAGCAATACGACGATCTAGGTATTGGTTTGTACTCTCTCTGATTCTGATAACACCGAATTGTCACATTCCTATGTGGCATGGATGGCTGTCTCCAGGGGATTAACATTGCGGGGCTTCTGATCCAGAAGCATGGACACCCTCCACCCCCATCTCCCCTGCCGCCTAGCAGCGTGACCGCGGCATACACCGTCTCCGAAGCCGCGGATTTTTGCTCTTTCGACTGCGGTTCCTGAGACTGGAAGTCTCTTAGATCTGTAGGTTATGATCAGGAAACATTAGGAGGGCACTTACAAGGCACCAGGAACATCATTTCCAATCGGTTTAGAAGCCAGGGACAAATTGCCACTGAAATCCCGCTTGTGTGTGAAGTCTGCGTTATTAGTAGGAAACTGGCATGGGATTGAGCAGCAGCCACCGCGTAAAATTCCCCACGCTGGTAAATATTTGGTTACAAGGAAAGTGCAGGAAAGAATGGATTGACCCGGCAGAACTTAAAGTTCTGAAAAGGAAAAGCTATTCATTTCTCAAAAAGTAAACATTCCACTCTAAGAATTTACTTTTCTTTGTCATATTGCTAAGTTTTTATTATCATTTTTTATTATGTGAATGGAACTTGAAACAGTGCAATTCTTCTTATCAAAAAATAATTATCTTCTATAAACAAATGTAATCAAATATCTACCAAAAATGTGTCTGTTTGGGTTTCTTTGCAAATTAAAAATAATTTTCCTTTTATCTGGGTCTCTGAACAGGGGGCGCTTGTTAATCAAGTGTTTGCTCCGCCTCTCGCCCACCCTGTCCCTGTTAGAGCCAATAAAGATAAGGAGAGAGGGGGCTTTGATGCGTAAACTCCTACTTGGCACATAGTGATATCACTCGGAGGGAATCAAACCCCCTCCCAAGTCTCGGCTCATCTTGTTTACTAGCTGACTTCAACAAATATATATATTTAAAATACTTTTAGGCGTCTGATGCTCCTTCCAACATGTCGCTGCCATTAGTTCACTTTGGTCCTAGGACGGGCATCACTCACAGTTGCAGAGAACCGCAGTCATTTTAAATGCTCCCAAAAACCAGTACAAGCCGGTACTAAGGCATAGCAACAGGTAGAGGACTACGTAACTCCATGGGACCTGCAATGCATTGCTTACACAGTGACACTTAAACCGACTTCATAATGTCTATCCCATCTAGAAAACTTCCCCCTGTCGGACCTGACTACAGAAACCAGCACTGGGATAGAGGCCACGGCAAACAGCAGCACTTCTCTCAGGTAACCACACCTGGCTAATCCACGTCGCCCTGTAACTGCCACTAACCATAATCGCTGCATAGGCGGCCCGTGTCCTGAGCTCATTCCCATCTCGCCAAAAACAAACTCCGGTCTCCCGAATGGATCAGTGGTCACAGACCGAAGGGGAAAGCCCACCGGTGGCTCTTAGAATATAGCATGTATGCAGGCTGCAGCCGTGTCCTAACCGGGCGTAAAACATGTCCTTGTTATTTAGGAACAACGCGCCTGAAAAAGAGGTCCCTGTGATATTTATCCACCCCTTGTACACTGGCCAGTTCCGGGTCAAAGTGCACGGAGCTGCCGGGAAGTTCAACATGGTGATTCCACTGGTGGATGGGATGGTGGTCAGTAGGAGAGCCCTGGGTGAGATTAAGAGCAACCATTTAAAGTTAATCTATCTGTCACTCGCACTCTGTATATACCGCTCCCTCTCCTCTTCTCCCCCCCCCCCTCACTAACTCATATGCTTTCTTTACACCCCCTTTCTTTTTATCCTTTCTACTCGCCCTATATATCTCTGTACGACCAAATCTCTCTCGCACTACTATTTTCACACCCTCTCCTCTAGATGCCCTTCTCTTCAGTCACCTTATGTCCTTTAATCTCTCTAGCGCTGTCTCGATCCATGTGATCTCACTTTTCTCGTTGTGTCCACTCGTCCCGCCCCATGAGATGCAGAGAAAATTAAAAAAATGGTGGCCTATTTGCCCAAGGGTTTTAAAATAAGGGAAAGGGACACGGTGTACGGTCCTTTGTGTGCATTCACTCTGTGCTTGTGTGGTGTCTGCATCTTCTCCTTGAGGGTGGCAGATCTGAATATCTAATCTTTCCGTCCCTTGGGTTTCCAGGCTTCTTAGTGAGGCAGACGGTCATCAACATCTGTCGGAGGAAGAGACTGGAGAGCGACTCGTACAACCCCCCGCACGTCCGCCGGAAGCAGAAAATCACCGAGCTCGTCAACAAATACAGGAACAAGCAGCTGGAGCCCGAGTTTTATACCTCACTTTTCCACGAGGTCGGCCCGAGGAGCTGCAGCCCTTAAACCGGACCGTTCCAGGGCCCGCGAGGTTCAGGACCACCGCCCTGACCTGGGTATCTACGGCAGAGTTTGGAAACCAAAAAACAAAGAGGAGATGATGCACTGGGACGTCTGTTGGAGCCGCCATCCTTCCCAGGCCGCTGGTAATCCAACCGACCGTGTCTCCTCGCAGAACATTTGCACCGGTGGTGGATGTCGGGGGGGAAGCCACCCCACCACCCACTTAGACTCGTCTGTTATGCTGCATGTGGATCCTTAGCACAGTGTGACCTGCAATGTAGAACATCGTCCTCTCACGTAGCCGAGGACACACTGCGCCCCAACAGGCTCCGGCACAGGCTTTCCCCAGTCTGACACCCCTTCCTTACTAGAGGGGGGCCAGCAAAGCATTGGCCGTATGCGATTATTACTCAGGTTGAGAGAGGCTTTAATAGTCTGACATGCAGATGGCACCCGGTGTTTGATCGAAGGGATTTAACCCCTGGGTTACTGAAGAAGGTTGCCTGACGAGCATCACGACTTGTATACAATCTTGTTTTTCGAAGCGTAGGGGGCGGAGTTTTCTTTGTTAAACTACCCGACTTCTTCGTATGGGGCACTTTACATTAGGCGGCCATTCATTACAAATAAAAGGATGCAATCTGCCGACGGCAGCTTTTCTATTCTGCACCGCGTGACTAGCGCCTCTGGCAGGGAAGGGGTTAAAGACGAGTCTCTCCAAGAGATCCCGATCTCTCTCGACCGAAACGTCTCTACCTTTTTTTTTTGATAATCCCGCGTTCTAAGCATTTTGTCTCCTGGTCCAGGCGCCTCCGTCCATATCTTTAGGCAGCGCCTACGGGAGGTCGCCATCTTAACCCCGGCCTGCGGCAAACTGCTATGTTACTTGGCCGTATTGCAGCAATGACATTTGTTTTTTTGTATTTATTTTCTGTTTTTTGTTTCTTGGCGGTCTATAGGTTAAAGCCACCCCTTCGTCCTGTCAAATCCTAAATTGTACCTTTTTTCAAATTCTGCACAACGTTAGAACTTGGAAATGAGATCTATGAGAACGGAAATCCCCATAGAGGCCAAATGACGTATATGGCGGGGATATGTTGAAGCCTTTCACTGTCGCGGGGCTGGACCCCTTGGCAGCAATAGGTTTAATAGGTGACCGATACCAATTTATTTTTATTTTTTCTTTGAATACCTTTTTTTCATGTTTTTGTAAATACCTTGAAGTTTAAGCTGGATTTACTGTCCTATCAACCTTCGCTATTCCCTTCTCCTTCTCTCACTTCCAAATCACTCCATAAATCCGACCTTCCTTGTGACCGTGGCAGAGAAAGCGAGATTGACAATCGCCCCCTTTTTTTGTCCCCAGGCAAAAGGAAACAAAACCCAGCAACGTTTTCAGTCCTTTCCACAATGATTTAAAAACAGTCCAACTTGGTATCTTCGAAGGCATAAACACCTATTTAATCGTATTATTACTTCTTGGTAGAACTGCAACTTTAATCACCTACCGTGTACAACTATCAGAACGTGACAGTGGGAGAGGGTTATTCTGGTCTTTCATTTTCAAGCCTTTGTGTACACTGGATGAATTTCTGTGTCCTACCCAGACACCCCTTGTTATTTTTTTCCCTTCATTCCCACTGACTGTATTTTTCTGTAAATAGGATCTCGGGGCAGAGTTGTAAAGACACTGTACATATAAAGATGTGGCTGTTCCATGGTCTCCAGTAATCTCTCTCCAGTTAAGCCACAGAAGGCTTATTTGTATTTATGCCGGATTTTTTTTTTTCCTTTATCCAAAAGGAATCACATCAGATATTGAATGTAACACATTTAGTCAAAATAAATTTTAAAGAAATTCTTATTGAAATGCAGTCGTGATGTTTTCTATGAATACTTTTATTTTCAGAACCCTTTTGCCGACTGTGGGAAATTGGTAACTAGTGGGGGCAGTCTCGCATTGCGGGTCCAAAACTTTTGTTAAACAACATAGCAGTGTAAGGGTCTTCCTTAGTGAGATTCAATTGCTGTTAAAGTAACTGTTTTACTGTTATCCTGTAAAAAAAAAATGTTTGGCTTTTCTCCGGGAGAAGAGGAATTGGCACATCGGATTTCAAATCAGTTTATTTTTCCATCAGAGCCAACGTTTCGGTTGCAGAATGCAGCCTTCGTCAAGGACCTAGCTGCAGACCATAGCAATGAGACTCGGTGCAACTTACCCACTGAACCCTCGTTCCTGCGCATGTGCGCTGAGGAGCGGCAGGGTGAGGACGTCGCTCATCGATACGGAGGCTGTGCAGCTCAAAGGAGCAAATGTCCCCACATTCACACAAAAAAGTACCAAAAAACAATAAAGCAAAGTTGAATAAAGTTAAAAACGTGATGGAAAACTGTGTTTAACGTTAGTCACACGGATCAACTACTTGCGTTAACGGAAAGTTGAAAGTTACGTTGTAGGGCTAGAGCTTCCCGTACTGTAATGACCAGCGAAGTGATAACTCCCTGTTCTATATCTTTGAGAGGGAGACACACACACAGACCAGAGAGACACACACACACAGAGGGGGAGGGGGAGACACACAGAGGAGGAGACACACACACAGGGGGAGACACACGGGGAGAGACGCACACACAGCGGGGGAGAGACACAGGGGGAGACAGCGGGGGAGAGACACAGAGGGGGAGAGAGACACACACAGAGGGGGAGAGAGACACACAGGGAGAGAGACAGAGGAGAGAGACACACAGGCACAGACACGCGCTCGCACATGCTCACGCAGAGGCACAGACACACGCTCACACAGAGCGAGAGAGACATTTCTTTGGGTGAAATTCTTCACGTATCCGTGGCAGAAATTAATGAATTGTAATGTGTACCGTACTGTGCTACTGTGTCAATTTGCAGGTGTTTTTAAACCAGAACATTAAAATTACATTTTCTGCACTAGATAAAATAACGAGTCAACGCGCGTCTTAAGGCGGTATGGTTGGAAGAAACCACGCGCCATGACATGGATATTCCGAGCTATACAATGCGTGAAATGTTCAAATAACGGTCACTGCATCTGTAAATACAATAAGTGTAATTACCAGATGGAGGTCTAGTAAATGAGACCGCACACATGTTTAAAGTCCAAGAAGTGTATTAGACATTCAAGGCACCGCAACCAACATTCCGGTCCACGTAGAGGGTCCTTCCTCAGGGTTGTGCAGTGGTCAAATGACCGTGACAGATACTTATACCCTCACCAATGTGCATACCATCACCCAAACAACCAATAAAAATCACTAAAAGACCCGCGAAAACACCCAGCTGCAATGGAGTAGGAACACACAAATGGGCATATAGGTGAGTCACGTGTATCGCTGTGCCGCGGCTGCCTGGACAGCCCTCTTTGAGCAGCGAGACCCGACGTGAGTAAATCAGCGTAGCCAGCTCCTCCGGTAGACAAGGTAACCAAGCGCCGGCGTCCTTGGTATAATATGCATGTGTGGTGTCCCTCGTAGTCAAGAAGTCCAAGTCATAATGCAAAAAGCGGAGGTTTGCGCAAGCGCACAGCAGTCAAGTAAAACAACCAACAGCCTGCAGTACAATAGGAGCGGTACGGAAGGAAGCCGAGGCTGGACAGTGTGTCCTATCCAAGGACCAGTAGAATAGACGTGTGACCTTGTAAATATGCGTAAATAGTGCCGGTGTCCACGATGAACTGCGCATGCGCCCCAGACCGCGTCCGATGGTAAGCATTGTAACCGTGTAGCAGTGAAGACCGCACAAACAACTAAGCACAGTGTGGGATAGCGCAGGCGTGTATGAGGGAAAACATAGAACCAAAACAGCAGGGGAGACACGGAATAACCCAAAGTAACAGCATAAGTGATCAGGGAAAAAGGGGAGCAAAGAGTGTATGGAAAAGGTAACCATGCAGGATGAACGTTCAGAAATGACATCATGGGAATAAATGATTGAATAAACAGTTTACAAAAAACAACAGAGTTTGAGGTCTTCATTGAGTCCAAAAGGTGACATGGTCTTGAGATCAAAAATTAGCCTAGCTTAATGTTGTAAGAGGAGCTTGCTTCTATCACCTCCACGAGATGAATTTTGTACCTGTAGGATTGGCATACACTTTATCGTGGCCAGAGTGTCTATGTTGTTTAAAATGTCTGGCTTCAGGTAGGTATTTGAGATCTTCATCATACATATATACAGTGCTTGACAAATCACCCAAAAATCTACTCGCCCCCTAGCTCCACTTTAAAAAAAAATTTGAACTAATAAGTAAGAATGAATAACATTCATTTTTGACATAAGTTTTGTGTGTGTGTGTGCGCGTGCCCGCGCCCCCACTTCACAATATCTAAAGCAGCAATCCCGCCTGGGATCTTACCTGATCCGAAGTCCCTCAATGTTCAGGTGCCCTCATTCCCGCAATGTTATATGTGAGAGGGGAGGTGTTCCCTACCTGTCTTCTGGGTTAGGGGGGATTCCGATGTCTCCCGTGTGAAGCTTGAGAGTCCAATCTGGAAGAAAGCAGTATAGGTTATTTCGGTGTAGGTATAGGGCAGTTAAGATATATATAGGGTTAAAAAGATATCCAGATCCAGAGTGTGTGACAGAGAGAGAGGGAGAGTTTGACAGAGGGTGTGACAGCGAGAATGTGAGAGAGAGATGGTGAGGTGGTGGCTGGGTGACTAGGTGACTGACACACTTGGGTGGGTGACTGACTGACTGACACTTGGGTGGGTGACTAAGACTGACTGACTTAGTGGGTAGGTGACGGACTGGGTGGGTGTCTGTATTCACACACATACACTCACACACACACTCATACCTGCACGGCAGGGGGGCGTCCGCACGGAAGGGAAAGGAAGCATGGGAAGGGAGGCATGGGGCTCACCTTTACTTGCTCATTGCAGTAAAATCAAAAGGGAGGGGCCAACTTCACAGAGCGGGCTCAAATAGAAACATTTTGCGCGCCAAAAAAAATCCTGGCAGCTGGCCAAGTCGTGTCAGTCCAATCGGGTAGGGTTTTTTGTTTTTTTTCGGCACGAGCAGGGGAATTGATTAATAACCGTGTGATCTGCTTGGCTCATCGCCAGCGGTCAAAATCCTGTCGCCCAAGGCGACTGGGCAACTGGATTTGTCGAGCACTGCATATATACATATATAGAATATCTTTTTTTAATTTGTTATAAATAACTTGGAGTACTTACATCTTCTAGGTAATATTCTGACTTTTGGTACACATGATACAAAAGTGTTCTATCCCTCAGTTTTAACAGTCTAGAACAGGGGTCGCCAACTTCAGTCCTCAATCTGACCTGGTGGTGGCCCTTTTCAGGCTATCCCTGCTTCAGCACAGGTGGCTCAATCTGTACTGATGCTGGGATATCCTTAAAACTTGACCTGTTGGTGGACCTTCAGGACTGGAGTTGGTCACCTCGGTTGTAGAACAAACTCTGCTATATATCTCTATCTCCAAAGGTCTCTGGTTCGATCCCAAGTATCGGAATTTCTCGTTTCCCAGGACTTCAAACTGAGAATACTTGCAAACAAGAGGGATCATTCTATGCGGTTTTTTTTCCTGGTAAAATGTTATAAATAAATAAAACGTATAAAAATTGGCCCTGTTTTTCACGTTTCTCGCGGTCCCTCGTTCTGAAAAACAAATGAACGGTCCTAAACTTCCCGAACAATCTTCCGATTACCCGCGAGGTCCGACCGGCCTGTGAACGCAGCAGTCCGTGTCACTCTGTTTTCATTACCTGAGCCAGGGGGTTCGCCTGAGCTGATCTGCAGCTCCCCAACCTTCCGTGGGCGACAAGGTTCCTGCATCTAGTGCGGTTCTCCAGGCAAGAACAGGTTCTCGTGGACACAATAAGCACGAGATCGGACTCCCCCAGACGGCCAAGAGAAAACGGCAACATCGGGAAACGCCATTGCTACATTCGATCAATGACCCCGCATCCATATTTGTTGGGATATTTTTTGTGTCAGACAGACTTTGGATTTGGGGACGGACGGGACCCCAAAGATCTTCAGGTACATTTAAAAAAAAAAAAAAAATGACTGCTATTTTTTTAGGACCTTATTGCACAAAACTAAAATAATTGCGCAACAACGGCTCCTTTACCACTAAAGGGAACACCCAGTGTTACATTTAAAACATGAACTAAAAGGGCACGTGGCTTTTTTTTTTTTGGGTTTTTTTTTTTAAGCGGTCATGTCAAATATCATATTCCCATCACATGCTGATGCGTTTGCAGTTCAGTCATCAGAAATAAAACATTGACAACTTCCCCTGATTGTTTTAACCTTTACTTTGCCAGGTGGTTGGGAACCTCCCGCTTCCCATCCTTCACTTCTCAAGCATTCCCCACTTTAAAGGTCACTAAAGTAGCCAATGATCTACATGGAGCTAAATCCCAAGGTCACTTTTCCCTACTAATCCTACTAGATCTCTATGATGCTTTTGATACCGTCGATCACTCTCTTCAGCATATTCTAAACTCTTGGTGTCCGCAACACCGCTCTATCCTGGTTCTCATCTGACCTCTCCCATCGCATATTTTCTGCCTCTGTTGCTAACATGTCTTCTGTTGTTGTGTGTTTGGTTTTACCTCCTTGGCCCTGTTCTGGGACCTCTCCTGTTCTCTCTCCACACGGTCACTTTGTGACCATCAACTTTCTTGGCCTTGGGTATCATCTCTTTGCAGATATATCTATCCAGCCCTTCCCTCACTGGTCTCTAATTGGCTCCTGGCTATATCCTCATGGATGGTGCTTCGCTGCCTTAAAATTAATGTCTAAAACTGAGCTCAT
This sequence comes from Ascaphus truei, assembly GCA_036426205.1. Classification (NCBI taxonomy): domain Eukaryota; kingdom Metazoa; phylum Chordata; class Amphibia; order Anura; family Ascaphidae; genus Ascaphus; species Ascaphus truei. The sequence goes on from CM071587.1 coordinate 10,012,776, forward strand.
ATTTCCCCCTAAATCTGACCTAATACACCCCTTTTCCATCACAATAACCGGTACTACCATCTATCCTGTTGCCAAAGCACTCTGCCTAGGAGTGACATATGACTCTTCCCTTTCACATTCACTGCATGGCCAACATTTATCGCTTCTTCCTCTGTAATGATGGCAAGATCTGCCCTTTCCTTTGTCAATTTACTGCTAAAACTCCAATGCATGCCCGTATCCTCTCCCATCTGGGTTATTGTAACATGCTTACAGGCCTCCCTGCCTCACAACTTTCTCTCCTGCAATCTATTCAAAATTCTGCTACTAGAATAATTTCCATTTCTCCCAAAACAGTATCTATTAATCTCCTCCTTAAATCCCTCTCCTGGCTTCCCATCAAATTTTGAATCCCCTACGGAATTCTCTCCTTATAAGACTCTCCCCTCGTCTGCTCCTCCCTACGTATCAGCTTTGATCTCTCGCTATGCCCATGCTCGTCTCCTGCACTCTACCCATAACCGTCTCCTTCCCACCCCTTTCACCTCTACATCTCTGACCTTAAACCTTTTTTCCACTCACTACCCCTTACCTGTAGGACTCCCTCACATTCAGTATACCCCAAGCACCTTCTCTCCCTACGCCAAGCTCTCTGGAGGCAGGGATCTCCTTTCCTATTGTCTGACTTTATTAGGCTTATTGTATTCTAGTTCCCTGTACTGCATTTTCTTTGTAAAGCACTGCGTACACTGCGGGTGCTATATAAATAAAGAGCTACATACATAGTGGTAAGGACACTGCCTTTGAAGTGAATTAACCTGGTTTGGATGCCAGCATCCGATACTTCTGCGTAGAGATGGGCGAAGGAGTCCAAATCCGTTCTCCAGAATTCTGCAGATTATTTTAACCAAAGCCGTCCTCTTCACTCTCCCCCACCAAAATCCATCTGGATTGGGTAGAAAAAAAAGGTGATCGGATTAATTCAGAGGTGAGTGGTTTTCCCCTCTCAACCGTCCCTCTAAATAAATTAGGGAGACGTACTGAAAAAGGAGCACACCTGAGGTACCCGACTGGGACATATGCTAATGACTATGCAAAGTATATTTAAATGCTCCCCATCCCACACGTCCTAAAAGGAGTTTTATACTAACTAGATAGTTAATAAGCCTAAGACACCAACCTAATGACTGGAATAGTGTCAGACCCAACAGCACTAGAACCCACTATTTTTCTCGGCAGCAGCTCTAGCAGTGTGAGCTATACCAGCTGATGGTTAGCAGTGCACACTGTCTACTACTAACAAACCTCCAAGGAATCTCTATTTCGTTGATTGTAACCTTGAAAGGACTTCAAGCACAAAGTAATAAAATCCAGCAACAGATTTCGAATTTCTGTCTCTGGAAAAAAAACCAATCCACAATGGCGAATTGGCCTTTTTGATACTGATCCGTGGAAATTCATGGACCAAAGGAACCGGCCAATCCGAGGCGGCTCGAACTCCGCCCCAAAATTTCACCCATCTCTACCTCTGAGTCACTATCTCCCTGTGCCTCAAACAACAAAACATAGATTGTAAGCTCTGTGGGGCAGGGACTTGTCTGCTAAAATCTATGTACATTTTTAATTTTGCAAGCGAGGGAATAAATCCAGTAGATGGCAGTGCTTGGCCACAATGGTTGGTTGGGGTGACACTGGGTGTGGGATAATAACCACGAGTCCAGCCTATATAGTGTGTGATACATAGATTAGATCCATTAGATTAGATTAGACCGATTAATTTAGATAAATTAGATTAGCTGGATAGATTAGATTATTTTAGATTAGACAGATTGCTATTTTAGATTAGATATATATAGATTAGATTTGATCGATTCGATAGATAGATATACACATATACTCTCTCACACCCTCTCACACTCTCTCACACTCTCTCACACTCTCTCACACCCTCTCACACCCTCTCACACTCTCTCACACTCTCTCACACCCTCTCACACTCTCTCACACTCTCTCACACTCTCTCACACTGTCTCACACTGTCTCACACTGTCTCACACTGTCTCACACTGTCTCACACTGTCTCACACTGTCTCACACTGTCTCACACTCTCACATATATCCTAAATCTTTCCAGATTCCAGGCTCAAATCTCCAAACAACCCAACCCAGGACAATCACTAGTCCTATTCAAATTCCCAAATGTTGACCAATTATGGGGATGTAAAAGAGAGATGAAAAATAAATAGTGTAATATTTCAATTTTAAAAGGACTTGTAATGATTAAAAATGTTAATGTTTGTTAAATCCTTACAAAATACCAATGATTTATATAGAAATACACTGCATATTTTTCTCTTTTACTTCCCTGTTTTGGCACCCAAAGAATTCGTATACATATCATCTTAAGCCCTCGTCTCCCCACTGCTGGATAAAGCCTCCCCAATGATCTCCCAGGTGCTGCGGTTACAGCCTCTCTTCTCCACGTCGCTCCAACATATTTTCTGAGATCATTCTAACATCTTACTTTTGGTCGGCATCTTGGTCTTTTAATTTTCCTTGGAATCCAGTTGAGTTCCATCTTTATCCAATGATGGTCATTTCTTCTTGCGATACATCCGTCCCACTTACTTTTGTGTATCTTTTCTCTTCCAGATGTGCTCCATCGCATCTTCAGTCTCCTATTGATTTAATTTGAAAGGTTCCCATCCATTGTTATTTGCCGGCCAATATAGACATAGTCATCTACTTCCTCTGGTTGTATACAATTTATTTTCAATCTTTGTAGTGTTGACATGTTTGTTGAATATCACTTTGGCTTTGTTGAGATTCATATGGAGACCACATTCTTACTTGCTTCAGCTAGTTCTCTGATTTGTTGTGTATACACATATATTTTTATATATTTATCATATACTGGCTGAAAGTGTCTGGCGTTGCTCGAGAATTCTAAGAAACCAACCTCATCCATCCCCCTCTCCTCTCACCCCTCCTCCCGCTCCTCTCACCACCCTACTACCCCCTTCTTCTATCTACCCTCCCTCATCTCTACCTCCTATCACTTTCCTTTAATACCTTATGATGTCCCCAATTCTTCCCCACCTCTCCCTCTCTTTCCTTCTCCAGCAACCTTACTTTCTCCTCACGTCCCAACTCACTTCCTCTCTTTCTTTCTTCGTCTGCTTTCTGGGTAAACTTTATAGCGAACCGACTCTCCTTATCTGCCACCAGGCTATGTGCATTATGAAGTCACGTGCCAGATACATAACATAGCCTGTATATCTCAATGTCTTGTATGGCGCATACACAGACCGATCCCTGCTCCTATGCGCTATACCACCCATGGGATCTTGACCTCAGAGCCTGCGATGTTGCTTCCTCCACCCCAGCCCCACAACATCCCACAAATAAAGCGCACACACAAGAGGTCTGGAGGTACAATGGCCACAACTTTTATTTATATACAGCAAAAGGGGAGGTGCTAACCCTGCCAGAGCGCTCCACCCACAGGTAAGGCCAATGAGACTTAAATCATGGCCCACCTGCTAGTACCACCCCATGTCCCAGCCACTCAGCTGATCCCACGTCGGTCATGAGATGGGCTCCAGGTACTCAAAGCACAATGAGCCCCTGCCCACTCGCCCACCATGCCACCACCAGGCATTACCATAACTGTGCCCCGTCTGGCAAGGTTACCCTGCACTTACCCCTCAACCAGCTGCCACGACAGAGGCAACGTAACCCCAATAGACACCTCAAATATAAATATATTCAATGCAAGTATAACTCACACAAAAAAGAATTTAACCAAAAGGAGAGGGCGGGAAAACACAGTGTGGGGCGCGGCATGATCTCCCCGCCCCTCACTGCCTGCAACTCCTCCAGCCGGCCCCCTCACCCCTCCGGGTGCCGCTGGTGACCAAGGGGGAAGGGAGAAGGCAGGAGGAAAAGGTGGGGTAAGCCTGGGCCTTGCAGTCATGCCACACTTTGCCTAAGGCCGAGTCCATAGAAGGACAGGCCGTGCTGAGGCGTGCGGACGCTCCGCACTGAGCCCCTGCATCCTCAATGAGGATGCCTTGAGAGGGGGCTCACGTGAGCGTCCGCATGCGTGCGGAGGCTTTGGAGTTTTCAGCCGAGCGCCAAGCTGTTTTTCAGCGCGCTGTCGGCTGAAAACATCCAATCAGCCTGAAGCAGCGTCAACGTCACGGCGCCGTGACGTCAGCGCCGTGACGTTGACGTCAGTGCGTCGCGGGCAATTGGCCCAGCGACGTCACTGCCCCGCCTCCAACCACCTCCCCCCGGCTCCCCCCGCGCACGCTGGCTCGCCTGCAAGTCCGTGGAATCGCGCTGACTTAAGCAGGCGAGCCTCAGCGTTAGCGCGCCTCCGCTCTCCCCACCCCTCTATGGCCCGGGCCTAAGGCTCCATGCTTGCTTTCTCCAGACAGTCCTGTTAGGGCTAATCCTTTCACTCTTTTATATTCATCTCCTGTTTGCACCCAGGCCAGAAGACCATAGTGCTCGTGAACCCCTTCTAGAGATATATAGATACAGTATATACAGTACACACACACCTCACTCACACACACACACTCTCACTTGTACATACACTTTCACACCTCACTCTCTCTCACACACACATACCCTCACACACTCTCTCCTCTCACACACACATACACATACGCTCACACACTCATACATACACATACTCACACACTCATACATACACACTCACATACACACACTCTCAAACACACACACACTCTCACACACATACACTCTCACACACTCTCTCTGTCACACACACATACACTCACACATTCTAACACACACACACACTCTCTCACACGCACTCTCACTCATACACAGACACACTCGTACATAAACTTTCACACCTCACTCTCTCACACACACACACACTCACACACTCACAAACACTCAGACACACACACACCTCACTCTCACACTCGTACATACACTTTCACACCTCACTCTCACACTCGTACATACACTTTCACACCTCACTATCTCACTCTCACACTCGTACATACACTCACACACTCACACTGTTCTGATACTTTACTGAGGGTCGCTGCGTTCTTTGATAGTTCCTTATAACAGCTCTTTCATATATATTTTATAGAACATATAATATTAAATATTTACAAAGTTTTAACTCCTTTGTTGCCCGCAATGCTCTGGCAAGTAATGGGTTAACCTTTACATCATGTCCCCCTTGTGCTGTAGCGATGTGTTGGAGGCAGGCTGGGCTGCGGAGAAGAGCAGGACTCAGAGCGGTGAGTCAATGCAGCGAGCAGATGGCAGGGAGCTAGGATCTAACTGAACGCAGGTGTACGTCAGCTGATGTGTTTAATAAGCTGCGCACGGAACCATTTTAAGCCTGTTTAGCCACTCGCTCCTCTCATATCTGCACCACTGTCAGTAACTACGGGGAGAAGTCTCAAGGTGCACGTGGAGAGCCAATACGAGGAGTTATAGGGAGCGGTTATATGGGGCAATACGAGGAGTTATAGGGAGTGGTTATATGGGGTAATAGGAGGAGGTATAGGGAGCGGTAATATGGGGCAATAGGAGGAGTTATAGGGAGGGGTTATATGGGGTAATAGAAGGAGTTATAGGGAGCGGTTATATGGGG
>CM071587.1:10023216-10063158 GCA_036426205.1 Ascaphus truei
TATATATATATATATATATATATATATATATATATAACACCACACACACATATTCGCCAATATATTTCTGCCTCTATATAGTTATGTATACATATTTACATGCATCTCAAACCTCATCAGTCAATCATTTTTGTTTTGAAGAAATACATTGAAAAATGTGGTTTCAGGCTTCTCTCTGGCAGTGAAAGCGTTAAACACGTCCCTGTCATTAGGTCACTTTGCTCCTACGTGGGACTGACCCTTTAACCCATTAAACATATCACGGTCATTAGGTCACTTTGCCCCTACGTGGGACTGACCCTTTAACCCATTAAACACGTCCCTGTCATTAGGTCACTTTGCCCCTACGTGGGACTGACCCTTTAACCCATTAAACACGTCCCTGTCATTAGGTCCCTTTGCTCCCTAGTGGAATCCAGTTCTGCAGCAGGCAAACCAGTGTTACATGGGACAGGTTCTGCCTGTCCCAGAAAACCTTATCTATCTTTCAGACGATTTATATCAACCCAAGGACAATACTGATACAACAAAGAGAACCCTGGCGTGCTCTCGGTATATCATACATATTCTGGACTCCACGCTGTGTAAAAACACTGCATGGATCCTTACCCTATCAGAACCCGACATTGTTAACCTCGTGTGTTTCCTTTCTCCGTGAACACAGAATCCCAGCAGATCCGCTCCTCCTGTTTCTCTGTCTGACTAACGATGGTCTGATAATTACTTTGAATTGGGTAGAAATAGCTGTGTTCGTCCAGTTGCGATAATGCAGAGTAAGGGAGTACTTCAGTATTAAGTGGTACCTTTTTTTATTTGGACTAACAATCGATATGATAAGTCACATTTTCGAGAGTTCTCTCTCTTCCTCAGGTCCGCGACACTGATTTACAGAGGTTTCATTCCATAATGGCTTTGCAAACAAGAGATAGAGCAGCACTTGTTACTGTGAGAACTGACAAACAGTCTTATCACTGAAAGGCGTTAAAATGTTATGTTTACCAAGGAAAAGTTACACGTTTATAAGTATTTTGGAAAGACTAATACTGGTGTCATTTAGTTTTTACGTTGTCAATCAGCCCCACTTACCCTATTAAACATGACAATGTCCTTTGTCCACTTTTGTCCACGGAGGGACTGGCCCTTTAACGGTGCAGTTCCAAGTAGCCGGACATAAACAAAATACATTTGTGAAGAATTCAGCAGTTTAATTTACTTCTTTAGCCGTGCTAATAGCAAAGATTTTTTTTTTACTTTATATTTTTATTTTGTGTCAGAATGACTTTAAACAGTCACGTATTGGGGGTTACAGACAATAAAATTAAATTATAGTGGTGATGGGGACATGGGGTGGGTGATTGTGGCGGGTACATCACATCAATATCTTTATGATCCATTGGTACAGAATATCGATTCTTCAAAAATCTATGTTGGGTAATCTTATTACAGTAATTTTATTCAAATTTATTACATCACGCAGACCCAGACCTAGATTCTAGACCTAGAACATACAGTCCCAGACCTAGATTCTAAACCTAGAACATACAGTCCCAAACCTAGATTCTAGACCTAGAACATACAGTCCCAAACCTAGATTCTAGACCTAGAACATACAGTCCCAGACCTAGAACATTCAGTCCTTGTCCTAGATTATAGACCTAGAACATACAGTTCCAGTCTATATTCTAGACCTAGAACATACAGTCCCAGACCTAGATTATAGACCTAGAACATATAGTCCCAGACCTAGAACATACAGTCCCAGACTTAGATTCTATGTCTAGCTATCTATAAATCACAATGTTCAGAGTCCCAGCATCCGTGAGTCAACCACAAGATCCGCCATTTTGTCTAGCCATGGTTACAGGACACTTTTAAACGTGTGCTTATTGTCGTTAATATATGGGCTGTAATCTTCTCACCGTGTAGGACCTGCCATATTCTGTTTATTATTTTGGCCATGTTCGGGACTCGAACTTTCCAGTCCACATCTGGTGGCTGCCATTATGTGAGAACTGAGCCTTCACTCATGATAAGTTAGGTTGTTAGGTGATTTGTTCAGCAGGGCCGACCAGGGATCAAGGTTTATATTTGTGTCTACGGGATGGATAATCTGATTTATGAGGTTCGCTCAATTAGATTTGTTTACATTAGAAAAGAGTTAACAATTTACAAATATATTCAGGGACAATATAAGAAGCTTTAAAAATAACTATTCATCCCACGGGCAGTACAAAGGACTCGGGGTCATCCCTTTAGGTTGGAGGAAAGGAGATTTCACCAGCAACAAAGGAAAGGGTTCTTTACAGTAAGGGCAGTTAAAATGTGAGATTCATTACCCATGGAGACTGTGATGGCAGATGTATGTATATCTTTATTTATATAGCGACATTCATGGACAGTACAGTACATAGTGCGTCACAGCAGTAATACACGTGGCAATCATATAAATAACAAATAATACAGATAACACATAATGGTAAGAAGTGCTTCAAACATAAAAGTGACATTTAGGAGAAGGAGTCCCTGCCCCGAAGAGCTTACAATCTAATTGGTAGGTAGGAGGAACGTACAGAGACAGTAGGAGGGTTTTCTGGTAAGTGCGTCTGCAAGGGGCCAAGGTTTATGTATGAGGCGTATAGTACGAGCCACGGAGCTACTCATATGCTTTGTTAAGGAGGTGGGTCTTAAAGGTGGATAGAGAGGGTGCTAGCCGGGTATTGAGGGGGGAGGGCATTCCAGAGGTGTGGGGCAGTCAGTGAGAAAAGGTTTAATGTGGGAGAGGGCTTTAGATACAAAAGGGGGGGTGAGAAGACATCCTTGAGCAGAACTGAAGAGTCGGGATGGTTTATTGCGAGAAATTAGGGCTGAGATGTAAGGAGGAGCAGAAGAGTTTAACACTTTAAAAGTGAGGAGGAGAATTGAGTGTGAGATGCGGGATTTGATAGGAAGCCAGGAGAGGGATTTCAGCAGGGGAGACGCGGAGACAGATCTAGGAAAGAGTAGAGTGATTCTGGCAGCAGCGTTTAGGATAGATTGTAGGGGAGACAGGTAAGAGGCAGAAGGCCGGACACCAGTAGGTTACAGTAATTGAGACGGGAGAGAATGAGGGCCTGAGTCAGAGTTTTAGCAGTCGAGCAAGAGTGGAAAGGGCGTATCTTTGCAATATTGCGGTGGTAAAAGCATTAGGTTTTAGCTACCCTTTGAATGTGTGATGAGAATGTGAGAGGAGAATGTGAGAGAGTAGAGTGTGACCCTCTCACTTGTGCTACTGGGTGTATGATAGTACATCTAACAGTAATGTGGAAGGAGGTAGTAGGGTCAGGTTTGGGAGGAAGAATGAGGAGCTCTGTTTTTGCCATGTTAAGTTTAAGTCGGCAGAGGGCCATCCAGGATGATATCGCAGAGAGACATTCAGAAACTTTAGTCTGTACCGCAGGTGTAAGGTCAGGTGTTGAAAAGTAAATTTTTGTGTCGTCAGCATAGAGGTGATAATTGAACCCAGGAGATGTGATTAGGTGACCTAGAGAGTTATAAAAAAAAACGCAGCCACTCATAGCTCAAAGAATAGCACACAAAATACTTGAACTTTCAAAAGTATAGTAGTGTAGTATATAGTTATATAGTCCTGGTATAATCAGCAGCGCTGAGAATGTAGGTGTGCCAAATGCTGGGAATAAGCCCAGCGGTTAGTGATGGAGATTGAGACTGTCAGAGATATGAACCGGAATGAGCCCAAAGGCTCTCGGAGAACAACTGGTGGGGATATGCACTGCAGAGGAGAAATGAATTACCTCTGGAGCCCCGTTCCATATAGAAGTTCCTCCTACGTCTCTCCGGAAGTCACGGTGTAGAGAGTGGCTGCTCCGCGCAGAGCGCCGTCTCCCTGTAACCTGGCAATGCGAGTCCCGTGTAACAGAGCCGGCACAGCTGCCGCACGTCACTCCAATCGGGGGGGCAGGATTCGCAGAAGCAGCGAGGGATTGGTTGAACAGCGAGTCCTGAAAAAAGCACTTAACAACTCACCAGGTAAGTACAAAAATAAAAAAAAGTTTATTAAACTACATACTGAAAAACAAAGAACATACTGTGGGCAAAAAAAGGGGATTCTCCTCCCACGCGTTTCACGCTAACAATCCCCTTTTTTAGGCCACCGTATGTTCTTTGTTTTTTTAATAAACTTTTTTTTATTTTTGTACTTACCCGGTGAGTTGTTAAGTGCTTTTTTCTGGGCTCGCTGTTCAACCAATCCCTCGCTGCGTCTTTGAATCCTGCCTTCCGATTGGATTGTGGAAAAGGGGAGGGAGGGGGAGGGATATCACTTACAAGGGTAGATTTAAAATTAGGCAATTTGTGAATAATATCACCGCCAATCTGGTCACTCTGCGTCCCAAATCCACAATTCGATACACCCTCAGTGCTGTAGAAGGGAGGCGGCTGATGCAGGGATCCAGAGGCACCTTAAAACAATCAAAAACAGTCAATTTGGAGTCCCAGAGACTGTCTCCTAAAGTAGCTGGCCGCAGTTGTATTCTGCGCTCGATGCGGCCTCGTCGTGCGCATGCGTGATAAAGTAGTGACGCAGTGACGCTCCCTGACGCGTTTCGCCACATACAAGCGACTTTCTCAAAGGGATGCTCATTGGATGTGATTTAGCTGTGTATTTAAGTGCTCAGGGTTGCCTGGCAACCCGTTTCTGTCATATAATAGGTTTAAAATCGTGAGTGTTCGCCCAATGAATTCTAAGCAAGGCTAATCAATAACAATTATAAAAAAATTGAAAAAACTGGCAGTGAACATAAATACCTGGAAACTGAATGAATTAAATAAAGCTAAAGCCCTCTCCCACCTTAAACCTTTCTCACTGACTGCCCCACACCTCTGGAATGCCCTTCCCCTCAGTACCCGACTAGCACCCTCTCTATCCACCTTTAAGACCCAACTTAAGACACCCTTGCTTAAAGAAGCATATGAATAGCACGGTGGATATTCTGAACACATGATACATAAAGCTTGGCCCCCTGCAGACGCACTTACCAGAACTCCCTCCTACTGTCTCTGTATGTTCTCCCTACCTAACAATTAGACTGTAAGTTCCTCGGAGCAGGGACTCCTCTTCCTTAATGTTACTTTTATGTCTGAAGCACTTATTCCCATGACCTGTTATTTATATTATCTGTTATTTATATGATTACCACATGTATTACTACTGTGAAGCGCTATGTACATTTATGGCGCTATATAAATAAAGACATACAATACAATACTATAGCTAAAGATATAACGAATGAATATAACACTAACATGACTGACTGAAAAAATAAAATGGAAGGGCTGAAACAAATTACATATCTAACACACAATACATATAACATAAATGCAATAAAATGCAATACCACAAAGGAAACATATGAGGATTGTAATAGTGAAAGACATATAAGAATATCATTATTAATTATTAGTCTTGTGCTACCAGTGTGCTCCTGTGCTTGGCTTGTGCTGCCAGTGTGCTCCTGTGCTGCTCCGGTGCATGGCTTGTGCTGCCAGTGTGCTCCTGTGCATGGCTTGTGCTGCCAGTGTGCTCCTGTGCTTGGCTTGTGCTGCCAGTGTGCTCCTGTGCTTGGCTTTTGCTGCCAGTGTGCTCCTGTGCTGCTCAGGTGCATGGCTTGTGCTGCCAGTGTGCTCCTGTGCTGCTCCGGTGCATGGCTTGTGCTGCCAGTGTGCTCCTGTGCATGGCTTGTGCTGTCAGTGTGCTCCTGTGCTTGGCTTGTGCTGCCAGTGTGCTCCTGTGAATGGCTGTGCTGTCAGTGTTGCGCCGTGCTGGCTTGGGCTGCCAGTGTGCTCCTGTGCTGCTCGTGCATGGCGTGTGCCTGGTGCTCTGTGCTGCGCTGTGCATGGCTGTGTTGCTGCCAGTGTGCTCCTGTGCTGCTGGCGTGTGCTCCTGTGCATGGCTTGCTCTGCCAGTGTACCCTTGTGCATGACGTGTGCTCCTGTGCATGGCTTGTGCTGCCAGTGTGCCCTTGTGCATGGCGTGTGCTCTGTGTGCATGCTTGGAATGGCTTGTGCTGCAGTGTGCTCCTGTGTGGATTGTGCTGCCAGTGTGCTCCTGTGCAGGCTTGTGCTGCGTGCTGTGCTGCTCCGGTGCATGGCTTGTGCTGCCAGTGGCTCCTGTGCGCTCATGTGCATGGCTTGTTGCCAGTGTGATCATGTGTGCTGCTGTGCATGGCTTGTGCTGCCAGTGTGCCCTTGTGCATGGCGTTGTGCTCAGTGGCATGGCTTGCTCTGCAGGTCCCTTGTGTGAAGTGTGCTCCTGTGCTTGGCTTGTGCTGCCAGTGTGCTCCTGTTGCTGCTCCCTGTGCATGGCTCGTGCTTGCCAGTGTGCTCCTGTGCTGCTCTGTGCATGGCTTGTGCTGCCAGGTTGCCCTTGTGATGGGTTGTCTCCTGTGCATGGCTTGTCTGCCAGTGTACCCTTGTGATGACGTCGTGCTCCTGTGCATGGCTTGTGCATTGCCAGTGTTGCTCCTGTGCATGGCGTATGATCCTGAGTCATGGTGTGTGCCAGTGTGCTCCTGTGTATGGATTGTTGCTGCGTGTGACTCCTGTTGCATGGCTTGTGCTGCCAGTGTGCTGAGCTGACACTATTCTTTATGTCAGCGGTGCGCAAACTGGGGGGCGCAACCCCCAGGGGGGCGCGAGACTGCCGATGGGGGGGCTCAGGTTTACAGAGGCCTCACGCACTTCCCGAAGGCACTTAAATTAAGTGGTGGGGGAGCTACAGGGCCTCTGCAAACCTTACTTACCTTGGCTCCAGCGGCTTCCTTCCTGCGTCGCCATGGCAACGCGGCGTCAAAATGATGCAGCGAGGTCATGTGACGTCACGTTGCTAGTTGCTATGGCAACGTGACGTCATGACGCCAGAGCGCGGGTAAGTGGGGATTAGGGGGGTGGCGCGGGAGAGAAGGGACCGCTGGCAGGGGGGCGCAGGGAAAAAAGTTTGCGCCCCCCTGCTTTAGGTGATAGAAATGGGCAACCTGCTGGTTCTCGTGAGTGGTACAACACGCGGCTGCAGCTCTAAGGTTTGTACTGTCACTTAGTCCCCGTCGTGTCATGTACATACAGTGTATCCGGGGTCCTCAATGCCAGTCCTCAAGACCCCCCAACAGGTTTTAAGGATATCCCAGCTTCAGCACACGTTGCTCAATCAAAGCACTGATTGAGCCACCTGTGCTGAAGCTGGGTGTAAGAGACCTGTGCAGAGGTATACTCAGGGAGACCCATTTGGGGGAACTTAAACATGGCTTTTATTTAGCCTGTCACTTTAAACAGCAGTTTAAGGCAAAACTCATATACAAAAGAAGCAAACACCTACCCCTCTGTAAGGGCTAACCTACTTCCCCAGTCCCTATCTGCAGGGCTGGGGCGGAAGCCCCTTACCCAACTATCACCCCAAAGTCTCAAGTCTCTTTGTGGCAGTCTTGGAGTCTAGGTGGGTGTCTATTGAGGGCCAGCCTCTGGCAGGTTCCTGGGTCCTCTGTGTCCAGGAAAACTGGTCTGGTGTCTTGTTATCAGCACAGATTGTGCTCAAGACTTCCTCTCCTCTGTCAGCACGGTGTGTCTATGAGGAGTCTCTCCTGGGCTGTCCCCAGCAGGGTTTTTTTTACCCTCCTCTGATTACCCAGGTGGAGCTGGTGAATTGACTAGCTGCAACTAACCAGCTCTCTGCTGGATTTCTCAGACCACTAGAAGCATCTTTACTTAAACAGGGATGGGTCCCTGTTACACTGGGATATCGTCAAACCCTGACCTGTTGGGGGGTCTTCAGGGCTGGAGCTGAGAACCACTGCAGTGTATTCTATCATGCTTGTTACTCATGGGGTGAATGACACATGGTACCATATTGTGACATTATACGCCTTATGTTGGACATGCGCGAGATCCATGATATTAGTGGCTGGCCACATTTAGTATATGTTTGCGCGCAAGTCTCCGGTGGTACTACGGGTGGTGGTGTGGTGGTGTGGTGGTGTGGTGGTGTTTAGGGTCGGGGTGGATACTAGTGCAGGTGGCACTGGTTAGCTCAGCTTTGCCTGTCAGTCTGGTTCTGACATGCTGCGTGTAGATGTAAATCAGACTCGGGATCGTCAACTAGTTCTCCAAAGGGACCAGCTGAGAAAACAGAAGAAGGGCCACAAGCTTGTTGTCATTTTAGATACATTGAAGACTTAAAAAATGATTATATTTCAAGCATTTATAACACCAGTGCCTTACTTACTTATTTACATCACCTTAACTTACCAGTGAGTTTCAATGTTAAAAACTGCACTTAGCTGCCTAAGTAACAAGTATGAGATTAGCAGGAAGTCCAAAGAAGTCCGTGCTGGCCGCCAGCTGAAGAACCCTGATGTAGGCTACGTTCATATACATTTACTCGTACAACTCTCGGGTGGTGCTGCTGGCGGTTGTGGTGTGGAGGCGGGTTAAGTGCTGGCCGTTCTGATAACAACGTTGTCTCCCTTAATTAACAATGACGATGGTGGTGATGGTGTTGGGGGTGGACATTGGACACTGGTGTTGGGGGTGGACATTGGGCACTGGTGTTGGGGGTGGACATTGGACACTGGTGTTGGGGGTGGACATTGGACACTGGTGTTGGGGGTGGAATCTAGGTGTTGGCTGCTGGCTGCAGTCAGTGAAAGGTCCTTGATCTTTATGAATGTTACTCCATGTCACTCCATGTGTCATGTTGTGTAACACTGTGTGCGGCAGCGACGGCTGACTATGTGTGATACAAATACGTTTGTATTTTACAACTGAATTGAAGCACATTGAAGACATTTAAAAGACATCTTAACAATCTAACAGGTATAAATTCATTAAAGGGATAAATTATGGAGGAATCGCTTGAGTTTGGTCAGCTCTCCCTACGGAGGAAAAGTTTCTCCTGGCTGAGAGGGCAGTATGAGGGTGTGGGGGAGAGAGGGGGCTTTACACAGGATGTAGCACTCAACTGCTTATCATCATCATCATCATCATCAATGTATGTATGTATATCTTTATTTATATAGCACCCTCCAGGCACATAGCGCTTCGCAGCAGTAATATACGGGACATGATAATATAACATAATGGGAATAAGCGCTTCAGACATAAAAGTAACAAAGAGGTAAGTAGGGAGAACTTACAGAGACAGGAGGTCGGTATGCTGGTAAGTGCGTCTGCAAGGGGCCAAGGTCGATGTGTGAGATGTATAGTATCTGCTACAGAGCCGCCCATATGCTTCGTTAAAGAGGTGTTTTTTTTAGATAGGTGTTAAAGTTGGAGAGAGAGGGTGCCAGTCGGATATTGAGGGGAAGGATATTTCGGGTGTGGGGCAGTGAGTGAGAGGTTTTAGGTGGGAGAGGGCTTTAGATACAAAAGGAGGAGATGGAAGACATCCTTGTGCAGACTGTACGAGTTGGGCAGGTATATAGTGAGAAATTAGGGCTGAGATGTAAGGAGGGGCAGGAGAGTGTAAAGCCATCACTACCTTCTTCACTGCTGCTTCCTCACCTCCTCCACTCCCACAAGAATTGCTTCCCTCTCCTGCTTGTGGAATTTGTGCAACACATACACTAGCAACAGCACACTCATTAACATCTACCCCCATCTCTGCCTCAATCCCTCCCTCAGCCATATCGCTCTCTCCACATCGTAATTGTCTTGCAGTATACGAGCTAGAGACAGTTTAGCACCCGTCCCTGAATACTCTGCTGCAGAATATGTCTCTGAGTCTGAGCACTTCTGCTGTTGGCCAGAGGTTGAGGCCTGGCCAGACTCAGATACATATTCATCCTCAGTGTCCTCCTCCTTCTCCTCTGTGCTCAGGAAACTATTTATCAACCTGACAGTAATTAACACGTGTGTTTCCTGCTGTGCCAGTACATTCAGATACAGGATCTTCCCTCTCACTCACTCTAGCAACCCGTTTGCTTACTTCAGTAAGGATGGCTAACCTCTCCAAGGCCCTGTGAGATGTACCAGACACAGGTAGTTCTTTCTGGACTA
Organism: Ascaphus truei; assembly: GCA_036426205.1. Taxonomy (NCBI): domain Eukaryota; kingdom Metazoa; phylum Chordata; class Amphibia; order Anura; family Ascaphidae; genus Ascaphus; species Ascaphus truei. The sequence continues at coordinate 10,033,258 of CM071587.1, forward strand.
CCTGTCCCACCCTTATGACCTGCTTGTCCCCCACAACACCATACGTCCCGGAGGAGAGAGGGGGGGTGCTAGTAATGTTGACACAGCTGCTTAGACTGGCATTGATGACGACTACGATGATATTGATTACTCACTAGTCACAGTTTTCTCTGAAGTCCCACTCCATACTAGTCCTTCCCAGTCATGACCACAATGATGGACACCAGTCCACCTTCCAACCCCATTTGCCAATAGACGTAGACAGTTTTATTTTCATTGTCCCAGTGTATCTGTATTAACACTGCAAGAAGTAACGCTCCAAACTGGGATGAGAAGGCCTGAGGTGTCTTATCTAAGCCAACGTTTCGGCCCTAGGACCTTCTGAAGGTGATCTTGAAAGGAACGAAACATTGGTGAAAAGAAACCAGTTTGGAGCGCTACCCTGCTCGATTTCTTGAACATCTATAGCCGGGTGATTGGCGCCCATTAGTTTGTCACCCGGAATTTGTAACCAGACAAAGTCTTGGCCGGCGATCCCAGTATATATCTGTGAAATAATAGTGAATTATTTATACTGTGGCAACGTTATACACAACTAAACTGTCAATAATATCAATACAATGTGTATAGATATTTACCAATTCCGTGCACTTATATCCCTAGCGAATTTCTCCAAAAATGACAATTAAATAACACACGTGTAGGCGATAGTGTTAAAAATAGTGCAATAAAAAAATACTCCACTCAAACCCTGGTGCAAAGAACCGTCTCCCGAGTTCTTTGCACGTGTAGTGTCCTCCAAAAATACAGAGAGCGTAGAACAGCAGTAGGAATAGGGAAAAAAAAACCTAAAAAAAACCCCACAGCACAATAACGGAACATATAGGGGATGGGATAGGGCTGTGTCTGCTCACATGTTCTTCAATACACAGAAAAGGTGCGTGCAAGCGGTGGCACCTTCCTGGTGTGTGCTCTGATACAGGGAAGGTGGAATCAAGAGACACAATAGTGTAGATTAGTGGGGCTCAAGACCCCCCAACAGGTCAGGTTTTAAGGATATCCCTGCTTTAGCACAGGTAGCTCAATCAGTGACTCTTTATATGTAGTGTGCAATATGTGATTTTAAAATAAGTAATCTAAGTGAAAAAAAAAGAGGTCCACTCACGTTAGCCATCATGAGCAGCGTGTGGAGGAGAAGAGAGATAACTCAGAGAAGCAGGACCCGAGGCGACAGAGAGACACGCTCTTGCCAGCTCTCCCTCTCTCCCTCTCTCCCTCTCTCCTAATTGAATAGTGAAAACATACATCATCAACTAAGCAAGGTGTACATCAAAATACAAGATAAATGATAGAATAATCATTATATATATATAAATTCAAGTCAGAGAGAATTTCGAGGAGAACTATTTGTAGTCTCTGTAGTAAGAGAAATTAGAGAAAAATAAGAGTTATTGGAGAAATTAAGAGAATTTCAAAAGGATTTGCAATGCAGATTGACTTTTAAAGAGGCAGTCCGCACAAAACTTAAAAATATATATTTAAAAAAAAAAATTTAATACCGTATATGCAACCTTTGATTACCTTTATTGAAAACGAATTACCTAAGCTGCCGATTAGTTCTCCTGTAAGTGATTCCCAGGGTTCTCTAAATGACCGCCTCTCCGTTTCCATCAATCCTGCAGTCAGTGTAACTCAACAGCTACAATGTATTATTATATTACCAAGGTCACATTATTTATTGTTACAGTTTGCAGCTCAAGCTGCTGGGAACATTGGCAACAAATGATCACACACAGGAAAGTGTGACAAAGATCTGAGGAGGTGGGCTAAACCTGCTATAGGAATCAAAGGATGCTCAGTATATACATTAAAACTCATTAAAAATGGCTTTGAGTTGAATATAAAAAACATTTTTTTAGTAAATATTATCTAATACTACAGTACAGAGTTGTTTGAACACACACACATAGGATATTTTTTACATTGTGCCTTTAATGTCTCTAATATCAAAGAATTGTAATATCAGCTCTTGTTTCAGCGACATAATTAAATGATTAAATACATTTCCTGCTCCTAAGTACTTCATATTTGAGGCCATTTAATTCATTATTAGCTAATGAGAGATGATCTGATTAGGTTTTCATGTCTTTTTCCGCTCACGATGCCCGTGCTCCCGCTATCCCGCTCAACTGCAAAGCTGTTAGATTTCAAAATAAAGTGAATTAATTTACAAAGACATAACGAGACTTGGAGATAATTGATTTCGCAGGGAGCATTAAATAGTGTAACTGATCTGCAACTTTGCCTAGTTGTTATTATATGAAGTTAATATGCAAATAAAGAAATATTATGACACTGATTGTATTAATTAATGTGCTTATTTAGGAAGCTGATTCAGATTTTGCTTCTCTGTGATGCATGTTCTCGGAATGATATAAAAGCTGCTCCCAATTAGGGTTCGCTGATTAATTTGTGGCTGTGGTTATTATGAGATTGTTTTTATACCAGGGATGAAAAGAAATATGTATCTATGCAAAATCTAATGTTAAACTTATTTTATTGCCCCATATAAAATTGCTCCCTATAACTCCTATAATCCCATATAACTGCTCCCTATAACTCCTCATATTACCCCATGTATCATGTCTCTATAACTCCTCCTATTACCCCATATAATCCCTCCCTATAACTCCTCATATTACCCCATGTAACATGTCTCTATAACTCCTCCTATTACCCCATATAACCCCTCCCTATAACTCCTCCTATTACCCCATATAACCACTCTCTATAACTCCTATTGACCCATATAACTGCTTCCTATTACTCCTCCAATTGCCCCATATAATCACTCCCTATAACTCCTCCTATTACCCCATATAACCCCTCCCTATAACTCCTATTATCCCATATAACTGCTCCTTATAACCCCTCCTATTACCCCATATAACCTCTGCCTATAACTCCTCCTATTAACCCATATAGCTGCTCTCTATAACTCCTCCAATTATCCCATATAACCGCTCCCTATAACTCCTCCAATTACCCCATATAACCGCTCCATATAACTCCTACTATTACCCCATATAACCGCTCCCTATAACTCCTCCCAATTATCCCATATAACCGCTCCCTATAACTCCTCCAATTACCCCATATAACCGCTCCCTATAACTCATCCTATTACCCCATATAACTCCTCACTGTAACTCCTATTACCCCATATAACCGCTCCCTATAACTAATCCTATTACCTCATATAACTGCTCCCTATAACTCCTCCTATTACCCCATATAACCTCTGCCTATAACTCCTCCTATTAACCCATATAACCGCTCCCTATAACTAATCCTATTACCTCATATAACTGCTCCCTATAACTCCTCCTATTACCCCATATAACCGCTCCCTATAACTCCTATTACCCCATATTACCCCTCCCTATAACTCCTATTACCCCATATAACCTCTCCCTAAAACTCCTTCTATTACCCCATATAACCGCTCCCTATAACTCCTCCAGGATGGGCTGCAGGTGAGCTCCTGCAGGGGAGCCAGGATGGCCTTAGACCCAGGGATTGGTGGCTGTGTGTTGGAGATGGAAGTAGGAGAGGCTGCAGGCTGCAGCAGTGGTGTAGGCCTTGGTGAGGCTGAATGCGAGTTACAGGAGAGTTTGGAGAGAAAGGAAGGGGCAGAACAGAATCTGCTTAAGAAAGAAGAGAAACGAGCTTTATTGAAGAAGTATAACAGGAAGGTAGAAGAATTGGAAATAGAAAATATTAAATTAAAGAGATGTCGTGGTCGTTAGATAGACATGCGCAAGAAGCAAATAAATCAACTGCATGTTGAATTAACCCGGTTGGAGGTTGAGATTGCTAAAATAACAATAACAATCCCTTTTAAAAACTATTGAAATGCTAACCCACAGTGCTGAGCAGGGCGCAGAGCAAAATGCTGAGCAGGGTGCAGAGCAAAGTGCAGAACAAGGCGCAGATTCAGATTGTGGAAACGGAAGCCAAAACCCCATTAAATGCTCACAAGAAAAGATAAGTTTGGTGACGCCTACAAGAAGTGGGAGAGAAACTTGATCCCAGAACAAGTCTGCAAAGTCTAAAGATAAAACAGAGAACTTATCCCAGGAAAATTCTGATTCAGATCCTGACAGTTTAATTCCACCAACAGCCAAGAAAACCCCAAAGGGTAAAGCTGAAAAAAAAAAAAAAGAAAGCAAAGGACCGGAGGCTAAAGGTTTCCACAGGAGAAGGTAACAGCCCTGTAATAGGGTCCAAAGACTTCAGGGAAGGGGACTCACCTCAGGGTGTATCAGACTGTGAGCAAGGATCTGTTCCAGAGCTTCCAGCATCCCAGGGGTTAATAGCAGAAGCAGCAGAAGATCTGATTAAAAGACCATTGCATGCAAAGAAAGCAGCAGACACCTCTGATGTGGGGTTATCTCAGACTCCCACGCTGGGAGAAGTTAAAGAAATTACAAAGAAATCTGGAGAGCAGCAAAGCAAGAACCTAGAAACTCTGAGAGGAGATCAGCTGGAAATAGAGTTTGTGCCTGAGAGCAGTGAGCCAGGGAACCCATGCTCACCTGGACTTACAGAACCACCCCCCTGCTTATTAGTAGGTCCTGTGATTCAGAACTCTGAGAGAGGAGAACAGCAGGTGGTAATCAGCAGCAATGGAGACTGCATTAACCCTGTAATGCCTGGGAGTGAAGTTAAGGTTGTAGAGACTGAAAGTGCTGCTCCTATCCAAACAGTTCCTGATAGAGTGGCCCAATCAGAAGATGGGGTAAAGCAAAGTAATGGCATCAAAGTAACCCCAGTTCATACAGCACCTCCTTCAGCCTGGAGTGGGAGATCCTTTGTGAGCGCTGTGACCAGAAATGCACAACCTTTAAAAAGGAGGAACGTGGTAAAGTTGAGATATAAGGGCGCAGAGGAGATGAAGCCTGATAGGATTTTTGTAGGAAAACATCTATTGAAAGAATCTTTGGGCTTCAGTGCAGATGACATTTACGCCCTTATCCATGTTCCAGGTTCATGCGAATACGATGTCAGCTTTAAGAGACCTCAGGCTCTGGACTATTTCTGGACAAAATATGAGAGTCTTAAAAATTCAGAATTATGGAAGTCCTTTGCTGCTATTCCTGTGTCCAAACCGGAAACAAAGTCAGTAACAATTCTCTTCAGACACGAATCAGTCCCAATATCAGATATTCTGATATGGCTTGGCAGACAATGCGAAGTACTGGCTCCACCTACAAGAATTATGGACTCTGAAGAAATTTGGGTTGGAGGTTGGAAGGTGCAAGTCAGACTTTGGCGACATGGCAATGTTACAAAGCATTTGCCCAACTCCTTCTTCATAGGAAGAGAAAAAGGAAATTGTTTTTACTATGGGCAGCCAACCTTGTGCCATAGATGTGGTTCAGCCAGACATTTAAGCATGTCTTGTGATGTTTTAAAATGCAACTTGTGCCACTCCTTGGGCCACGAGAGGGCAAGTTGTACAAACATCAGATGTAATTTATGCGATAAATTTGGACATTCATACACGAATTGCGCAGAAGCCTTGCATAATATTTCAAAAGTATGGGAGCAGGAAGAAGACTTCGAAGACAATGAAGCACTTTACGACCAAGCCCTGAAAGTTGCAGACAGAAAATGTCTGGATCCGCCTGCAGATGGGGTTGGTCTGGTTCAGCCTAGGGATGGCGCTTACTTAGATCCTCCTGGGGACGGAGCTTGTCCTGGACCACCTGTGGATGCAGTTTGCCCAGATACTCTTATAGAAAAAACAATTATTGTGAGTGTAAACAAGGCCCAGGAAATGTCAGAAGACCCCTTAGAAGGAATCTCCTCAAATCTACTCCCAGCAGGGGAACAATCTGGGGAATCAGATGATCCTACTTTGATGGAAACCCAAGTGAGGGAAAATAATAATAAAGAAAAAGAAAGTGAGCAGCTTTGGGCACAGGGAAAAAAGAAAAGGAAGAAGAGCATGGTAAAAAAAACTTGGAGGGACTCTTTGACGTCCTGCAGGTCCCGCTGGTAAAGTTCCTCAGGTAGCTATGAAAAACCGTTTTTCTGCTCTCCGAAAGGATTGGGGGTCAAGAGCTGAGGACTCCGACGATGAAGAGGAACTTTCCTTATCCGAAGAGGAACATACTATGGATGTTTCCAGAGAGACAGACTCGAACATGATCCCACCTTCAGTGACCGTCAAGAGGTTTGGGTCATTGGGGGATAATGTGGGGAAAAATAAAAAGTAATACCGTGTGTTTTTTCTTTCTTTATTTTTTTTGGGGAGGGGGGTGTGGCTTAAAATGTTTGTTCATTAATTAATCCTTTAAAGGTAGCAGCTATTAATGCTATTGTTAAGGCTTTTATTTAGTTTCAATTAAAATGTTTATAAAAGGAATGTGAAGTTGCTGTTGAGGAGAAAGGTTGGCACAAATGCTGAGTTAATATTGATATAATATAAGTTTGTATATAATGTGCAGTTTTTGTTTAAAATGGTTTTCTATGAAATGTAATGTTGGAAATTTTTTCAATAAAAAGAGTTCCTCCTATTACCCCATATAACCTCTCCCTATAACTTCTCCTATTACCCCATATAACTATGTATGTAGATAGATAAATAGATAGATAGATAGATAGATAGATAGATAGACAGAAAAGAGACATCTCTATACAGTACGTTACCATATGTCATAGGTTCTTCCCAGAGAGATCACTAGCGTAGGAAAGATGACACCTCTGTTGAATTCTAACTCATAATTAAAAAGTAGAGCATTATATATTAAATTCCCTCAATTGAGAACAACATAAGCCCACCCCTGTTGTCAATCAGCTCTGGCTGACATTTAAGACTTAGAAAAAAAATCCTTGCTGTTGAATCTTTAAAGTTTACCTCAATATCTAACAGGCGTCATATCTTTGTTTCTATAATACCTGGGCACACGCCATCTTGACTGTTGCGTCTGTGTACTTAATATTCATGTTTGCATAGGAAATATAACCATATAACTAGGGTGACCAGATGTCCCAGTTTAGCTGGGACAGTCCCGGTTTTTAGGGCCCTGTATTGACTTTTTGGGGTGCTGTCTCGTTTTTTTTTAACCAGTTGGCCGCGTATGCGCGATCGGCATTTGCCGGTCACTCGTGTGCTTGCGCGACGGGCAAGCTCCGAATGCGCGTGCCGATCACGCATGCGTGACATCTGTCCGGGTGTTTGCCGTTACAAATCTGGTCACCCTACATATAACCTCTATTTTTGCGTGGGAAACGAATTTCCGTCTTTGGCACCACTTATCCATGAAACGTTTTGTATCATTTGATTAATCTAATAGCAATGGTTATAATTATCAATTTGTTTTTCTTGCAAATTGCCCTCAGGCCAGGATATCTCCATATTTAAAAAATGCACTCTTTTTGGAATGCCTTCTTAGCCACGACCCCTGATACTTTGCAGTCTTTCAAGGTGTATTTAAAATGGTCTTGTTTATTCTGGTGCCAGGGAAGCCATATTTCAATATTCCCATAAAAAACAACAACAGATGTCCATATCTCTAGCAATCAGTCCTATAAAACACAGGCCTGGTGTGGGTAATCAACGTTAACCCCTTGTGTGCCAGATTTGATTAAAATACTTAATACCTCATGATATTATCATGACGCCTCCCTATAACTCCTCCTCTTGCTCCATATACCCGCTCCATATACCCGCTCCATATACCTGCTCCATATACCCGCTCCATATACCCGCTCCATATACACGCTCCATATACCCGCTCCATATACCCGCTCCATATACCCGCTCCATATACGAAAGGAGGGAGAGGGGTGTGAGAGATAATAAAATTACTAATGACCTCCATGCTGCCAAAGACAGAGGTCATTACAGCTCGCTCATATTACTCCCTCTTCTGCAGCATTGACACCGTGGACCACCTCTCTCTTCAACATCTCACACTCTTGGTATTCGGAAAACAAAGCTGTTTCCTGGAGCTCCTCTTACCTCTCCCATCATACTTTCAGTGTCTCTTCTGCGCTAACCACCTCCTCCTCTATCGACCTCTCTGTGGGGGGTACCCCAGGGGCTCTGTATCTGGAACCTCTCCTCTTTTCTCTGTACACACTCTCTCTAGGTGACCTAATCACATTGCATGGATTCAAATATCTCCTCTATGCAGATGACACACATTTACTTTTCAACCCCCGTACTTACACCTGCTGTACAGACCAAAGTTTCTGAATGTCTCTCTGCGATATCATCATGGATGGTCCTAAACTTAAAATGTAAAAAACGGAGCTCTGCATACTTCCTCCCAAACCTGGCCCTACTACCTCCTTCCACATACTGTTGGAAACTACGATCATTCCACAGTGAAACAAGCACGCTGCCTAGGGGTCACACTCGACTCTCTCTCACATTCCCCCTCACATTCAAAACGTTTCTAAAACCTGTCTTCGTCTTCCTCTTAATATTACAAGATACGCCCTTTCCACTCTTGCTCGACTGTCTAAACTCTGATCCAGGCCTTCATTCTCTCACAGTCTTGATACTGTAACCCTCCTGTCCGGCCTCCTGGCCTCTCACTGTCTTCCCTACATCTATCCTAAATGCTGCTGACAGAATCACTCTACTCTTTCCTAAATCTGTCTCAGCGTCTCCCCTGCTGAATCCCTCTCCTGGCTCCAATCAAATCGCATCTCACACGTCAATTCTCCTCCTCACTTTTAAACTCACCTCTTTCTGCCCCGCCTTAGAATCAGCCCTAATTTCTCACTATAGACCAGAAATTAGAGTTCTGCTCAAGGATGTCTTCTCTCTACCCCTTTTGTATCTAAGCCCTTTCCCGCCTTAAACCTTCTCACTGACTGGCCCACAACCTTGGAATGAACTTCCCCTCAATAGCCGACTAGCCACCCTCTCTACCACCTTAAGACCCACCTTTCAAGACACACTTTCTTAATGAAGCATATGAGAGAGCTCCGTGACGTCATACTTTACACCTCTATACATAAACCTTGGCCCCTTGCAGACGCACTTACCAGAATGCTCTCCTACTGTCCCTGTACCTTCTTCCTACCTACCGATTAGATTGTAAGCTCTTCAGAGCGGGGATTCATTTGCCTAAATGTTACTTTTATGTCTGAAGCACTTCTTAGCATTGTTTATTTGTATTATTTGTTATTTATATCATTGTCACGTGTATTACTGCTATGAAGCTCTATGTACATTAATGGCGCTATATAAATAAAGACATACAAACATACATACATAGAGGAAGGAGAGAGTAATAATTAGAGAGAAAGGAGGGCGATGGGGATTGAGGGAGGGAAAGGAGACAGGGGGAAGGGGTAGTGAGAGAGAAAGGAGAGAGAGGGTGTGTGAGAGAAAGGAGGGAGAGGGGAGGTTAGAGAGCAAGGAGGGACAGAGGGGGATGTGAGAGAAAGGAAGGAGAGGGGGACATGAGGGGAGAAAGAGAAAGGAGGGAGAGGGAAAACGTGAGAGAGAAAGGAAGGAAAGGGGGAGTGAGGGAGAGGAGGGGAGACTAGGGATGTGGTGGGGAAGGAGGTGAGGAGGAGGTGGACAAAAATGGAAGGAGGGGGGGATGTTAGGGAGAATGGAGGGAGGGGTGTGTGAGAGATGAAGGAAGGGAGAGGGGGATGTTAGGGAGAATGGAGGGAGAGGGGGTGTAGAGAGAAAGAAGGGGACGGGGGGGGTGTAAGAGAGAAAGGAGAGTGATGGGGGATGTCAGAGAGAAAGGTAGGGAGGGGGTTGTTGTAAGAGGAAAGGAGGATCAGGGGAGTAGAGAGTAGAGGGAGTGAGGTGGAGGTGGGTGGTGTAAGAGGAAAAGGAGGGGGTGGGGGATGTGAGAGAGGACAGGAGGACGAGAGGGGGGTTGTAGATGAGGAAAGGAGGGTATTCGGGGATTGTCAGAGAGAAAGGAGGAGGGGTTGGGTAATGGCTTGAGAGAGGGAAAGGAGGGAGGGGGGGTGGTTTGTAAGAGGAAAGAGGAGGGATAGGGGGATGTCAGAGAGAAAGGAGGGGGAGGGGGTGTAAGAGAGAAAGGAGGGAGGGGGGTGTAAGAGAGAAAGGAGGGATAGGGGGATGTCAGAGAGAAAGGAGGGAGGGTGTTGTGTATGTATTGTATGTAAAGGAGAGGAGAGGGGGTGTAAGATGGGAAAGGAAGGGATAGATGGGATGTCAGAGAAACGGAGGGAGGGTGGTTGTAAGAGAGAAAGGAAGGGAGAGGGGGGGTGTAAGAGGGTATGTAAGGAGGCGGAAAGGAGGAGAGGGAGGGTTGGGATGCTAAGAGGAAAAGGAGGGAGAGGGGGGGTTGTAAGGGAAAGGAGGCAGAGGGGGGTGTGGTTTTGTAAGATGGGAAAGGAGGGAGAGGGGGTGGTGACTGTAAGGGAAAGGAGTGGGGATATGAGAGACTTTCAAATACGCGCAGGGTATTAATGAGCTGGCAGGGTGGAAGGTTTTTGCCCACAGAGAGAAACGGAATGATTAGAAACAAAAAATATCCTTCCTGTGAAGTGCAGAGTGGAGGGCATCAGGGAAACGGGGCCAAGTCATTCTGCACCTAAAAGGGTAGTGGGTCCATGGAACAGCCCCCAGCAAAGGGGAGTAGGGGCAACACAGAAAGGAACTCACAGGAAGAAGGGGGATCCTTACATCAGCATATGGAGAGACGCCACCGGGGGGTCTTGAGAGTTACCAGATGGTATAAAAACAGACCGGTGAGAGGCCATGTTTGGTGACAATATCAAACGTTTTTCAAAGTGCTGTAGTATCGTAGGGTTATGCGCGTGGGCACTGAAAGGGTTAATTAACCTCACGGGCTTACAGACCGAGTGTATACAATATTATTTATCCCGCTCCAAACCCGCATTTCTGGTCCTATACACTCACAGTGTTTCCCATGGAAAACGGTCAGGGATCGTTGGGGTGCAAGTAGGAGTTTAAGGGAGCGGTATATAGCGCGGGGGTAATGGAGCGGCCATATACCCGCTCCATATACCCGCTCCATATACCCGCTCCATATACCCGCTCCATATACCCGCTCCATATACCCGCTCCATATACCCGCTCCCTATAACTCCTATTGCACCCCAACAGATCCCTGACCGTTTTCATGGGGAAAACACTGTGAGTGTATAGGACAGAAATGCGGGTTTGGAGCGGGATAAATATATTGTATACACTCGGTCTGTAAGCCCGTGAGGGTTTAATTAACCCTTTCAGTGCCCACGCGTATAACCCTACGATACTACAGCACTTTGAAACGTTGATATTGTCACCACATGGCCCTCTCACACGGTCTGTTTTAATACCAGCTGTAACATCTCAGACCCCCGGTGGCGTCTCTCCATATGCTGTGTAGGATCCCCACTTCTCTGTGAGTTCCTTTCCTGTGTTGCCCTACTCCCCCTTTGCTGGGAGGCTGTTCCATGGACCCACTACCCTTTTAGTGCAGAATGACTTGGCCCCGTTTCCCTGAGCCTCCCACTCTGCAGCTTCAGGGAAGGATATTTTGTTCTATCATTTCTCTTTCTGTGGGAGAAAAAACCTTCCACCCTGCAGCTCATTAATACCCTGAGCGTATTTGAAAGTCTCTCATATCCCCCTCCTTTCCCTCTTACACCCCCCTCCCCCCCCCTTCCCCCCTCCACCCCCCCCCCCCCCCCCCCCCCCCCCCACTCACTTTAAGCACACTCGCGAGTAAGTACATATCGCTCAATAGGCAAACGGCAGCTCGTGCATGCGCCTGTCAGCACGTCCTGAACAGCAATACCGGCTCCCTACCTGTACCGAATCTGTGCGCAAGCGGGGAGACTGTAAAGACTGTTCAAATGCGTTATTTACATCAGTTATGCACGTATATGACGATTGCAGTACAGTACATGCATCGATAAGTGGGAAAAAAGTGAGTGCTTCACTTTAAGTACATTTTCGCTTTACATACATGCTCCGGTCCCATTGCGTACGTTAATGCGGTGTATGCCTGTACAGAGCTTTCCAAACCTCACAGGTCTCCGCCTCACTTGTGCATGGCAGAATGTCAGGAATAATTAACACTCCCCATTGGGACATTCCTTCTGCCTGGCTGGCTGAAAGCATGCAACATCCATTCCCATGTGAGACACCCCCGGAGCGGCGTTACAACACAGGCGTACAATACGCTACCTGAATGGTTTTGGAGAGCTTGGTTCTGTCCGTCCTTGGTGGGGGTAATCAGGTCCCAAATGAAGCTCTTGATCTTCTCATCGCCCTTGTAATGTTTGACACAATAAACCAGCAGCGCTCTGCAGATCATCTCCATGTCCTTCTCGTTCAAGTGCCATTTAAACCGCCCGAGGGTCACGATGTCCTTCCAGCGCCCCCAGCTACGGAGACATCCCAGTGAGGAGGAAAGAGATAGAAATAAGGCAAGAAAGAAGCGCAAACGGCCCTAGTGACGCACGTAACAGAAGCTCATTTAGAATGGATAAAAACAACAGATTTGACCTTACAGAAAGAATCAACAGGATACTCGCTCACTGCTTCCTGCGAGGGAAAATGTTATTTGTTTCTGGTGTTTCGGTCAACAACTTATACTTTTGGGGCACAACCAGGCAATTGATATAAAGTACTACGTGTGCGTGTATATGTATATATTTATATATACATACACACGCAGGACATTAATGCTAAACAGACACATATTGCCTGTTAAGAATATAGAAACCGATTTGAAATATATACTGTACTTCCTTGTTCTCCCGGCTGCATGCACGGTATATACAGAGAGTATACCAACTACGTGACCAGCAGGGAGATCATTGGGGCTGCCCCTTTAAAGTGATTAAGTCCGATTGGCCGGTTGTATTTTAACCCTTTCCGTTCCAGTCACTTGGTCATGCAGCCACTACGGCATCAGGACCCTGGAGTGTCAGAGACCATCGCTGCATCATGGGGCACTCAAGGGGTTATTTTACCATTGTTCTCTGAAGGGAGAGTGGGGGAGGGGCGGAACCCACCCGAATATGAGCAGGTTCTTCTCCACCCGAAAGCACTCCGCCCGCAAGTAGCGCCGCGTCTTCTCGTTCAGCCGCCGGGATCTGGTCGGCCGCTCCTCGGTGTCGCTCTCCAGCTCCGAGAACTCCATCAGCTCGTCGTCCTCGAAGGAGTTGTAGTGTTTGGTCTGTTTCCGAACGCGAGGGCGGTCTAGTACCAGGCTCTCCTGCACAGCGGGGGGGGACACACATAACTGAGAAGGGAGACCGAGGGCCAGATCCACCAAGCCGCGTTAAATCCGGGCACATAACGGGATGTTACCTAAAGCGGGAGCGATGTCCCCGGAGGTCAACGTGTATCCTCAAAGCTAATTATCCAAAACCAGCGCCTGTTCTACATGTCATTAGCACAGGGTTACTGTCACGTTATTGTAGCAGAATGTTGCGTTATTTACCAATAACGTGACGGTAAGTATGTCTTAGTGTTACTCCCATCCAGTCCCTATAACTCCCAAACTGATGGGAAGTATGTACTTAGTGTTACTCCCTCCCCCTATAACTACCCAATAACGTGACGGTAAGTATGTCTTAGTGTTACTCCCATCCAGTCCCTATAACTCCCAAACGTGGGTAAGTATGTCTTAGTGTTACTACATCCAGTCCCTATAACTCCCCAATACAGTGATGGTAAGTATGTCTTAGTGTTACTCCCATCCAGTCCCTTATAAACTCCCAATAACGTGAGGTAAGTATGTTCTTAGTGTTACTCCCATCCAGCCCTATAACTCCCAATACAGTGACGGTAAGTATTCTTAGTTGTTACTCCCATCCAGTCCTATAACTCCAATAACGTGAGGTAGTATGTCTTAGTGTACTCATCCAGTCCCTATAACTTCCAATAACGTGACGGTAAGTATGTCTTAGTGTTACTCCCATCCAGTCCCTATAACTCCCAAACGTGGGTAAGTATGTCTTAGTGCTCCCATCCAGTCCCTATAACTCCCAATAACGTTGACGGTAAGTATGTTTAGTGTATACTCCATCCAGTTCCCTATAAAATGCCCAATAACGTGACGGTAAGTATGTCTAGATGTTACTCCCATCCGTCCCTATACTTCCAATAACGTGACGGTAAGATTATGTCTTAGCCGTACCTACCCATCAAGTCCTATACACTACCCATAACTGACGGTAAGTATGTCTTAGTCGTTACTAACCATCCACCATAAACTCCCAATAACGTGACGGAAGTATGTCTTAGTGTTACTCCATCAGTCCCTATAATTCCAATAAGTGACGGTAAGTATGTTTAGTGTTACTCCCATTCCGACCCTATCAACTCCAAAACGTGACGGTAAGTATGTCTTGTGTTACTCCCATCCGTCCCTATAACTCCAATAAGTGACGGTAAGTATGTCTTAGTGTTTTCACATCCAGCCTATACTTCCAATAACATGACGGTAAGTATGTTTAGTGGTTACTCCCATCCAGACCCTATAAATCCAATAACGTGAGGTAAGTATGTCTTAGTGTTACTCCCATCCAGTCCCTATACTCTCCATAAAGTGACGGTAAGTAGTCTTAGTGTTTATCCCATCCAGACCCTATAACTTTCAATAACATGACGGTAAGTATGTCTTAGTGTTACTCCCATCCATCCCTATAACTTCCAATAACGTGACGGTAAGTAGTGTCTAGTGTATACTCCAAGAACCAGACCTATAAAACTTCCAATAACATGACGGTAAGTGCTTAGTGTTATCCCCATCCAGACCCTTAACTTCCAATAACGTGATTAGTAAGTATGTCTAGTGTTACTCCCATCCAGACCCTATAACTTCCAATAACGTGACGGTAAGTATGTCTTAGTGTTACTCCCATCCAGCCATAACTCCCAATAACGTGACGGTAAGTTGTGTTATGGTTACTCCCATCCAGCACCATTAAATCCAATAACGTGACGGTAAGTAGTCTTGTGTTCTCCCATCCCAGTCCCATAACTCATATGACAGACGTATGTCTTAGTGTTACTCCCATCCAGACCTATAACTTCCAATAACGTGACGGTAAGTGATGTCTTTAGTTGTACTCCCATCCAGTCCTATAAATCCCAAATAACGTGACAGTAAGTATGTCTAGTGTTATCCCATCCAGACCCTATACTTAACTACTCCAATAAACGTGACGGTAAGTATGTCCTTAGTTATTACTCCCATCCAGACCTATAACTCCCAAAACGTGCGGTAAGTATGTCTTAGTATTACTCCCATCCAGCCTAAAAAATCCCAAAACGTGACGGTAGTATGTCTTAGTGTTACTCCCATCCAGGCCCTATAACTTCCAATAACGTGACGGTAAGTATGTTTAGTGTTACGTCCCATCACGACCCTACTAATTCAATAACGTGACGGTAAGTATGTCTTAGTGTACTCCATCCAGGCCCTATAACTCCAATAACGTGACGGTAAGTATGTCTTAGCGTTACTCCCATCAGTCCCTATAACTCCCATAAGTGACGGGTTAAGTATGTCTTAGTGTTACTCACCATCCACAGACCTTATAACTTCCAAAACGTGACTGGTAAGTATGTCTTAGTGTTTACCTCTCCCATCCAGACCCTATAAACTCCATCAGTTAAAGTGACGGTAGATGTCTTATGTTACTCCCATCCAGGCCTATAACTCCCAATAACGTGACGGTAAGTATGTCTTAGTTTTACTCCCATCCAGGCCCTATAACTCCCAATAACGTGACGGTAAGTATGTCTTAGGGTTACTATCACACCCGTACCCTATAAACTTCCCAACTAACGTGACGGTAAGTAGTAACTTGTGCGTAACGTGTTACTCCCATCAGGCCCTATAACTCCCAATAACGTGACTAGGTAAGTATGTCTTAGTGTTCTTCCCATCCAGACCCTATATTAACTTCCATAACGTTGACGGTAAAGTAGTCTTAGTGTTACTCCCTCCAGGCCCTATATAACTTCCAATAACGTGAAGGTAAGTATGTCTTAGTGTTACTCCCACCCAGACCCTATAACTTCCAAAACGTGACGGTAAGTATGTCTTAGTGTTACTCTCTCCGAATCCCGCACCCTTATAACTTCCAATAAAGTGACGGAAGTATTGTCTTAGTGTTACTCCCATCCAGCCCTATAACTTCCAATAACTTGACGGTAAGTATGTCTTAGTGTACTCCCACCAGACCCTATAACTCCCAAAACGTGTACGGTATAGTATGGTTCTTAGTTTACTCCCATCCAGCCCTTGTACCTTCCAATAAGGTTAACGGTAAGAATGTCTTAGTAGTTACTCCCATCCAGCCCTTAACAATTCCAGTAACGTGACGGTAGTATGTTTAGTATTACTCCCATCCAGACCTATAACTTCCAGTAACACGTGACGGCGTAAGTATTGTCTTAGTACATTATCCCATCCAGACCCTATAACTTCCAAATAACGTGGGGTAAGTATGTCTTAGGTGTACTCCCATCCAGGCCCTATACTACCCAATAACGTGACCGGTAAGTATGTCTTAGTTTACTCCATCCAGACCCCTATAACTTCCTATAACGTGACGGTAAGTATGTGCTTAGTATTACTCCCATCCAAGACCCATAACTTGCAATAACTGACGGTAAGTATGTCTTAGTAGGTACTCAACCAGGCCCATAACCTTCCAATAACGTGACGGTAATTGTGTCTTAGTATTACTCCCATCCAGACCCTATAACTTTCAATAACGTGACGGTAAAGTATGTCTTAGTGTTACTCCCATCCAGGCCCTATAACTTCCAATAACGTGGACGGTAAGTATGTCTAGTGTTACTCCCATTCAGCCCTAAACTTCCAATAACGTGACGGTAAGTAATCTTAGTGTTACTCCCATCCAGACCTATATTACTTCCATAACTAGGACGGTAAATAGGTATAGTGTTACTCCCATCCAGACCCTATACCTCCCAATAACGCTGACGTAAGTATCTGTAGTGTTACCATCCAGTCCCTAAACTTCCAATAACGTGTGGTAAGTATGTCTAGTGTTACCATACAGTCCTATCACTCCAATAACGTGACGGAAAGTATGTTTAGGGTTACTCCAATCCAGGCCCTATAACTCCAATAAAGTGACGGTAAGTATGTCTTAGTGTTACTCCATACGGCCTATAACTTCCAATAACATGACGGTAAGTATTGTCTTAGTGTTACTCCCATCCAGACCCTTAACTCCCAATAACGTGACGGTAAGTATGTCTTAGTGTTACTCCCATCCAGGCATTATAACTCCCAATAACGTGACGGGTAAGTATAGTCTTAGTGTTACTCACACCAGACCCTATAACTCCCAATAACGTGACGGTAAGTATGTCTTAGTGTTACTCCCATCCAGGCCCCCATAACTCCCAATAACGTGACGGTAAAGTATGTATTAGTGTTACTCCCATCCAGGCCTATAACTTCCAATAACGTGACGGTAAGTATGTGTTAGTGTTACTCCCATCCAGGCCCATAACTCCAATAACGTGACGGTAAGTAGTATTAGGTTACTCCATCCAGGCCTATAACTTCCAATAACGTGACGGTAAGTAGTGTCTTCGTGTACTCCCATCCAGACCCTATAACTTCCAAAACGTGACGGTAAGTAGTCTTAGTTTTACTCCCATCCAGGCCTTATAACTTCCAGTAACGTGACGGTAAGTATGTCTTAGTGTACTCCCATCCAGGCCTATAACTCAATAACGTGGACGGTAAGTAGTCTTAGTGTTACTCCAATCCAGGCCCATAACTCCCAATAACGTGACTGGTAAGTATATCTTAGTGTTATCACATCCAGACCCTATAACTCCCAATAATGTGACGGTAAGTACTGTCTTAGTGGTACTCCCATCACAGGCCCCCATAAACTCCAATAACGGGACGGTAAGTTATGTCTTAGTGTTACTCCCATCCAGGACCCTATAACTTCCAATAACGTGACGGTTAAGTATGTCTTAGTGTTACTCATCAGCCTTATAACTCCCATAACGTCGACGGTAAGTAATCTAGTGTACTCACCAGGACCCTATAACTCCCAATAACGTACGTTAAGTATGTCTTAGTGTACTCCCATCCAGGCCCATAACTCCCAATAACGTGAGGTAAGTATGTTAGTGTTACTCCATCCAGCCCTATAACTCCAAATAACGTGACGGTAAGTTATGTTAGTGTTACTCACATCCAGGCCCCATAACTCCCAATAACGTGACGGTAAGTATGTTAGGTTGACTCCCATCCAGGCCCTATAACTTCCAATAACGTGACGGTAAGTATGTCTTAGTGGTACCTCCATCAGACCCTATAAATCCAATAACGTGACGGTTGGTTAAGTAGTCTTAGTGTTACTCCCATCCAGACCCTATAACTTCCACATAAACTCATGACTGGTAAGTACTTGTTAGTATTACTACCATCCAGCCCATAAATCCAGTAACGTGAGGTAAGTATGTATTAGTGTTACTCCCATCCAGGTCCTGTATAACTCCCAATAACGTGGACAGTGTAAGATCGGTGATTAGTGTTCACTCCCATCCAGGCCCCCTAAATTCCAATAAGTGACGGTAAGGTATATCTAGTGTACTCCCATCAAGACCCTATAATCCATAACGTGACGGGTAGTGATGTCTTAGTTACTCCATCCAGGCCCCATAACTCCCAATAACGTGACGGTAAGTATTGTTAGTGTTACTCCCATCCAGGCCCTATAACTACAATAACGTGACGGTAAGTATGTCTTAGTGTTACTCCCATCAACCGGGCCCTATAACTCCCAATAACGTGACGGTAAGTAGCTATAGTGTTACTCCATCCAGGACCCTATAACTCCACAATCGTGACGGTAAGTATGTCATAGTGTTACTCCCATCCAGGCCACTATAACTCCCAAAACGGACGGTAAGTATGTCTTAGTGTTACTCCCATCCAGGCCCTATAACTCCCAATAACGTGACGGTAAGTATGTCTTAGTGTTACTCCCATCCAGACCCTATAACTTCCAATAACGTGACGGTAAGTATGTCTTAGTGTTACTCCTATCCAGGCCCTATAACTCCCAATAACGTGACGATAAGTATGTCTTAGTGTTACTCCCATCCAGACTATGACTCCTAATAACGAATGTGATGAATGTATCGAACGCTCACATGATTACTACCCCAATATAGACAAAACACATCACGGCCCTAAAATACAGAGATGGTAAAACGCCGGTATCCTAAAACAGCAGCACCCCTCGGCTGCACGCATTGGGGTGCGTCTCCATCGCTTTAGCGCTTGATTCTATAGTCTCGAGCTGCTCACCTTCTCGTTCTTGGCGTCCGTGTCCAGCTCGGCGATCTTTGCCCATTTCTGCCAAAAGTTCGGGTCATCCAGAGAAATGTCCGTTCTGTTCCCCGCGGACACAAAGCTGGCCTGGGAATGGGAAAAGCCGGTGAGCAAAGAATCTATACTACTGTCTACACCTGCTCGATCCGCGGCTCACAGCCCGCGTCGCAACAATCTGGTGATGGAGGACATTATACCCAACACATTTCGCAACGGAATGAAAAAGGGTTATTAAATATTATACTGTACCATTACAAATGACATATATATATATATTATACCGAGTCCTGTGAATATTTAAAGGGGCAAAAAGTTCCCTTACCCCTCCCCCCCACATAATCTGTTGGGAAGCAGGGGGTCCCCAAATCGGAACTGCAATTATTTCAGCTTTAGGGACCCTCCGATTCCCGAGATCCATACTGGAAAACGTAGCGCCAATAGGAAGCCTCCTGTGTCTCTTGACACGGGAGTGATGTCGCCATTTTGTTTCCCCACAGGAGGGGTTGGTACCGATGTTACCTTTTCCTGTAAGTATCCACCCACGGAGAAAAAAAAATGGTGGAACGGGAGGTAAAATAAAAAAGGTGCTGGTGGAACCACTACTTTAACTCTTACCTTGCCAACTAAGCCCCACGTTGTTTTATACCCCTTATTCTCTCCCCCCATCTCTAGCCGTGGGTAAGGTACCTTGGCGAAGGTGGAGCCCTTCCCCTCGGTCTCGATGGTGATCGTTTGCGTCCTGCGCTGGAGAATCTGGTCTATGTCTTCCTCGCAAAATTTGGAGCCCTCGTCTTCTTCGTCCATCAGCGCCCCGTAGGCTCCTTTCCGAAGCAGATCCTCCACCTCGATCTTGGACAGCGGCTGCACCTAAGCAACGCGGGAAGATCAACGTCTCATGAAGGTGCCAAGAACGAGGGGGGAGGCGGGCAGGAGCTCAGCGGTAATGTCACTGCCTTCCAAGCGGGCGAAAGCTGCTTCAAAATCCCAGTATCTGCTATATCTCCCTGTGTAAGGCACCGAAACGCGTAGGAGGAATATGTAACCTCAAAAAGACACTTTCTCTTCACCACACGTGCCTGCTGCCTTTCTACTTTTGAACTCAAAGGGTTAACAGGTTAACTGAAGCTGATAAACATCTTGTTTTGGTTTTTTTTTAACGTTTTTCTTACAATCTTTACTTAATGTAGCTGGGCGAGAAGACGGGTGGTCAAGCCTCCAAACGAGAAGAGAACTGTTGTCTTGGTGTCGTCCATGGTTTGGTTCCTAATTATAAAGCCGTCACTAGTCAGACAGAAACGGGAGGACCTGATCTGCTGGAATACATGTTCCCGGAGAAAGAAAACCCACCAGATCCGTTTTTTCACAAGATACAAATAAGTCAACCGGTTACTTTACGGGGGTGATCGAATCTTTCCAGCTAAATAAAACGGACCCGATATGTGGCATTGACCCATCAAACTGACCCCATTCGTGTTTCCTTTCCGGTTAATGTCCTGCAGCACGGCCTTGTCCAGTCCCAGCTTCAGGCTCGCCTTGTCGAACATCTCCCGCTCGTACGAGTTCCTGGTGATCAGACGGTACACCTTCACCGCCTTGCTCTGCCCAATCCGATGGCAGCGGGCCTGCGCCTGCAAAGCCCAACGGAGAAGGTCGTTCAGAGCTCTAGTGGCCCTGGAGAAGTGTAGAGTGGAGGTCAAGTTGCGATACCTTTGGATGAACCAATGGTAAGAGTCCTTCATAGATGAAATGATGGTGGACAGAGCTTTCCAAACCTCACAGCTTTCATCACGTGTACAGTTTAGTCTTCTTCCCTATGAGGTTTGGAAAGTTCAGTACATCTATGAAGAACTTCAAGGTTGGCCCACTAAAAGAGATCACAGCCTATGTATCCGATATAGAGAAAAACTGGGGCGCTCCTAACAAGTAATTAAAATAATCCCCAAATGCTTGGGGGAATCTACAATAGTGTCTAGGAGAAGCGAATACACAAATAATAAAAATAGATGAAATACTGGCCACAAATCTTCGCTGCTGCTCAATTGAAAGAGGATCTCCCAGGATCCTCACATAGCAGGAACACACAGAATGACGCAGAACCAAAGCTGTGTGTTGCTGAAAGGCTTAGGCAGGGCCTGTGTATATATATATTGGATGACGATGACCCTGGTAACTAGGGATAAAACTAAATGGGTATTGGCTCCCTCTGGGGATTCAAAAACTATTCCTAATGAGGGTGTGAGGAAAGAGGGAAAAGGGGGGCGCAAGAGGGAAAAGGGGGTGGGTGCAAGAGGGAAAGGGGGGGGGGGGGGCGCGAGAGAGAAAGAGGGGGGGGGGGGAGGCGAGAGAGAAAGGGGGGAGGGGGGAACGCAAGAGAGAAAGGAGGGAGAGACGGGAACGCGAGAGAGAAAGGAGTGAGGGGGGAACGCGAGAGAGAAAGGAGGGAGAGACGGGAACGCGAGAGAGAAAGGAGGGAGAGATGGGAACGCAAGAGAGAAAGGAGGGAGAGAGGGGAACGCGAGAAAGGAGGGAGAGACGGGAACGTGAGAAAGGAGGGGGAGGCGAGAGAGAAAGGTGAGAGAGAGGGGGGAACGTGAGAGAGAGAGGAGGGAGAAGGGGGGGGGGGGGGGAAAGGGGGGGAGAGGGGGAGGCGAGAGAGAAAGGAGGAAGAGAGGGGGGAACGCGAGAGAGAAAGGAGGGAGAGAGGGGGAGGAAGGAGAGAGAAAGGAGGGAGAGAGGGAGAGGCAAGTGAGAAAGGAGGGAGAGCCGGGGGAACGTGAGAGGGAAAGGAGGGAGAGACAGGGGGAACGCGAGAGAGAAAGGGGGAACGCGAGAGAGAAAGGAGGGGGAGGCGAGAGAGAAAGGAGGAGAGGCGAGAGAAAGGAGGGAGAGAGGGTGGGCAAGAGAATAAGGAGGGAGAGAGGGGGGAACGCGAGAGAGAAATGCAGGATAGAGGCATTTCCCATATAAAGAGAAATGCTAGAACGAGAGATCCTGCTCTGGATTTGGCAGCTGGGGAGGTTCAGGTGAAACGTGAGCCATGCCCTCCACTAATAGGGTAGTGGATTCATGGAACAGCCACCCAAGCAAAGGTGGTAAAGAGTCAGGAAAATGGAGAAATACGAATTTCTCTGCTTGTTAATATTAACTCTTCTGCTGCCAGAGGGGCAAGCAACACATTGTTATCGTTAAGAAGTGTCCAACAATGCAACAAAAGGATGGGATACATAAAGATGGCCGCTCCCCGTACCTGCAGGTCATTCTGCGGGTTCCAGTCGGAATCGAAGATGATACAGGTGTCGGCGGCAGTGAGGTTAATCCCCAGACCTCCTGCCCGGGTGCAGAGCAGGAACACGAAGCGGTCCGAATCGGGCTTGCAGAATCGGTCTATGGCTGCCTGGCGGAGGTTACCCCTCACCCTGCCGTCTATGCGCTCGTACGTGTATCTGAAACAGACAGGAGACCAGCCACAGTCAGCACGGAGCAATGGGAATTCTGGCATCAGATACATTACTTCTTAGCATGGAGAGGGCCCAGACCCCCGGCGCCCCTCGCGGGGCCCAGACCCCAGGCGCCCCTCGCGGGGCCCAGACCCCCGGCGCCCCTCGCGGGGCCCAGACCCCCGGCGCCCCTGATATTTTTAGCAGCAGCTGATATTCAGTGCGCCATGCCCCCTTTTCCTGTTGGTTAACCCCACGTGTTGCAAGCCCAACACAGCATTATACTGACTGAGGGGGAGAGGGGATCCGTGTGACTATATGTCAGGTTTAAAGAATATCCCTGCTTCAGCACAGGTGGCTCAATAAGTGATTGAGCCACCTGTGCTGAAGCAGAGATCCTAAAAACCTGAGCTGGGTCTCGAGGACTGGAGTTCAGCACCCGTGGTTAAGAGGACGCCGACTAGACCAGATTTGTATATTGCCCAAGAAGCCTCTCGCAGTCCCTCTTCCTCATGCTCCACCTCTAACCGAGTCCCCGGGACTCACCGCCTCTGAATGAGGTAGTCCTCCAGGATATCGAGGCAGCGCACCATCTGGGAGAAGATGAGGACCTTGTGCCCTCCGGCGATGAGCTTGGGCAGCAGCTTGTTGATCAGAACCAGTTTGCCCGCCGCCTGGATCATGGCCGGCAGCTGGAAGTCCAGGGCGTCGGGGCTGTGCGTCTTCCGGAAGTCCTCCAGGATCTTCTCCTCCGCACCTGCGCGTGGAATCGAGAGACGGGCAGGGGTGAAAAATAAGAAAAAAAGATCCAAGATAAAAAAAATAAAAAAATGTATTTTGACGATATTTTTTTTGCGATAAAAAATTGTCCGACTGGAAACATAAAAACAAATAACTCATTAATTTGAGCATTTAAAACACTCGCCATTGAGAAGACAGGGGCCCCGTGTGCACACTCGCCATTAAGACGAGGCCCAGCGCGCACACTCGCCGTTGAGACAGGGGTCCCATACGCACACTCACCGTCGAGGAGACTGGGGCCCCTGCGCGCACTCACCGTCGAGGAGACCGGGGCCCGCGCGTGCACTCACCGTCGAGGAGACTGGGGCCCCCGCGTACACTCACCGTCGAGGAGACTGGGGCCCCCACGCGCACTCACCGTCGAGGAGACTGGGGCCCCCGCACACACACTCACCGTCGAGGAGACAGTGGCCCCCGCAAACTCACCGTTGATGAGATAGGGGTGGTTGCAGCATTTCCGCAGCTCCATCATGGTGTTGATGAGGTTGGGCATGTTGTGCTGGTTGGCCCCCTTAGCCAGGAAGGTGAAGTTCTTCTCCAGGATGGCCCGGTAATACTTCTTCTGGATGTTGGTCAGCTCCACCTCGATGATGGTCTCCTGCTTGGGCGCCAAATTCTTCTCCACGTCGTCCTTCAGCCGCCGAAGCATCATGGGCTTCAGGATGGACTGCAGCTTCTTCACCTGAGTGGGGGCGGGGTGTGGGGGGGAGGGAGCGTGGGCTTATCTTACAGATATCCGGAGCAGAGCAATGTGCAGAGCGACTGGCAGAGAGGTAACAGCACAAGCTTGGACATGGGAAAACGTGGTTCAAATCCCAGACTTGGCTCCTTGTCACCCTGAGCAAAATCACTGTATCTCAGACACTAAAATAAAAGATTGTAAGCTCTTCAGGGCAGAAATGTATTCCGCTTGTAAATTCATTATGTAGCACGTATGTAATACATATACACACACACACACATACACACACACACACACACACACACAAATGAATCTGTATTTATTTTGAAAGTGTAGTTTATCAGCTTCCGATAGTGTACGGGGTGTAATACATACCCTATACATAGATATAAATGTCTGACCGTTGTTTATTTTCCTCCGAGTCCCTCCATGGCAGTACACATGATGGGGTTTATGTCCCATCTCCTGCAGGGTAGAAACAGCCTTTGCCAAAGAAGTTTTAAAAGGCTCCCCCCACCGGAGATCCCCAGTCATACGCGGGGCCCGAGCTGCACTGGCTTTCCTCCAACTACATCGCATCCCAAAGCACAAATACCGCCTTCAAATAGTCACTCCTCTGCCTGGTACCGCCGGTGTACTTGGAATGATGCTAGTGCCCGCACTCAAACAAACAGGTGATGGTGGGGTACTTAACCGCCGGTGCGCTGGTTCTGGGGGGCTCCTGATGTCCCAAATAGATCCAGTGAAGAAGAATCAGGCACACGGTCTTATTCATCAATGAAAAGGGGGGTGTATTGTGCCAAGGAACCCAACGTTTCGGCAGTAATACAGTACTGCCTACACCTTGAGAAAGGCAGAAGTACGGCCGAAAACGCAACCATTGGGTTCCTGGCACAATACAACCCCCCGTTGCATGTGATTAAGACCGTGAGCGATTTGTTTCAACCGCCTGTGTACTGTCACGGAAGGACTCAGAGAAATGACCATTTCTTACTCTTATCTTTCTCTACCGCTCCCCATGACAGTACACCCGATGGCGATGTACCAAAGGAGTCCAATTAATGGTGGGAAGAGTCTGGAATGATGGCTTCTAAAACCTTTCTTCCAAATCTAGCCTCTTCAGAGGCCGACACATCCAACTTGTAATGCCTAATGAACGGATCCTGTGCAGACCACGTAGCAGCTGTACATGTCTTCTGATGCGGCAAGGGGCCTTTTCGGCCCACGAAGTGTCTAGTAGAATGAGCCATAATCACTAATGGACAATGCAGGTTAATAAGCTTACAAGCCTATAGGATACACCGCGTGATCCATTGAGCGATGAACAAGATAAAAGGCAGGACAGCCTCTTCTGTACAAACAACCAGTCTGAACGCCTATAACGTTGCGATTTAACAATGCAATGAGATACGGTTCTAAACAAATCTAAACAATACAAATACCCCTCTATTTTACCGCTGGGTTTCGGACAGAATGAAGGAACGACTATGTCCTGGTTCATATGGAAGGCTCGCATCCGCCCTGTCTGAGAGAAACACCTACACACGCAGGAAGGAAAAACCTGACTGGGGATCTCTGGTGGGGGGGGGGGGGAGCCTTTTAAATGCCTTGGCAAAGGCGGTTCTACCACGCAGGAGGAAGGCCATAAACCCCGTTGTGTGTACTGCCACGGGGGACGAGTTTTTTTTTATAGTTATTTGACATATATACATATTCATTTATCTTACACACGTGCATATATTAAAACACATATGGGAGAGAAAAAAATTATATATATATATACACACAAACTATATAGAGAAACACGTTCGATGAACAAGACTCTGCACCACAGTGATCCCCCTCGCCCTGAGGAAGGTCCCGAGTGAGCCCAAACGTTTGTTATTGTGTATGAGTAATACAACCGTTTCGATCACTATTACTGCGGAGTGCCGGGTCTTCTACATCGGACCTGGTTTGGGTGAAGTCTTTCTATATATTGAATTTTTACAATACGTGCACTTGTATTACAGTTATGCTTTTGAGGTGTGCCTACTATCCACATATATATACACACACACACACACACACACACACACACACACACACACACACACACACACACACACACACACACACACACACACACACACACATATTGTGCTAGGTCAGACTGTAATGATGTGTTTTTCCTCTCTGCTGGCTTTTCCGCCGCGGATGAGACATTGCTGTGATAAGCTCACGTGGGCGTCACTGCAGCGCGCCAGCAGTTACAAGTCAAACAGTGCGGTAATTACTGCTTAAAACCAGCAACGTGTAATTTTTTTCTCTTAAAAGTTAGATTTAAGTAAAGGTTACGAAAAACGTTAATTCCTTTTTCCTCGCCCCCGGCTGTTCTAATTAACACTTAAGAATCGGCTTCTGCCCGGCATTACAACTTGGAATAAACGCCGTTTCTCACAAGCGTTATACGATAACCCCTTCTCTGCCAAAGGGATCAGCAGCACTTGGTAACACCAACACGTCTCTGGCCCTGTAGGGTTAAAAGCAGCCCCCTTATTGTAAAAAGCCCCCTTATCTGTATCTGAGGTGCAGTCCCTCCGATCGCCAAATACTAACCACTTTTTTATTACTGCTTTTTTTTTTAAATCGAAGCAACCTCCATTTTTCCCCCCAGTAGAGGCCTCGTCCTCCAGGACCGCACCTCGCTTCCAGCTTCGGGTACCCCCAGGTTACTGAAATACGTACTGGCAAAGTTACCGGTATTCCCACCTGGCTGTTAGAGGGGATTACAATAGCCGCCCAATAGGAAACAACAACCGATGATGTTGCAGCTTCTTTTGACCTGAGATTTGGCAGCCATTTTGTTTCCCCTGAGGGGAGATTTCAACCCGATAACGCCACTATTAAGTATCTCTGACCCCAGGGGGTCCCCGGAGCTGGAAGTGGTGGCATTTGGCTCAGGAACGACACCTGGTTCCCACCCTGTAGATATAATGGGGGATTAAATGCTCGTTTAAAAGGTCCAACCCTACATAGCCAGTTGAATTTCGTCAGGTGGATGGGGGGGTCTCTGAATGGGGAAGTCTTGGTCAAATCCAGTTTTTTCTGTCCACTTATCCCACCCCGTCCTTATCAGAGAGCCAATAAAGATAAGGGGAGGTGGGGAGGGGGGACTCTGCCTGTACAAGCGCTCGCTGACCTCACACAGTGACCTCACACGGTGACCTCGCACGGTGACCTCGCACGGTGACCTCCCACGGTGACCTCCCACGGTGACCTCCCACGGTGACCTCACACAGTGACCTCACACGAAAAGGGAGCAGCAAGAAGAAATCACACCCCTCCCAAGTCTCACGTTAATAAATACATAAAAAATACGTCTAGGTGGCTAATTGGGTAAAAAAAAAAAGAAGATGAGAACCACTAAACAGGACACTGGGGCGAGTTCACTTTGGTCCGAGGAGGGACTGACCCTTTCATTCAGGATGTCGTATTTGCCCCTTTTACCTGCTCCTCTGTCTTCAGATCCCCAAACTCCTCCAGGAAGGTGCTTTCCGAGGGGAACTGGAGCGGTTCCAGGAAATTGAGCAGGCTGAACAGTTCTTCCACCGAGTTCTGCAGCGGAGTTCCAGTGAGGAGGACCTTGTGCTCCTGAGGGAGGGGGCAGAAAGGCAAAATCCAGTCACCCCATAAGTCATGTAGGGCAGGGGGGGGGCTCAGCTCCAGGCCTCAAGGGCACCAACAGGTCAGGTTTTCAGGATATCCCAACTTCAGCACAGGTGGCTCAATCAGAGGCTCAGTCGATGAACTGAGCTGAAGCTGGGACTGATTGAGCCAACTATGCTGAAGCTGGGACTGATTGAGCCAACTATGCTGAAGCTGGGACTGAATGAGCCACCTGTGCTGAAGCGGGGACTGATTGAGCCACCTGTGCTGAAGCTGGGACTGATTGAGCCACCTGTGCTGAAGCTGGGATATCTTGAAAACCTGACCTGTTGGGGGGGAGGGGGGTTTGAAGACTGGAGCTGAGCACGTCTTGCCTAGTGTTTGCTTAACCCGTCGCGTGCCCAGGGCCACTTACACTCTGCGTCCGGGAGTCATGTGATCACTTCTGCAACGACCACATGACTCCCAGAACCCTCCGCTTCCTGCCGGAACACGGCAAGGAGGGTGTTGCCTGCGCAAACTCCTGTTTAACACTGATATCACACCGAGGGGCGTAGCCAGAGGAAATCAAACCCCCTCCCACATCTCCGCTTCCCATATTTAAATAGCAAATAAAAATATCACGTTGTGAGCACATTCACGTCTCAGATAGGTCTGTAACCCTGCCTTTCCCCAGTATGTCTTAGCACAGGGGTGCGCAAACTGGAGGGGGGGGGGTGAGATTTTTCTGGAGGGGGCGGGCGGTTACAGAGGCCGCGCGCTCTTCCCCAAGGCATTAAAATTAAATGCCGGGGGATCGCGTGTGGCCTCTGGAACCTCAACTTACCTTGCTCCAGCCGGCGTCTGGAAGCGTCTCCATGGCAACAAATGACACCGCGGGGTCATGCGGCGTGACGAGTCACACGCGTTGCCATAGCAACACGGCGGGTCACATGCCTTGACATCACATGACTCCGTGCGTCATTTTATGCCGCACTGAGCGAAGGGGGGGGGGGGGGGGGGGGGGGCGCGCGGGCGCCGGAGGACAAGAGGCAGGGGGGCGCAGGAGCAAAAGTCTGCGCACATGTCTTCGCATACAATGCTTCCACTGTCAAGGATTCTGGGTAATGACATGCAAATGAGCACACTGTCACCTTTTGCTTCTACCCTCCTTTAACATGGATCCATATAAGCGTATGCCTGCCGCATTGCACGGCTTATCAGCACAGCCTGGGATAAAGAAGTGCAGAGCCAGTAACCCTACTCACAGACAGCTAATCTGACCTTTTGGGTCTCATCAATGTGAGGCTGGCTATACTGACTTTGCAATGTGAAGCTGGGATAGGTTTCAACCACACATTATAAGTTATGGGAGGGGGGTATGGGGGATGGGGGGGTATGGGAGGTGGGGGGGGGAGTGAAAAGGTATTTAAATACTAACTTTAAACATGTAAACATGTCCCTGGGTCCCTACTGGTCATAGACGGGACTGCACAATTGAAAGCCCACCCACGTCTACCTATTTCTTAACCGTGCACCTAACATAACCAGCAGGGGTCTCCCACGCCTGGGTTACAGGGGCATCTCTCACCAGCCCCATCAGCTTCAGCCCCTCCAGCAGCTTGCAGTTCCTGTTCTTCAGCCGATGAGCTTCGTCGATGATAACGCAACTCCACCGGATCTTCTTCAACTCCGGGCAGTCCGCCAGGATCATCTCGAACGTGGTGATGACCACGTGGAACTTGAAGATCCCGGGAACGGGGTTGCCCTGCGCGGAACGTAAAAAAAATAATAATCAAGGATGGGCGCGGGTATCGTATCACCTGCACTTTGTGATCATGTCCCCACCCAACGGCGGCCCTGTGTGTGTATATATGTATGTATGTATATATGTATGTATGTATGTATGTATGTATGTATGTATGTATGTATGTATGTATGTGTGTGTGTATATATGTATGTATGTATGTATGTATGTATGTATGTATGT
>CM071587.1:10065730-10092244 GCA_036426205.1 Ascaphus truei
TATATATATATATATATATCTCTGCCCTGAAGAGCCAACATATGAACGGCTATGGGTCTTAAATTTTACTTGACTTACTTCCCCTACAGATAACACCCAAGACGAGGGAAAGCATTGCGATCCCATGTACATGTAGATTGCGAGCTCCTGGGAGCAAGACCCTCCTTACTGACTGTTTGTACATAGTCATTGCCCTGCCCCATTGTACTGCGCCACGGAATATATGTTGACACCTTATAAATAAATGATCGATGGGTGGGGGGGGGGGGGGGAGGGGGACACGGCTCTCCAGGTTACTTTGGGAGACACCTGTCCGTTCCACTGAGGCGAGGTTGGGGAAACCCCCGTGTCCCACGTGGCCTCCCAGTTCCCCGGCTGTGTTTGAACACAATTAGCTTGTATAGACATTACTGTTACACCCGCAGCCTGTGCCTGGGTTGTATTCTGGGCGTCCACGCTAGGAGCAGCAAAGAAAAAAAGAAAAGAAGCACATGATAATGATGAAGTTGCTAATAATACCGACGCCGGCCTCACCTGGGCGTCCCGGCAGAACATCTCGTACTGGTGGATCATCTGCCGGCTGATCTGGCTGCCGTGGTAGACCACGGTGTTCATCTCGGTCCACGTGCGGAACTCCCGCTCCCAGTTGGTGATGGTGGAGAGCGGGGCGATGATGAGGAACGGCCCACGGATGCCCATGAAGAAGATCTCAGACAGGAAGGTGATGGACTGGATGGTTTTCCCCAGGCCCATCTCGTCGGCCAGGATGCAGTTCTTCCTGCAACATCAGGGGGAGATATTACATGACCGCAGGGGCCGCAGGTTCAATACACCCCGGCTGCGGGATGGGCCAGAGGTTCAATCCCCCCGGTTACCGCAGGTTCAACCCCCCCGGTTACCGCAGGTTCAATCCCCCCGGTTACCGCAGGTTCAATCCCCCTGGTTGCCGGAGGAGCCGGAGGTTCAATCCCTGGCTGCCAGAGAGGCCAGGAACGCATTGGTAGACTTTATCTAGAACCAGAATGCATCACTCACTAACATTTCCTAGTGTGACTATAGGCATCTCTTGCAGGTTATATATTCTTATGGGGACACCACGTTGCCACCTAACAGAAGTTGTAGAGATACCGTATATATACACCAGGCCAAGTGAAGTCTTACACTGGTTCTATAGTGCGGGCGCACATTACGCCGTGCGTGCGAGGCAGTATTAGTTGGCTGAAGTTAGTCAGCCTTTTTTAATGGCGCCGTGCGGGAGCGTGGAACCGGCGACAGGGGGGGGGGGAATATGAGAAAAAGAAAGAAATCGCGCTGCTACCGCTGCGGAAAATTTAAGTATATGTGTGTGTGTGTGTGTGTGTGTATGCATGTATGTGTGTATGTATGTGTGTGTGTGTGTGTGTGTGTATGTATGTACAATGTTATTAAAAAATTATTAAAGGATTTATTTATTTATTTGAAAACTTATTTAAACATACATACACACACACACACACACACACACACACACACACACACACACGCGCGCGCACACACACACACACACGCGCACACACACACACACACACACACGCACACACACGCGCACACACACACACACACGCACGCACACACACACACACACACGCGCACGCACACGCACGGCCGCACACAGTAGATAACTGCCCTTATAAAGTTAAACCAGTTACAAAGACATAATAACATTGGTTCAGTACAATGAGTGTATATGCATCTATACCAGTAACCGAAGCACACTGGGGAGAACAACATGCTATATGTTTATTTATTTAGCAAAATCCGTGTTTATTTAATTTCTTTTTTCTGCAAATTTTTTTTTTTTTTTTTTAGTATTTTTCCATATGCAAAAACTGAAGTAGTTTATATATTGTTTTCAGTATTTATATAAAGGGTGCGGCATATTTACTTTCATCACCTTGATAAAGCGTGGCAGCGCGGAACGCGTAGGGTGCACCAAAATATAGAGAGATAGACCGCACTCAGAAAATGCACACTTATGAGAATAGCCGCAGGGTGCTCAAGGGAACGGGGAGGATCCCAGCACTCACTGATGTAAAATGAACACAGAAATGGGGATATGCGATTCATTAAACGCCTTTTTATTAGAGACGGCGCTTGATCCCTTCGGTTGCGGCCGTGCTCTGTTTTTACCACCATGACGGACGCACACCTTGGAATATCTGGAAAGTAGATGCATCAGGGACTTCTGGTATCAAGTAAGTTGCCTGGATGTTTTCCATTTATTATCTACAGAGGCTGTGATGTGATGCTATATGTGGGGGATACCTATGCGAGGACTCCCTTAAACATTATTCCCGTTACTCTAAGGCCGAGTCCCCAGTGTAGGTTGCGGTGCGCAATGGCGTGCGCGCCACACACCACAGTACAGCCCTCTATGTGGCAGGTCCCCAGTGGCCGTGTGTGTGTGGGCGCGCAAAGCGCGAGGACGCGTGCGCTGGCACGGAAGACAAGAATGTTGTCTTCCTGTGCCGCGATCACGTGTCGGCACGCAGCCAATGGAAGGGCAGATATGACCCATCATGCCGCACACCCCTCATGGCCCCGCCCCCTGCGCATCCCATCGCTCCCCTACAGATTGCACAACGCGGCTTTCAACTGTGCACGCGCCACCAGGCACGCGAGCTGCAGGTAAGACTGGGGCCATAGCCTTATAGATGAACTGCAACTATCTACCACAAGTATTCCCGGCTTGACGTATCTCCTTGCTTGATGAATGAGGAGCCTACACCTGGGTCTGAGCACCATTACCCTGCGGGACCATTTTCCAATATTTATATAAAGGGTGTCCACGCTAAAAGAGGCCCGGTGTATTTACTATCATCATGTCTGTGCCTCTTTTAGTGTGGACAACCTGAACATTACAGTGTGTGTGTCTGTGTGTTTGTGTGTGTGTGTGTCTCTGCCTGTCTGTCAATAAATAAAACAGTAGTCAAAAGCGCTCAAAATACCCCAGAGGGAAGACCATATCTCAATGAATAGACGCAAATAACTAGAATATAGCTACAAGGATATGCACCAAAATAAGGTGGAAATACTAGGAAAGATAAAATTATAAGATAAGAGGTACTACGGCAAAAAACTCAATCAAGGATAAAAAAAAAAACAAGTATAAATATTATAACTTGTAAACTAAAAAACTAAAACTAAAAAGTCAAAAAGCCTCTATGTGGTGGTGACTAATCCCCATAGGTCTCATTGACTGACTGTATAAAGTAGCACATATATATATATATACTTTGCTGTGGTGGGTTTTTGTCACTTTTTTTACTCACCCTAACTTAACTAAGTATATATATATATATGTATTAGTCTTATTTGTTATGAGGAACACATGGTGATACAATGCATTTGACATACAGGAAATGTAAGCAACGTAGAAACTGTACAACAGGGCTCATCAACTGCGCCCGGCACGGGACCCGGCTGTGGCGCCCGGCACGGGAGGGGTGTGGCGCCCGGCACGGGACCCGGATGTGGCGCCCGGCACGGGACCCGGATGTGGCGCCCGGCACGGGACCCGGATGTGGCGCCCGGCACGGGACCCGGATGTGGCGCCCGGCACGGGACCCGGATGTGGCGCCCGCCACGGGACCCGGATGTGGCGCGTGAACTCTCGGCTCCTGTTAATTTCATACCAGTGGCTTAGGCTGCCAAGTGCAGCTTTCCCCACGGAAAGTCACTTGTGGAGAACCAGTTGAATATCCCCATCGTACAACACATACATATAAATGTATCTCCTCACCTGTTGTACCAGTTGAAGAGCAGCCAGTTCATGCCCTCTAGCTGATACTCCCTCAGCTGGTTGTTGTTCTTGTACGCGCGCATGCTCTCCAGCTTTTGCCAGGATTCAGAAGCCGGTCGCTCCTGCGGGGAGAGAACGGGCAGTGACGTTACCGGCCCTCGGAGAAGGCTCGTTTCAGTTGGGCTAAAGTCTCCCCGAGTAGCGGGGAAGGGGGCTTCACAGCATATTTAGTAGCGGCCAGGACCAGTAGGCAAAATGTCTTAAACAAATAAAAAAGACCAATTGGTTGTTGAGCTTGCACTTCTTTACTCACTGTACTGGAACTAATAGTAGGGGTTCACTCAATGCAGTCAGGGGTGTATTCCTGCAGTAGATCCCAAGGAACACAAGCAGCGGGCTCTCAAGAAGTTGAAGAAAAAGATTCCTTAATTGGATTACATATCCAACGTGTTTCGGCGCCAGCCGGGAGCGAAACGAGTAGGATAAGTAATCCAATTTAACGAGTGGTTGAAACCCATCCCAGCTTCTCATCGCAAAGCCAGTGTAACCACCCTCACACCGAGACCCAAAAGGTCGAAAAGAAGCAGCGAGTAGGGTTACTGGCACTTCTTTAACCGGCTGCGCTGCAAAGCTGTGTAATGCGGCAGGCATACGTTTATAGGGGGCTCCATGTTAAAATGGATCTGAAGCAAGAGGTGACTCACGGTGTGCTCGTTTTTCATGTCGTTACCCAGAATCCCTGGCTGCAGTGGAAGCACGTATGCCAAGAGATAATGGGGAGAGGCAGAGCTGTCTGGGGCGTGCGACCGCGCTGACACGTGGGATTGTGAGTTGCTGATCTGAGGAAGGAATCTCTCTCCTCACTTCCAGCGCCCGCCCGCCGCCTTTGCACCTACACTTTACAAACCGTGGGGCCAGAAAAATGGGTGAATTGTATTGATGTTGTAAAGACAGAAAACGGGAGGGACTTGCTCAGATAAATTCCCGCTTACTGGAAAAGGAAAGTGGGATTGTAAGATTATATAATTCAAAAAACAAAAGAAATGGGATATAAAGTACTGGGGCCAGGGATATATAGATACTCTGGGTGTGAGAATTAAAGAGCAGTGGTGCTCCGTAGTAACACCCGCTGCTCGAGGCCATTGTGTGCGTTGCGTTACCGTTAGGGTGATCTCGGGTAGGATTTGTAGTGCTTCGAAGTCTTTCACTTTGGCCGGCTCCACGTCCTCCTCCAGCTCCCACGTGCTCTCTTCGTAGGACAGCGAGCACCACTTAACCAGGAAATGGGTAACCTCCTGAGAAAGGAGACATGCACTGGGTCAGGGCGGGAGGACATGCTGGGGGGTGGGGGGGGTCAGACAACAGGAAGCAGGCAGAGAAAATCACCCCCCTCCCCCTCCCAAGTCTCAGCTCAGTGTCCAAACTCACTTTAAATAAATGATTTAAAAATACTTATTGGTGTCAGATTTGGGTACTATACTTTGGTCCTAGGAAGGACTGACCCCCTTAACCTTTACAGTACACTGGTCCTGCGGCCCTTCAGTCATATCATTGCTCCAGGAGCGATCACGTCACCACGACTGGCGACCGATGCCGGAAACGGATGGGGTCTCCATCAGAGCGGTCAACCCGATCACCCCCTAAAAAACTAGCAAGCGCCCCTGACGCACCCAGTACATCAGGGACGGACAAACGCGTTCCTCGAGCGCCACAGGCAGGCCAGGTGTTCAGTATACCCCGGCTTCAGCACAGTCATTTTGATTGAACCACCCATGCCGAAGCCTGGTGGTGGCTCAAGAAGACCAAGCTTGGCCACCCGCGTTGTACATCATTTGGACAATGTATAGGTCAAGGGTGCTTCTAAATAAAGGACACTTGTCTTTTGACCCGTTAACTGGGACGGTTCATTAAGAATTCATAACTGCCCCCCGTGTATGATTAGGGAAAACCCCGACTTCCCACATAAGCAACAACACAGCCCAACCACCCTACGAATCTAAACCGCAGACGTACAAATTTCTATACTTCACGTAAAATTCTTCCACTTCCAATGGGATTCCACCGGCAGCAAACTGAAAGCAGACAGAGAACAGGGAGACGCCATCAATTCATAGAACATTTCCCTTCACGTAGCCTTCCACCACCCTCGTTTCAGGCTGTATTCAGATAAAGTAATAGCCGTATTAGCCAAACCAAATACGTAGAGGGAAACGCATTAACACATCCATGTGTGATCCATTTCCGTTACCCCTTTACCGTTTCAACTCAACAGAGATACCGAAAAAAGGAAGGGAAGCAGGAAATGGTTAACAGAAGTAAATAACACAACTCATACATGATACATGAAGTTGAACCAATAACAAAAAGGAGAAAGGGGCAGGAGGGAAAATTTGGCAAGGACAACCAGAGGTTGAGACGGTGGTGACAAGCGGCAGTCTAGATTAGTAATGATGAACTACTCAAAAATACAATTGCAAATGTTCATCAAAATTAGCAGCACCCATCTGACAGTAACAGAGTTACAGGGTTTTTTTTTTTGTTTTTTTTAAAAACGTCTTTGGGTGGTGTCGTTCATAAAACATTTCCGTTCTTCCGTGACCATTATCTGCCTCCATGGGGCAACAAGGAACAGCTGGAGGAACGCGGGCGTTGACCAATATACTTTGTGACATTACAGGGTGGTCTATCTCAAGGGTGCTCAAGTCCAGAGACACCCCCTCCCCACCCCCAACAGGTCAGGTTTTAAGGATATCCCAGCTTCAGCACAGGTGGCTCAATCAGTTGCTCAAGTGCGGGTGGGGGGGGGGGGTGGAAAGACGCGGGGGTGATGGGTGGGTTGAAGAGTCTGGTGGGGAGGAGAAGATGAGGGTGGGGGGGCGAAGGGCGGGTGGTGGGGCAAAGGGCGGGTGATGGTGCGAAGCGGGGGTGATGGGGCAAAGAAGCCAAAGAGCAGGGCAGCAAAGAGCGGCGGGTGGGCAAAAAAAAGAGCAGGTGGGGAGCCAAAAAGAAGGTGGGGGGCGACAAAAAGAGAGGGGTGGGGTGGAGGAAGGAAAAGACTGAAATGGGAGGGGAGGGGTGGGATTATGGGGGGGGGAGGGGCGCGGAGAGCAGCAGTCTTCGTTCCATCTCTTTGATTGGATGGAAACTGAACAAAAAAAACAACCCTTGCTTCGGATCGTTGTGTATTGGAGAGATTGGAAGGAGTCTAAGAAAATGTCCTCCTGTAATACCCAATTTAAAGTTTTAAGCGCCAGAACAAACAGTCGCAAGGCTTTCCCCGCGCCAAGCGTGTATTTGTTTTAAAATCGTGTCGGTTAGGGTTATTTGTGGAGATTAAATGGCCGGGGTTTTTTATTTGTTGGCGGATCGTGAATGGAACCCACCCCACTGTTCTGCTAGTTAAAAGTAGGTACAGTATGGGGGAGGAAAATATGTTGACATCCAAGTTGATTAGTTGGAAAACAATCTGCAGGGGTTTGGAGTTACAGCACGGTTAGCCTGAAGCATGTCACTAGCAACGTCCTATCTTGTAACAGATAAATCAATTACAAATAAAAAGTCCATACGGTGTTGAAGGATCAGATTCATGAAGGAATTCTGCTTAGTACAAAAATCGGTTTTTTATACTCTTCGGTTGTTGGGGATAGGTCAGGGGTGTTTAATTTAATTTTTTTTTTTGGTTTAATACAGTATGTGGGTGGTTATCAACTTTAAAAAAATAATAATTAATTGATTTCTATATTGTGTTTTACATAGTTTCCTGTTGGTTTGTAAATCGAGAAAGGTCATCAAAGGTTCTTTTAAAAATGGGTCTATTGGTGGGAGTAGGGAGAGTTTTTTGAAACCTTACAATATCTCTAGGGTCCGCAAAGTTCGAGTCTCGTCAAGGGCGGGTCGTCTTGGATCCCCCTGATCTAGTAGGAGTGGAAGGTTTTTAGAACTATTCTGACGATGCTGCGTTGGAAATAAACGATTTGAGCAGGTATGAACACAACAGGTAGGACCGTCTAGGGGGAGGAGAAAGAATGTCGAGGGGTCTTCCTGTCTCCATCAGGAGATCTTCCATCTGGTCTACAAACTTGCCTGCTGCAAGTCTGATCAGCTATATTCTGCCCCACGATCGCTCATTCGAGGATCCTCGCTTCCGAGGGCGGTCTGCGCTCTTGCCAGGATGAGGTCATTCCTGATTGATTTCATGAAGCATTTGGGCAGTTTTTTAAGCGGG
Organism: Ascaphus truei; assembly: GCA_036426205.1. Lineage (NCBI taxonomy): Eukaryota > Metazoa > Chordata > Amphibia > Anura > Ascaphidae > Ascaphus > Ascaphus truei. The sequence continues at coordinate 10,073,737 of CM071587.1, forward strand.
GATACTGACTCGTTTATTTGTATTTCAGTAGAGGCTCTTTCAGTATCTTTTTCTTGACGATAACTCGGAGCCCGCACATAGCTAAGTGACAGGATGTCAGGGCCCCAGTCTATGTTGATTTCGTTTGAGAAATTCAGTCACCACCTGTGTTTTTTTTTTGCCCTCCGTGGCATTAGGTAGTTGATCGTAGGGGAATTTAATCCTTCCATCTTTTTTGAAATCATTCGTCAACTTCTAACACTCAGTACCTCAAGGGCTACCAAAACAGGTCAGGTTTTCAGGTGATATCCCTTGTTGCATCAGCACGGGGTGGTCCGAATCAGTCGCTCAGTTCTGCGACCTGTGTGCTGTGAAGCAGGGATTATTCCTGAAAACCCGACCAGTGGTAACCCTTGAGCTGGAGTATGGCTCTTATCCCTGTTTCTAACCGTGTTAAAGTTGCTTTAATGTCGTCCCAGGGCTATACAAGAAATCTAAAGACTTCTCCGCACGCAGCGCCCTCCCTCCCCAATTTTGTGATACTTCTTCTTTTTTTCTTGTTTTAATGGCCAAAATTTTTATTGTATGGATTGCCAGTGCCATTACAAATGTACCGCCCAAAACTTTCTCCGTTTTTTAATATCTTTAATTTATTTTCTATACATTACATTATGAACTATCTATTCTTGCTTGCTGTAAGTACTGCGCAAAGGGGTTTCCTGGGTACCGGTTAGTGTATTCTTGTTGTATATAACTTTGGAGGGATTGTGGGGGGCGGTGGGTGGGCCTACAAAATGGCTTGTTCCCACTTCCTTCTCACACCTGGCAAGCTAGACCCCTTAGTCCTTTAAAAGGATTGTGGGGGGCCGGGATACGGGGGAGGGGAAAACTCACCTCTTTGTGAACCCATTCGCGATGAGAGAATTCCGCTCAATTATGTTGGCGTAATCTCGGGAGTTGGTTCCCTGTGGCAAAGAGACCATAAGAACCCACTGGGTCATCCCAGGCTGCACATTTACCCGTCTGTTGTGGAAGCAAGACCAACCCCAGTTAAATGATTAGCGGTGTGTGCTGTATGGGTGTGTGTAGGTAATGTGCGCACACACCACACACACACACACAACACACGTTGTGTACTTGTGCAAAGTGCGCGGGGAGGCGGGCCAGGGTGCAGGGCACATGTGTACACTGTACATAATAAAAAAAAGGGATAGCACACCACGGATATGCAAAAATATTCTCTTATTGGTCCATTGTTGCAATTCATAAACAGTCACTGGATTAAAGCCGTAAGTTGGGCAAAAGGACATATTTGTGCATATTCTTGGTGTTGCAAATCCCTTGTTATTTTTTACAGTACCTTATAGGATCTCTGATAGCAGCACCCCTTCTCCGGTAGGCTGGTCCCCAATCCCTTCACAATGATATAATATACCACACACACACACACAGTGTAAATGGGGTAGGGAGAGAGGAGGCTCTGCCTGTGCAAACTCTGTAGAACATACAGTGACATCTGACAGAAGGGAGCAAGCCGGAAAGTAACACCCCCCTCCCCCCAAGTCTCGGCTCCTGAGCTACAAGGGACTTTAGAAATGTGCGTTGTAAGAATACTTATCGACGCCCATGACCCCGAGTTAGTTTTTTAAAACGCGCTGCCGTTTGTTCTAGGAAAAAAACAGCCCTTTGGATGCTGCATAGTGTACCTGAGGCCGGTGTAGTCGGGGGGGGTGCACACACCCGTCCCCTCCTTACCCGGATGCCAGGCTAAGTGGACGCCGACAGAGCGACACGCTCTCCCCGCCCCCGCAACGGCTATCCGGTTTCGCCGTCGTAGCCACCACTTGAAATCCAGGTCCTCGTGTACTTCCGCCTTTCACCTGCCGGCGGACTGCGCTTCTGTGCGGGACCGTGAGAGTAAAAGCCGAAACGCTTACGCGCTGCAACCGGCTACGCGGAGCGCACCATCCCCAGGCAGGGCAAGGGGTAAGTTCGTTAGACGGACGTGTGGGGGCTCGCTTGTTACCTGGCTGTCCACGGATCGGAGGACTCCTCGGCTCTGGGGACGCGGGGTTAAGCAGGGATAGGTCGCACTCCAAGCTCCTCCTCACACAAATCCACTTTCCTCTTCCCTTTATCTATTCTACAACAGGGGTGGTCCCTGTTCTTTGCTGCGGGGAAGAAAGAAAGAAAAGGAAACGGTTGAAGCGGTTGGGTCAGGGTCACGTTCCCTCCCCCCCCCCCCTACCCACCCCAGGTAAAAGAATACCACATGGCGAGAATTACTGCAGCCACAATTCAATTGGGACTTTCGGAGACTCAAGGGGGGAATACGAATAGGCCAATGATGGCGTGCGGGCCCGCTCAGCATTAAAAAGGGTTGTTTTTTTAAGCTAAAGGCAACACATTGCGGACACGATTTACAACGTATAAAAGGCATGGAGAGGCGGCTCACCTCGGGGGGGACAACATTTATTTTTTACCGGTGATAATTACAAAACGAAAACCATTTTTTATTTTAACAAAAGTTCCCTGCCAAATGTGCATTTCCTCCCGAAAAATGACCGATCAGTTAAAGTGAACTCAATGTGGTGTTCCCATGGTTATTTAAAATTTTTTTTTTTAGGCCCAAAAGCCTGACAGTTAGTAGAGGGTTTTCAAACTGGCAAACAACTCTGCAGTGTTCTTCTCCTTGCTCCAATTTGACCAGGAGCCAACAGAGCCTTTTTGCCCAGACTTCAAAGAGACGATCAGAGACACTATCCGGAAGCTTCTCTGATGAGGCTCGTTGAAGTCTGGCTATGATCACAAAAGTAGTGAGACCGGGGTCAGGAGCCGCGTTCACTTCTGTTCGGGGCTAAAACCTTTTCTGCGCCACAAGAATAAACTAGGTTTGGTGTGAGGAAAAGTACTTTAAAAACCCCCAAGCATGAAAATGACACCTAGGACCCACGCTCTCAGAGGGGGTGCACATATTGTTCTGCAAAGGGGGGTTCCTTGGGACTACTGTCTTTCCTTACAGACTTTGTCCATACGGACGTCCACGGGCTGTTGCTGGCTCTCCTTTTAATCTGAAGTGACAAAGGCCTCACCTCGCTTTCTTGGTTTTGGTTTTTTTCCCAGCTGACTTTTCTCTATTAGGAGGACGGGCTCCCGCGGTGTTTCTGGGTTTTATAGGTTCCTCGGGGGTTTTCGATGTTTAGGGTCTTGGGCTCTTTAGGTTCCTTGACCTTCGTGGGCTCTTTGAACCTGCTTTGACTCCTGCCATCTTCTTCTTTGGTTTTGGCCTCCCTTCTCCGCCTCACTACCTTCTCCTTTTTCTTCCGTTTCTTCTTGACCCCGTTCCGCCTCCCCCGCTGTCCTACATCCCGTTCAGGATGGTCACGGCGTTTGGCTCGCAGGGCTCCTGACAGGTGCTGGGGTACAGGTCGGTTTTTCGGCCAGGAGCGCGGGCGAGATCGGGGGTAGTGTTGTCAGCTGGTGAGTGAAAAAATCCTGCGGGGGGGGTATGGGCATGGGGGCAGACGGGGGTCACACGGAATGAGGGCACTTGGACATTGGTGAGGGCTAAGTCTTTCAGACTGGCAGTGCGGGTCAGAACCAAATTAACATTATATTTAAAGTAACAAAAACGTGGCAAACTCAAAAAACACATCAAAATCACCAGCAAAGAATTGCAGTACAGAAGAAAGACACAACTCGTCTGCATGTTTCCCCATGCTGTAATGTAACACCTCAGACCCTATTGGAACAAAGCACGGCGTCTCGTCGTAGTAGGACTCCTCTTGTCTATCCACACAGTTAATTTCCTACTGTATTAAACTTCCGACCACCTCTGCTGGGAGTCTATTCCACACATCCACAACCCTTTCGCTGAACGTACTTCTTCACATGTTCCTAGCCTCCACCCTGCAGCGGTCAGGTAGAACCTCTCTTTTCTAGCGCTTCTCTCTCTGAAATATGCTTCCCTTCCTCCCTTGTTGAACCCTTGTGTATTCACACCATACCCCTCCTACCCACCTCTAATCTGCCCATCTCCTACCCTGTAACACACTCAGACGCCCATTAGATCCTTGGCTTGCTACTCAATCTTTGGGATACTTACAATATTATATCCCAAGCCTTTCAAATCCCCATCCCCCCCTCTGCTGGGAGGAGATTCCACCCATCCACCACTCTTTCCTGGGAAGGATTGCTTTCCATTGCTCTCACATTTTTGTTTCTTCATCTTTTTTTCTAAACGTGGACAAGCAAGGACCGCCGCATAAAACGGTTAGGAGCGGGAGCCTGCAGGGTTTAGTCTACTGGCCCTGTAGGAGGATTACCTGGTTTGCCCAAGAGATTGAACCAACCCGACTCGACCGGAGAAGAAAAGACAATAAAGACAGAAATGGATTCAGCAGATTCAGCCAACAAACGTTAGTATCCAGATGAAGGGGGCGAGGCATCAAATAACGCCGCTCTGGAACTGCAAGCCAGGGCTCTGCCAGACGGTCCCGTGCTGCCGGATCGGTTCCCACCGCTAGCAATCACCCCAAACCCCCATCCCACCCCCCGATGACGGGGGACAAACTGCAGAGCCGTTTCCCGCGGCTCCCCGCATGAAAGTTTAGTCATCAAAAAATACATAAGCACCTTCCACTCTGGAATTTCAATGCTCATCATACCCACAAATAATGCGAGAAGCATAATAAGGTCTCCGGTAAGTCCGAAACTTAGATCAGAAAATTTTTTCACCAGCAAAGAAACACCTCGGTCAAATAATGGTCCTTGTTGAGAACCTCCAAAACTTTTAGTAACAGTCTAACACGCCATTAAAAACAAAACCCGGCACGAGAAAAGGATGCGGCGACGGGATCGGCACGGGGACCAGGTTTTGGCCTCCCCGGCACAGGACCAGTAGGGGTTCGCGCGGGATCCGCGCGGGGACCAGGTTGTGTGGAACCAAACCCCGGCACGGGACCAGGATGCGCGGGCGGGACCAGGTTGTTGCCGCCCCGGCACGAGGACAGGATCGGCGCGATGGGATCCGGCGCGGGACCAGTTGGGGCACACCACGGCCTCACGCGACCGGTGCGGCGCGGGGGACCGAGGTTGTGGCGCCCGGCACGGGACAGAGGCGGCGCCGGGACCACAGGGTTGTGGACGCCACGCCACAGGAACAGGATGGGGCGTGCGTCCAGTGTTGGCGCCCTGGCGGACCAGGTTGTGGCCGGACGGGACCCAGGTTGGGCGAGGGGACCATGGTTGTGGGCGCCCCGGCACAGGACCAGGATGCGGCGCGGGATCCGGCGCGGGACCAGGTTGTGGCACCCCGGCACGGGACCAGGATGCGGCGCGGGACCAGGTTGTGGCGCCCCGGCACAGGACCAGGATGCGGCGCGGGACCAGGTTGTGGCGCGGGACCAGGTTGTGGCGCCCCCGCACGGGACCTGGTTCCTGGATTCTCTGCTCCTGCTCATTTCATATTAGTCGCTTAGGCGGCTACGTGTCGCTTTCCCCCCACTGAAAGTCACTTGTACGTCACAGCAATGTGAATATATACGGTACAGATGTTATAAATGCGGGCACAATATTGAAATAGAATTTTTTTCATGTCTATACGTGCAAGTTAAATTACATCATCAGCTTGGGACCCTTCTATTTCCAACATTTTTTCTGACCGGGGCTGTTTGGAGAAGACGCGACCCGCTCTAAACGATCGCCACTACCTGGGACACCGGGGTCAAAAAGTGGAAACGCCCCCCATTCGTTAGGTCATTAATACTGCTGCAGCCCTAGGGCGCCAGGGGCAGAGACCTCAGAGACGTTCTGCTCCATCGGTAATCTCTGATACGGAGCCAGTTCTTATGTGAAGTCTGGGAGACATATTTATACATGGGATGGATGGTATGTACAGTATGATAATGAATAATGGGTGAATCATTGACACCAGCGTGGCACTTTGTTGGTGACATCCAGAGTGGAGGACTACATTAATCAGCCCAGTGCATGCTGTGACGGCCGCGGAGCAGATGCTGTTGCTGTGAAGATAATTATCTGTCCATATGACCCAGGGTGGTCTCAATGCTCACCACAAAGGCACTTATGTAAGTGGAATACTTTGTGTTTTTAATATTAAAAGCAGTATTATACTATTTTGCTTTTTCCTTTTTTGTATATGGATTTCCCTTCCTTTCCTATGGATCTGGAGTACCTATCTGGAAACTAAAGTTGCTAACTTCTAATAACCACAACGCCTTAATATCACGTTGTACACGCGAGTGCAAATTTTATAGAGCTATCAACATTGATTTCATTTGTTGGGGTTGACAATATTGCACTATTTGGAGTCTCTACTTCTTTTCCATGTCCTGATGTGATTTGCGCACCTGTTTCTTCTTCGATTGCTGGTTGGATTTGGTCTGAATCCTGTGTCGGGAGCTGCATTCTCTAAGGACAGTATATTATTTAATGTTATTGGTTTTAAGTGGTGTTATTTGCGCTTGATTATTTCTTCACTACAGTATGATATACCTGAAACCGCCCCCCTCCCACTGTCCATTACCCAGCCCCCATTCTCTTTGTTTTGTACCCCCCCAATTAAATTTAAAAAATAGCATTTAAATAGCAAAAGGGTATGCCGATTATAGTGCATGATTTAAATATAATAATTAGTTAAAAAAAATACCAGTATGTAAATACATTCATGAGGTTATTAAATCATTTAAAGAGGCAATTCGTAAGGCACTTTGAGAAAAAAATCATTGTTTTACTTTACGCAGCCTTTGATTACCTTTATTGAAAACGAATTACCTAAGCTGACGATCGATTCGTTCTCCTGTGAGTAATCAGACAAGATCCTGCTTCCCCGGGTTCACTAAATGGCTGTTTCAATCAATCCTTCAGTCAGTGTAACTTAGCAGCTACAATGTAACCTGATATTACTAAGGCCCCGCTCACACAGCACACTACACGACGTGCGAGCGCTTGCGCGTTCGTCACAGACTCCTGGAGGCCAATGTTAGTGTTCAGTATTGAAACTACCATTGGCTGCAAAATACGGCGTCGACGCTGCTGCAGTCGCGGGAGTCTTTTCAATCTGTGATCCCCGGCTGCAGCAGCGTGACGTCAATTTCAACAGCCAATCAATGTCCAGACGTTTACATTGATTGGCTGCTGAAATTGAGACTCGGCAGTGAAGACGGGGGGACGACGACGACGACACTGGGGACAGATCGCTGCTTTTATCCTCCCGTGCTAAAGGGAGTTCCAGCACAGTGTGAGGGGGGGAAAAAAACACCATCCATTTGCTCTGCGCCCGTAACAATGCGCAGCTGCCCAACCCCCCCCCCCCCCCCCGCCCGTTCTGTCGCATCATTCCGTCTGCTGGGGATGATCACACATCGCCCAGCAAAATGAGGCGCAGCGTTGCGAAGCCCCCTGTGTGAAAGCGCCCTAAGGCTGCGTCCATGGTGAATTGTGCCGGGCGGAGGCGCGCTGAGGCTGAAGGAAAGCGGGTGCTTTCCCTGGCCTTAGACCGCGCGCCGTCCGGGGGTGTATTGGGGGGGGGGGCCTTTGACTTCACGGAGCTGGTTCGCCCTCACTGGGCGAACCGCTCACGTGACCGACCCTGCGCTCCCTTGAGCGCTTGAATTTAAAATTTGGCTAAGACTTCCGCTTCCGCGCGCTTGCGGAAGCGGAAGCGAGCCCCTGCTAAAGCCGCTCTCATTGCGGCTGCAGTGGCTCAGTGCCGAGCAGCAGCGCGGCTCAGCGCCTAAGCGCTGACCATGCCCGAGGCCTAAGACAACATTATCTATTGTTACAGTTTGCAGCTCTAACTGCTGGGAACATTGTCAACAAATTATCGCAAACAGGAAAGTGTTACAAAGATCTTGCACTGCTGGGGAGGTGGGATAAACCAGCTATAGAAACGAAAGGATGCTCAGTGTATAATAACTCATTAAAAATGGCATAAAGAGTTGAATTTTAAAAAAATTATGTAGAATTATCCAATAATACAGAACTGATTTATTTATTTATTTTAAACACACTTGTTGCATATTGCATGGATTGCTCATTTAAAAAGAAATCACCACTATAGTAACACAAACACAGGGGGGAAATAAAACTCCCTAAAACAAGGATGAGTTTCGTTTGCAGTCGAGATTATATTTTATCCAAATGACAGACACCCCCAACTGAAAGTAAACACGCTCCTTACATACTTTGAACCAAATCATGAATATTAACCAAGTTGGCAAAAATATAGTCCCAATAAAAATAAAAGGTTTCTCTAACCAACTACATCTTCTCAACTAATGACATTTAGGGGCAGCAAATCCCACTTTGTCCAATTTCTTTTGAGCTTGTTCATGGCCGGCTGACAATTTGGCTCCTAAAGAGGCGTCTAACCTCACAACCAAATGGACACTCCCAGGCACGGTATTTTGGGTTGATGACGACCGGAGATGAAGCGGTTGGGAAGAATGAATGGGAACGAGACGCTGGTCCTAACCACTTCGATTTCGACCTATTTATTTTATAACCAGAAGCTCTTGTTGTAGACTGATTGTTCTCAATGGTTTCTCGTATAAAGTATTCAAATTGTGGGTGAGAACAAAGTGGGGGGCGCGAGACTCGCTGCGCGGGGGGGGGGGGAGGGCGCGGGGTTTACAGTGGCCCCCGCACGCTTCCCGAATACATTTAAATTAATGCCGGGAGAGCTGCAGGGCCTCTGTAAACTTCTACTTACCATGTTTCAGACGCTCCTGGGCACGCGTCGCCATGGCAATGCGGCGTCAAATGACGTCACGGGGCAACGTGACGCCATGGCACCAGGACGTCTGAAGCAAGGTAAGCAGGGGCAGGCGCGAGGAGAGGGGGACAGACGGCAGTGGGGCGCAGGGGAAAAAGATTGTGCTTCCCTGGGTTAGAATCAGAATACGTTACGTTCAGCATCTACTGTACCACCTTCGTTCCATTGATATTTGTATTGTTTCTAACTGCCGGAGCTAAAGGTTACATAGTTATATAGTTACATAATAGATGAGGTTAAAAAGAGACACGTCCATAGAGTTCAACCTATGCTAAATTTAGGCAACAGCTACTTATCCTATATCCCTACTTGCAGTATTTTGATCCAGAGGAAGGCAAACACAACCCCCCAGTGACACATTATCCAATGATCTCTCATAAGGGGAAAAATAAATTCCTTCCTGACTCCAAAATTGGAAAGCAGATTACTCCCTGGATCAACACCCTTCCCATGTTTACTTATTAGGTATATCCCTGTACACCTTTCCATTCTAAAAAGATGTCCAACATTTTTATTTATTTTTACATTTATTGTATCTGCCATCACAGTCTCCATGGGTAATGAATCCCACACTGTAACTGCCCTTACTGTAAAGAACCCTTTCCTTTGTTGCTGGTGAAATCTCCTTTCCTCCAACCTTAAGGGTTGGCCCGAGTCCTTTGTACTGCCCGTAGGATGAATAGTTCTTCTGAAAGCTCCTTGTAATGTCCCCAGATATATTTGTATATAGTTATCATATCCCCTCTTAGGCGCCTCTTTTCTAATGTAAAATAAAGTTGTGTGTGCAGGGAACACGGAAGAAAATGCAGGTAATGCCGGTGCACTGCCGATGAAATACAGACCGGGGCTGCCGGTAGCCCATTGCACAGAAAAACTTTATTGGCACATGGAATCAGAACCCCTCTAACACGTTTCACGCCGATACTGGTGCTTTGTCAAAGGGGGGGGGAAGGTTCTTCTCGCTGATTACATGTGTCAATAAAGTTTTTCTGTGCAAATCGGCAGTCCAGGTCTGTGTTCCATCGGCAGTGCACCGCCATTACCTGCATTTTCTTCCGTGATCCATCCCGGTAGGAGCCCGCCAAACCACCGCTCGTGGGCTGCTACCGGAGTGAGTAAATCCTATCATTTATACTCCAGCTGAAGTTATTCTCGGAGACACACTCCGCGGATCCGGCTCGCACTGTGACTTCTAGGCAGAACTTTATTTGCCGACTTATGAACTATGTCCATTGACAATTCAGTCCACCGCAGAAGCTTAAACAACTCACTGAATCAGGGAGTCTTCAAAGATTAAGATCGTTACCGTGGACTTTATCCCTCTTAAGGTTAAACGGTTCTCACTCTGCTGGACATTATTCCTTTACGAAAGAACATGGGTTGGGGCACTTTGACTTTCAATACAGTTATTGTCCCAGTAATGTCTGTGACACGCGCGCCCAGGGGGTTGGCGCGTGCACAGCGCTAACTGCGATCTGCGGTCTGACAGGGAGCTTGCGACGGGGAGTGGGCGTAGTCGGGGTTTGAACTCGATTTGATTGAGTTGGAAAAAACCTGGCTGCACCTTCAGCGTGATGGTGCGTACTGGGCCCCGCCCCATTGAGGGGCGGTGCTTACACGCACAGCGCACGCCGCGCGCACAGGCTGTTACTGGGACCGCAGCCTTAGGCCTGTGGAAACAGGCGCGCTGGCGCTCCAGCGCTGCGCCCTGCTCGGCCGGGCGATTCCTGGCCGGCTAGGTGCGTGCGCGTCTGGGGGCGCGGCCATGACGTCACGGAGCTGGTTCGTCCTCACTGGGCGAACCGCTCACGTGACGCGCTTGTGAGCAGCAAAATCAATTTTGCTTGCTCGGCAAGCGGCTGAGCGCCGAGCAGGCGCGCCCGCCCGATCACGCAGGCCACATGCATTGTCGCAACGTGTCCAGCGTGAGCACGCGCGCCCGCTCAGCACCACCCTGGACGAGGCCTTAGAAGCATTACTGTGGAGTGGACTCCGGCACTCCCATTGGTGATTTTTTTACCTTGGCTACGCTGCGCTGCAGAACACGCAGGCGCTTTATAAATGAACGATGATGTTATTATTACCGTTTATTTGTAAAGCGCCAACATATTCCGCAGCGCGGTACAAGGAGGGGGTACAGAGCGATGTAAATCAGAAACAGAATGATATGCTGTGGGGAATCAAGTGCAAACCGATACAGAAGGTAATGAGAGCCCTGATCCCCAGAGCTTACACTCTAGATCAGGGGTGGCCAACTCCAGTCTTCAAGGACCATCAACAGGTCAGGTTTAAGGGATATCCCTGCTTCAGCACAGGTGGCTCAATCATTGAATAAGTCACCTGTGCTAAAGCCCCCTGGGCTGTTGGTGGAACTTGGAGACCAGAGCTGGCCAACTCTGTTCTGGACTGGATTACTGAATGCTAAGGCCGGTTCTATACTGCGTGCTGGAACCGGCCGACAGAGGAGAGGAGGAGTAAAAGAATGAATTTGCGCCGCTACCGCCGCTGAAATGTAGGTGTGTGTGTGTACCAGTGTGTGTGTGTGTGTGTGTGTGTGTGTGTGTGTGTGTGTTCAATGTTATTTAAAAAATTATTAAAGGATTTATTTATTTGAAACCTTATTTAAACACACACACACACACACACACACACACACACACTTGCGCACAGTATACACACAAAACGTGTGTGGCACGTGCACGCGCCGTCGCACAGGCACACGCGAGCGCACACACTATATAACAGCCCTTAGACGTTATTGGAGTCTGTATAAAGGCTTCCGGGCTCACCACGGCTGAGTTTATAGTCCTGGCTGCAGCAGGAGCGACGGCTTGCAACCCAATGTAGTCGGAGCGAAGGCGACGAGCAGCGACAAAGCGACCAAAATCTCTGTCGCTGAAAGACTTGGATATCTGCAGCTACAGAAGCCACGTGTGACTTGCAGCGAGAAAATCACATAGCATTTGGTGGAGATTTGCCTTCCACAAAACAAATCATGCCTGAGGTAGGGATTACCCATCGCAAACATTAATCTCATATTCCCCTCAGTCATTGTATAAAGCCAGTCTATGACTGTTTACTTGTGTGAGGCATCAGCCCTTTGACAAATATATCGATCTTAATACCAAGTCTTCAGAGATAGTTTTGCTGCCTTTAAATGTGTTTCAACACCACTTGTGGGTTTGCTGCCCCCCACGTTGCTTATCAGTGGTTTTGGATCTGGAACTCTCCGTTTCGGCCTCCCCCTTTCCTGCCTCCTTGCTGCCACCGCCCCTCTGCCTTCCCCCTACTGGAAGGGTCTTGCAGCCAGCTACAACGCACACCAGAGCGCAGCTTTTGCTACGGCGACGACGCTGTCGCCAGGACTATAAACGTACCCCAAGTCAAGAAACGCTTCAACAATATGAGATTCTAACCGGCGACAGAACCAGCAGCACAAACTAGGATTTTGTTTCATTATTTATTTCACTTGGAGAAGCGCAAAAGGGGTTAATTGCAGGACTTACCGTATTTTACTTTGTGAAAAGGCCAGAAAAGAGGGCAAGCCTTTGTCCCAACTCAGATGACACCGTGAAGACTTCTAGGACTTGCATGTCACCACCGCACCCCGACTAATCGCATGGAACACGAAACGTCCATTGTATAAAGCAGCGGTGCGCAAAGTGGGGGACGCTGGATTTAATCTGGGGGGGGGGGGGGCGTGGGCGCTTGCAGACGCCCCACGCTCTTCCCCGAGACATTTAAATTAAATGCTGGGGGTTCGCGTGAGGCCTCTGCAACAATAAACCTTGATTCAGATGCCGACATGTCGCCATGGCAACGCGTCACGCAGGGTGACGTCCCACGGCCGTCTCCATGGAAACGGGGTCATTTCACGCCGCACACAAGCGAAGTGGGGGGGCGATAGAGCGAGGGGGAGGGGGGGGCGCAGCTCAAAAAGTTTGCGCTCCCCTGGTATATAGGCTAGTAAAACAAATCAAAGCCAGCAGCTGTTAGAGTACCACCATGGGCGCGTTAAAGATGTCCCATTTGTGTTTTCAGTTTCATTTAATCCTGGTCACATAATCCATTGTGAATTCATTGGTTACTTTTTCTATTGTTGAAGAACACATATGTAAGACCATTCTTTCCGGCTTCCGAAAAATAGGACTTTTCTAAGAACTCTTCAATGACTTATCCCTTTTAAAGCAGTGTAAAAAAAACCACTATTCTCTTAAACCTCCGGCTTCTGTGATTACCATTATATCCCGAGGCTTTCGGGAGAGCACCATTTTAAACTTCCGAACACGTCATATTTCAAAAGACATATCTCCTGAACGCAGCATCAGGCTTAAAACCTAAAAAGGAAAAGCAAAAGAAAAGGGAACAGCGCAGACGGCAGCTTTATGCCATTTTTACACGGACTTCCAGTTGGGGGCGGCCAAGATGGCGGTCTGCAGAATTCTCGTGTTCTGAGCCGCGTGATCGGAGCCCACGTTTATCTATCCTGTCCGAGCATCATTTCCCTTTCTGTTTCACAAATATATCTGCAGTGTGCCGGGCATTTTTGGATTCTTCCAATGTTTAGAGTTCCTACATAAAAAGCTGTTGTGGGTTTTTTTACACTGACTGACCAGCAAGGCCTACACACCGCCAGCCAGCTTAAATAAAACGTATTTCAAGTCTGCAACCACTTCACGGTAACCCCATCTCAACAGGTCCCACACTAACTATTTTAGACGGTGTCTTTTGTATTTCTTCCACTGGGAAGAGAAGAGAGGATACAGAACAATAATATAGCCAACAGCTTGGGATGCGTGACAAATATGCACGGCCTAAGGCAGACTTTCCCCCCTGCGCCCCCCTGTCTGCACTGCCCCCCCTGCTCGCACCCCCCTCCTTACCATGTCTCCGCCGGGTCACGGGAGGTCACGTTGCCATGTCAACGCGACCCCAACGTCATCTGACTCTGCATCGCCGGAGACAAGGTAAGTGAAGAGGCCTCACGTGATACCCCGGAATTTCATTTAAATGCCTTTGGGGAGAGCACGGGGCCTCTGCAACCACCATGCCCCCCTCCCCCCCATGAAGAATCTCTCGCGCCCCCCCAGTTTGCGCACCCCTGGACTAAGGGGTTAAACTTTAGGAAGACTATATGAGTTACAGCAGGGGCGCTCAACTCCAGTTCTCAAGCCCCCCAAACAGGTCAGGTTTCCAGGATATCCCAGCTTCAGCACACGTGGCTCAGACGAAGACTGAGCCTCTGATTGTGCCAGGTGGATGTTTGAACTGGGGCGCTCCCTGGAATGTGCCACCTATGTTAAAGCAGGAACTGATTGAGCCACCTGTGCTGAAGCAGGGATGTCCCATGAGTTACAGAGCAGTTAAAGCTGGCTAAAAAACAGGAGTGCCCTAGTAAATATAGAGAGAAAAAAATCTGCAGAAAGCACAACAAAGATATACACTTCCCAGCCTATTGCTACCACCGAGGACACCGCCATCTTTCTCCTGGGGGAAGGAATCTCTCAATAGACTACTACATCCACGTGTGTACTTGGACCTGTTGAATAGAAGTTGGGGGGGGAGTGTAAGCTGAAGAGGAGGGGGTCGTAAACCTCCCAAACAATATTAAATTAAACATACACAAATCTTAGCCAGGCTCAGAACCCAGACCCACAATATGTTATATTTGTTTGTGTCCATTGGAGTGCCACTGGGAAAGTGACCACGCACACAACGACAACACAAAGAAGCCGCAATGCATGTCCAATATGGAAAATTATTTATGGAGACGGGTTTACCGTGAAGTGGTTGACGGCTTGAATAGTTTTGGCCAAAGCATTGAACTAAAGGACCCATAATTCTGAAGAAAATATATATATTAAAAAAAACACACAGTAATGTACTAAATAATTTGCCATATTGGGCTTGTATTGGGGCCTCTTTGTTGATCGTAGTATGCTTGTTCACTTTCCCAGTGGAACTCCGATTGGCACAAACACACATCATGGGGATCTGGGTTTTGAGCTTGCCAAGGTGGTGTAATTTTAAATAAAATAGCCTTTTTACCTTCCAAAGACGACCTATTTCTATGGCTAAGTGAAAACGTCGATGCCGTCTTTGAAGCGGCACCCGATACCTGGTGAGAAGTCTCCTCTGACAAACTCCCAGGGAAGGTTCTAGACCAGGGACGACGCGTATCAGAGAGAGATACCCACTGGAAACGCAACCACACACCGCCCCTCACTTTTGGGAAACTCATCTCAGAGACCAAGAAAAGACGCTCTAAATGGCCGGCGAGGTGAGGGTGAAGCTGGAAGACACGCTGATAGCTACCCTTTGCAGAACCACCAGTGCCTAAAACTATGAAGGCTGCAGGTCCCAGGGGGCCGACTTTCTTTTTGTGTTACTATCACTTTTATTTTGAAGAAATTACCGAGCGACTGGCCTTCCCCCAAGCGAGAAGGGAAAAGGGAAAGGCTACCTCTGTATTATAAACGCTATACTTATCTGTGCTTGTGATACTAATCTACATTTTCAGTGTGAGTTTCAGCAAACCAAGCTCCCTGCAGTTTTGCAACTAGATGCATATCTGAGAGCGTCAGAGGGGGACTCCTAGCTCCCACACCTGCGTATTTACTGTGTGCACAAATCAGACATGTCCAATGACCAGGAGAGAACAACTCCAGGCCTCAAGGGCCACCAACAGGTCAGGCTGAGGTTATCCCTACTTCAGCACAGGTAGGTCAATCAGAGGCTCGGGCAACGACCGCGGGTACTTCTCATACACCGAACCCGTCGACTAATACGAAGCTCAAAACCCGACGAGGAGAAAAGAGGGAATCTAAGCGCGCCCTGGAGGTGGCCGTGATTTGCGGCAACGAGGAGCAGCGAATCTCGGATACTTATCATGGCACCAAGCTGGAGACTCTCGGGACAAATCCGGATTGTACGCAAACGTCCCGGAGTCTGCCTTCCGAAATGTCCAAACTGGGGGGGGGGGGGGGGGGTTTTGTTAGGACCACTCAAGTCTAAGGCCTCGTTTTTATAGTTGCCGCGTGCTCGATGGAGCTCGTGGCGTGACAGGAGCGACAGGCTCAGGCGATTGCGTGACATCACAAAGCTGGTTCGCCCTCATTGGCTGAACTGCTCGCGTGACGCGGCCATCGCTTGAAAAGACAAAAAAAAAAAAAGGTCTTTCCAAAACCGGTCGCGCCTCATCGTGCACGCACAATGAGCAGCCTCATAGGATTGAGGTTTGCTGTTCGCGACGTTACTATAAACGAGGGGACGGAAGGAAGGAAGAAGGGGAGAGAGAGAAGGGGGGAGAGAGAGAAGGGGGAGAGAGAGAAGGGGGGGGAGAGAGAAGGGGGGGGAGAGAGGAGGGAGAGAGGGAGAGAAGGGAGAGGGAGAGAGGGAGAGAGGGAGAGTGAAGGAGAGAGAGAGAGTGCAGGAGAGAGAGAGTGGAGAGAGAGAGAAAGAGAGAGGGAGAGAGTGAAGGAGAGAGAGTGAAGGAGAGAGGGAGAGAGAGTGAAGGAGAGAGGGAGAGAGAGAGTGAAGGAGAGAGAGAGAGTGTGAAGGAGAGCGAGAGAGAGTGAAAGAGAGAGAGTGAAAGAGAGAGTGAAAGAGAGAGAGAGAGTGAAAGAGAGAGAGAGAACTGCTTTACCCAACCAAATTACGCATCCAAATGAAGGTCCGATCTTCAACTCCCCTCAAGAAGCAAAGCTGCATCTTAGGCTGAGTCCATAGTGACTTCAGCCGTCCGGAGGCGCGCTGAGGCAAAGCGGGTGCTTTCCCTGGCCTTAGTTTGTGCGCCGTCTGGCGGCGTGTTGGGGGGCGGGCCAGTGACGTCACGGAGCTGATTCGCCCTCATTGGGCAAACCGCTCACGTGACCGGCCCTGCGCTCCCCTCGGCGCTGAAACTAAAATGTTCTTGTCGGCTACACTTCTGCACGTTTGCGGAAGCGTGCGCGAGCCCCTGCTAAAACCGCTCTCATTGCGGCTGCAGGGGCTCACTGCCAAGCGTGAGCGCGGCTCAGCGCTGACCATGCCCGCAGGCCTTACGAAAGAAACCGAGAACTCTTCCTTTGAGTCAATACGATTGTATCCTTATGTTGTTTAAGTTTAACAAAAGGTTTGGTGTTGTTTTTAGCGTCTTGGTGCTGGTTTCTTTAACATCTTAAAAGCTTGTTCTACCAGAAATGATTGATTTCAAGCAAGCTGCAGGTGTTGTGGTCCTTTCTTTTCGGGATAGCGGCGGGGTCATCATTTCTAGTCTCGTAAAATGTTCAACAAAGACCAGTAATACGCTTACGTCACCCGCATTTAGACTGATCAGACAGTAAATAAAAATATGACTTGTGACCACATTCACATGTCTCAGACATTATCTCTTAGCATACACTGCTTCCACCGCAGTAAGGGATTCTGGGTAATGACATGCAAATGAGCACAAAGTGTCACTTCTGCTTCAAATCCATTTGAACACGGACCCCCCCTATAAGCGTATGCCTGCCGCGTTACACAGCTTTGCAGCACAGCCTGGGATAAAGAAGTGCAGAGTCAGTAACCCTACTCACAGACAGCTCCTTCCACCTTTTGGGTCTCTGTGTGAGGCTGGTTATGCTGGCTTTGCCATGTGGAGATGGGATAGATTTCAATCCCACATTACATAAGTTATGGTGGGGTAAAAAAAAAAAAAGTCCAATTCAAAATCGTAAACATCCAGATCCACGTGGCATCTCTGCAGAAAATTCGCATCCCCTCTGGCACATCACGGCTACATGATCGCGGTGTCGTGGATTACGGGAACGGAAGAGGAAGACTCCACAGGAGCGCAGAACACAATCTCCCTCAATAAGTCATGCCCCCCACCCCCGGAGTTCCAGAACCCCAAGATGTGGCCACTACGTCATGGGAACCCCTAGATTGCCAGACCCAATGACGTGGCCTCTACGTCATGGGGAACTCAAAGGGTTCAAAAGAAGTCACCTATTGACCCCAGCCCACACTAGAGAGACCCCTCGCATTTTTGCACAAACTCCACCAAAGTTTGTGATCGAACTCTAAGCGAGTGCCAGAAGTGGAACAGAGCAGACTTAAACACAATACTTCTGGGAATGCAGAAAAATGAAGAAATATTGGTACAAACATTGGCACATCATATTTGGTTTTGCATTTTCATTCAACGTGAAAGCCATGCTATTTGGGAGTACGCAAGACTGGGAGGTCGTTTCATAGGATGCGGAAGCTGGTTGAATTGAAGAAAGCTACATTACAAACTTAGTTAAGCAAAATGACCACCTACAGCCAGTCCTCGGTTATCCGACACAATGCGTTACTCAAAATGGCGTTGGATAGCGAAACGTCTTAAAGCGAAACACGTTTTCCCATAGGAACACTGTCTAAATGAAAGGTTCCCGTTCCTGAAGGCATTTTTAACACTAAAATACACCAAATATTTTACGCAGGCAATAAGATACGCAGCACACACATAAATTATATAGTGTATATACTGTATTATTATATATATAATATAACAATAATATATTATAATAATATATTATATAGTATAATATAGTATAATATTATATAATATATATTATATACACATAAACAACTTTGCAAAGCGTTGTAAGAGCGTTGGATAATCCGTTTTGGCTTTGTAAAAATGAACATAGGTATGCATTGCATAGCGTTGGATAAGCCATTCGTTGTAAAGCGAAGCGTTGTAAAACGAGGACTGCCTGTACT
>CM071587.1:10092378-10146944 GCA_036426205.1 Ascaphus truei
TTCTGCACAGGGGGCTCAATCACACCCACAATCACACCCACAATCACACCCAGCTTCTGCACAGGGGGCTCAATCACACCCACAATCACACCCGGCTTCTGCACAGGGGGCTCAATCACACCCACAATCACACGCAGCTTCTGCACAGAGGGCTCAATCACACCCACAATCACACCCAGCTTCTGCACAGGGGGCTCAATCACACCCACAATCACACCCGGCTTCTGCACAGGGGGCGCTATCAGTGGTTCAATCTTCGACATACAACCTGCCAGCCCATAAGTTCTGATTTCTTTGTCTAATAGTGTTATATTTTTCTACGCCCATATGACCGAAAACCAATTAATCTAGTGCAGGGGTAGCCAGCTGCAGTCCTCAAGGGCCACCAACAGGTCAGGGTTTCAGGATATCCCTGCTTCAGCACAGGTGGCACAATCTCTGCTTCAGCATAGATGACTCAGTGAGCCACATGTGCTGAAGCAGGATATCCCTACCTGTTTGTGGCCCTTGAGGACTGGAGTGGGGAACCCCTGCCCAGGGGTATAGCAACCACTGTAAAATGTGTCGCCAAAATATGTTAGCTGACGTAGTTGAGCCCCTCAAATGCACGGTTGTAATGAACAATAAAGTATATACATATACATATAAAAATGGAGCGGTACGGTGACCAACAGAGCAACACGGCTCTAAGACTGATGGGAAGGTAGACAAACAAACCGACATAAACAAACAAAGTATCACAGAATAACAAGGACAAAGGGAACACATCCTGTAACGGAGGTGGGGAGCAGCACGAGCGCTGAAACAGACGCTGTGTGTGTTACTTTAGTTTCTAATAAACGGAATATCATCTAAAATGTATAATACATGTAAGATAAGGCGCAGACGAGGTGAACTCTCAAAAAAAAAAATACCTATATCTACGATTTATTTGCGGAATCAGCGTTTTATCAAGATCGGGCAAACGGCGCAAAAAACATCTTTTATACCCGTTGTTTATTGGAGGGGGGCCCAAAAAATTTTTAACCCGCCCCCCCCCCCCCCCCCCGCCTGCTTACCTCCAGGCTCGGGCCCCCACCCTCCTCGGCTCCGGCGTCAAGTGACGTTGCGGGGTCATGTGATGTCACGTTGCCATTGCGACGTCACGTGACGCCCCCCATCCGGCATCATTTGACACCGGTTACCATGGTGACGCATCGCCGAAGATCAGTTAGGAGAAGCTGCAGAGGCCTTGCGTGGTCCCCGCCCCGGCATTTAATTTAAATGCCTTGGGGGAGAGCGTGGCACCTTTGCAGCCGCCACACCCCCCCTGGAAATTCTTTTCCCCGCCTCCCCCCACTTTGTGCACCCCTGATTTATTGTCTTTCCATCACGTCTATGTATTTTTTATTTTTTATCCTTGCTTGATACTACCCCATATACACCCGCTTCAGCAAAAAAAACAAAAAAAAAAAAGCGCTGGCATCGATGGCTCCTTTAACCGACGCCAAACTCAAGGATATATAAAAGGCACGTGCTATAATAGGGAATATGTTACACCTTGAAGACTGGATCAAAAATGGAGAATAAAATCAGGAAAACAAGTGAAAGTTAAAATACAGCTATAAAATGAGCCCCCAAGAGACCGCCGGTTAGTATCATCCAAGGATAAAAACAAAGACATAGAAGACAATAAACATCGGCTATAAAAGATGTTTTTTGCACCGTTTGATCTTGATAAAGGTTAAAACGCTGATCCAGCAAATAAATCACCAATATAAGGGGGGTTTTTTTTGTCGTGTGCTGTTACACACACACACACACACACACACACACACACACACAGAAAGTTTAATGCTGTAGCAAACTGTGTGTTGTATTATTGCAAACCCTGTGTGTGCCAATCATTTCTTTGTGTATTACACCCATCGCTGGGCACCCCCCAGGTAACTATACAACGGCTGAGCGTACACAAGCCTTCAGCATATGTATTTATACACAAACATTACGTAGGAAGAACGAACAGACACTAAAAACGAGATTTCTTGAACACAAAAGGAATACACAACACGGTCTAGCCACACATTTCAGCGAAACACACAATAAGTATTTAGGGGGTCTTGGGATGAAGGGAATGGAAGTCTTGCATTGGGACAGAAGGAGGTGGGGAAGCAATATTCTGAATACCGTTCAACCGCATGGTTAAAGCAGCAAGGCAACATGCTGGTATTTATTTTTACATTTTATTTTTTTTCCCCTTTAATACGTGCATCAATACAATCCCCACAATGATAAGCAATTAGCTAAGTTGCCTCTTGATCGGCGAAGATTCGGCTCGGGGGGTTAACTAAATGGCTGTCAGTGCAGCACAAGAGGACCAAAGATGCAAAGTTCTGTGGGGAAGATCATGTGACCAGGCAGTCACTAGATACAATTGCTAGACTACGCTGTTTACACTGCTAGAGAGAGGGCAGGGCTCAAAAAGGGGTGTGCCAGAGCCTGTTTCAGAAGAGGAAGGTGATGTGACCTAGTAAATGGTTACTATAGAAAAGAAAAAATGCTTGTTACATTATAATACATTAAAAATGTCAACAGTTGTATTTTTTTGCTACAAGTATTTTCTCATAGTACAGAACTGATTTATTAAAAAAAAACACGTTTAGGATATTGCTTGGTCTGCAGCTTTAAATTTAGATCTAGATGTGGCTGCATTTCTATAATCTCAGTTTACATTCAATATGTTTTTTGTACCTTTCAATATGGCATTACATTTGAAAAGGACCAATCCAAGCAATACCCTACGTGTTTATTTTTATTTTTTTATTAAATCAGTCCTGTAATATTAGAGAATACTTACAACCCTTTTTTATTTTAAAATGAACTCTTAATGACATTTTAATGGGTTTTAATATACTGCGCATGCTTTCATTTCTATAGCAGGTATTAACTCACTTCCCCAGCAGTGCAAGAGCTTTGTAACATTTTCCTGTTTGGGATCATTTGTTGCCAGCAGTTTGAGCTGCAAACTGTAACAATAGATAATGTTATCTTAGTAATATAAGAATACATTGTGGCTGCTGAGTTACACTGACTGAAGGATTGATTGAAACCAATTTTAAAAAAGGCGGCCATTTAGTGAACCCTGGGAAACAGGATTCTTGCTGATCGATCACGGGAGAACAAAGGGATAGTCAGTTTAGGTAATTAGTTTTCAATAAAGGTAATCAAAAGGTATTCAAAATATCTATATTTTTAAAACGTAAGCTGCTTGGATATCCAATATATATATATCGATCGAAATATAGATGAAATCGATATATAGATGAAATGTATTTATATCTTTATTTTACAGTTAGACGTTTTTATTATGCTCATTGTTTACATACTCTTTTGTACATTTTTTTTAGTTTAAATTAAAAATCCATTGAATGTTACATATGGATAGGTTGTAATATGAATAATTAAGGACCATCTTTGCGTATGAATATTGTGCTGTCCCCATTGGCCGGTACTCTTCTCATCTGTCCAGTTTGGATATTCGCAGAATGTATTCTGATGTGAACTATTACAGTGTGTGGCATTCAATTATACTGGTTCCTGGTAGGGGGCTTCCCCTTCTCTCTGGTAAGGAAATGCCTATTTTCAGTAATATTTTTGAGCCACCTGGCAGTTCGTATGTTATGATCAATGTTATGATCAATGTTTTATAATGTTTAGGGTTAGCTCCAATGTTATTATTGATCTAGTGTTTAAGTACGCATTATACTTTTTGGTTTAGCCAGTATTCTGATATGCATATCTCTATATGTTCAACATGATCACAAGGCAGTTTGCGGAGGGTGCCTATATTAGTCATTCTGAACAGATTCGAGGCAGCGGGAAGAAGCCACTATAAATACAGGCACCAACGCGCTCTACAGACATCCAGATGAAGCCGTAATTGCGAAACGCGTTTCAATGTTGTTTGGCCCTCCCCAGTGATCCGTACTTTTGCTGATAAGCTTGCCGTCACCACAGCTGATAGCAGAGGAACACACAAACGCCGACCGGTGAGGGAGATTACCATACAGATAAGATTGTTATCTATGTATTTTTGTGAGTGAGATTCTTTTATTGTTGATTATTAAAATATTTGCACAGTCTGCACCTTTGGGGTTTCTCTGTTTTGCACTTCCCCTATTGATTGCAACACACACACACACATAATTTGAGCATGTACAGTATACATATATAGTATACTATGGCCGTTTCATATATGATATTATTTGGGATGGCGAGGAGGAGCACCTTAGAGATCTCCTGTTGTCATTTAACCAAAATGACATGGGATTTAAATTTACTTTCAATATTAGTTGGCGTTGCATTATCTGTTTAGATTTGGTATTAACTGTTGGTGAAGAGTTAAATATTGTAACTAATACACATTCCAAATCTGTTACTGCCAACAGTTATCAGCACGCCACAAGTCATCACCATCGTAAATGGCTAGATCATATACCATTCGTCAAATAAATACAAGCAAAATTGCTCCAGGGAAGAAGAAGATTTTCTGAAACAATTTGAAGTCCTAAAAGGACAAATTCATTGCAACAGGTTATGAAAAGAAAATGATCAGTAGCATATGATCCAATTCAACTGACCGATAGGAACACTTTATTGGCAGAATGCAAAAGGAAGGGTCTGCAGAGGGTACTAGTGAGATCTAAACATGGAACCCATTCATGCATCCAAAGCCGGTCAGGGTGCTCCTAAATGTATCACTAGATTCAATCTGCTCATTCTCTAAGAAAGATACTTAAACATTGGGGAGTCCTTTTATATGAACCCCCCTACTAGGTTCCAGAATGTCCAAACACAGTCCTATCATTTTCACGAAAACCAAAATTTTGAAAAATATTTGGTAGTAGTAGGTTAAAAAGTCTTCTAGACACTCCACCTGTTCTACGGCCTGCACCACCAATGGACACGTTACATGTTGCAGGGGTCGTTATATGACCTGTCGGCAAATAGTGAGAAACGACTCATTTATTTCACATAGTAATAGTTATGCGTTTAAGGTGAGGGGGTACATCAATTGTCTCACTACTCGCAGAGTGTATGTGATATACTGCGCCTGTAGTTCCCAATACGCGGGACGCACTATACGCACCCTTAGTACCAGGTTACTGGAACACAGGTGCAGCATTATCAATGGCAATACTACCCATAGCCTCGCAATATCCACCCCAAAAATCCAGGCTCCTGTAGGATTATGGACCTTGAGCATGTGCTATCCGCATTCCTTGTGGGGGAAACAGGTTCAACACTTTGTAAAAAGGAATCCTATTGTATACTCTTGTCCTCACCCCCCCCAAAAAAAGGGCTTTTCACCATTATCTCGTAGCATACACTGCAGTTAGGGATTGTGTGTGGGCACACACACACACACACACACACACACACACACACGTGATGTGTGAACAAATCAAAAAAGTGAATATAAGTATTCATAATACAAAGTAAAAACAATATGTCACACACACACACACACACACACACACACACTATGAAAACGTGAACAATATACCAGGCTACAGTGGGAAAGGTACATGCAAACAGGCAAATGAGGCCGGTGTGGCCCCAACCCCAAACATTAAACATACCAAAAAGCAATGGCCCTCATTCTCCCGGGGCTGGATTGTCTCTGGGCTTGACAACATTCAGGAAGGCGGCATGGAGGCAGCGGGCGCTAGGAATCCCCGGAGGTTAAACATCAGCTGTCACTCAAACATCAACCTCCCTACCTACACCTGCCAGACGCTCTCCAGTGAAGCAGCACTGCGGGAACTGGAAAAGATTACATGGGATATTGTTGGCCTTGGTGAAGTTAGAAGAAAAGATGAAGGCCTCATTGAGCTCAAAGCGGACCCCTACTCTATTACAGAGGTACGGATAATGGAAAGAATCAGTGGAGAAGGCTTCATCATTAACACGAGACGGAGAAACAACTTAGTGGAGTATGGAAGCTCATCGGAAAGAGCAGTAGGAATTGTCATTCAGTTTACAAGTAGATACAGGCTTCAAAATACTCCAAGTGTATGCCCCAAAATGAAGTCAGTTTTATTTAACCCCTTCAGGGCAATTTCACATATTGAACAAGGTTTAGTCCATAGGACAATAAGAAATTACTTATATTTAGTGTAGGTACCCGCTAAACAGAGGTTACCTTGACGAGGTTGGCGGCTTGAATCATGTTTTGATCAAAAGATGCAACTACATGTCTCCTTTGTTACTCAGACTTAGGTTCTAAATGCAAAAAAAAGTCATTAGTATATTTCAGCCCAATTGGTAGGAGCGCAGGAATTGTTCTCTGTTTTCCCTAAATGTAAGGCCAAGCCCTTTTACCAGCCGCATACTTCACCAAGGGAGGAGCTGAGCGCAGGTCGTATGTACAGTATTTGTTTTCACATAGACAATGAAGTGGAAGAATTCTACCATGAAATCAACCAACTTAACAAAGGAAATTGTCCCCTCGAGATCATTCTGGGAGATCTGAACGATTGGTGGCCAGCAGAAAGACCACGTATGAGTTGGTAAGTAGGGTCACGGTAACAGGAATGAACGTGGGGACGGACTGGCAGAATTTGCAGAATGTGAAACCGTCTACATCTTTAATTCTTCAAGAAGAATCCAAATAGAAAATGGACGTGGAATGGAACCAATGGAAATCGAGAATAAAAATGAACTACATCCTAATTAACAAGAAACACGTGAATGAAGCCTGCAAAGTCCTGAAACTGTTTTGACGCAAGGAGGGATCACCCATTGGTTTGCTGCGGGTTATGGCTGAATGCCAAGTTGGAAAGAAGAAAACGCTTAAGAAGACCAAAAACGATCAACATTGATAACCTCGAGAATAGCAGCAGAGAATTTAATTTAGGCCCGAAAAGATCGCTTTGGCGTGCCTCAAAACGCACGGGGGCACTTTAACAAGTGGTTAGGAAGAACTTTTGAAGTTTGGAGTTGAACGCGCAGGGGAAAAAAAACCCCGGAGAAATCGCGAACAAAAAAACCAGGATAAGAAAACATCTGATGACAAAACAATTAGTGAGGAAACGACACGAAATGAAGCAATCCCGAGAATAAGAAGTGAATACGCAGAGGTGTGCGAGACGATCGGTAAACGTATCGCTAAAGATGTAACTGCGATATGGTGAGGAAGACTCAAGTCCCTGGCGCAATAACAACAGTAACAGTTACGATACCAGACCCAAGATAAGGTATGAAGACCAGTCCTGTTAATCAAGGGGATATCCAGATGATGGTGATTCTGTGGAGAAAATCAAAAGAGACAGACTATTGTGCAGTATTCCCCCGCACTGCGACATGCTGCACAATACAATTGCCTACTTACAGCAATCTGGTAGGTCAGAAGCAGAATCTGTATTGACAGGTTCTGGAAAGACCTGTCCTTCTTGTCCCATGTGTGTGTACGGGTCCGTGCTGACTTGAAGTGGTCTGTGTGTTTGTATGTCACTGGGGAAGGTGTGCGTGTGTGCGTGTGTGCGTGTGTGCGTGTGTGCGTGCGTGCGTGCGTGTGTGCGTGTGTGCGTGTGTGCGTGTGTGTGTGTGTGTAAGTTAATAATTTATTATATAATATTTTTAAAATTAAAAAAAGACCTGTTGTAATAATAAATTATTTATTAACATTGTGCAACTTTGATAAACACACACACACACACACACACACACACACAGCGGCGCAAAAAGATTATTTTCTGAGTCATCCTCCCGATCGGCCGGTCCCACGCTCACTGCAGTGCGCGCACGCGGCCCTAGTATAGGACGGCTGCCTATCTACAGCCAACTATAAGTGCCGCGCGGCGGAGCAAGCGCGCCCACTATATTACGGGCCTTAGGCTGCCAGTTTCCAACCGAGGATTGTAGCACACACACTCCTCCTAATTGGGAACTTTTTCAGTGCTCCTCATTTAGGAGAATGTCACTCAGAAGGTGACACTGTGTTTATTGAGTTCCACTTTTATGTTGATATCACGGTATCACTTTTACCAGTCTGAAATCACTATGTAGGTTACACGTAGATTTATCATCATCACACATAATAACAGTACATTAGGTACTTATACCTCGCAGGTAAAAAATGTAGGTAAGGCGCTTTTTGTATGCTTTATTAGTTTAATTATATCGTGGTGAGGAAGACAATTGAAGATAAAAGTTTCATGACAAAACGGCTAAATCATTGGGAAGAAGCAAAATCAATGCACTCGACGATGGATCAACAATAAAAGGCTGTGTACTTCATAATAACGTTATTTCATATAGCGCTTTACTCCCAATGGGACACAGAGCGCGTCACAATTACAGTCTATCGCGTGGTACGCAGCACATAGGAATGTTACCGACACAGTCACTGCCCGGATCAGCTTACAATCTATGGTTTTGGTGCCTGAGGCACAGGGAGATAAAGTGACATGTCCAAGGAAAGAAGGAGCGGACAACAGGATTTGAACCAAGCTCCCATGATTCAAACTCAATGTCATTGCTCACAGAGTTGGTGTCTTTACTCACTGACCCGCTCCTTCAGCCCATCATAAAGAGAGTTGAGGACTTCTACATGAAACACAGTTGACAGGGCATAATCCAGGATAGGACAAGCGAGAAGAAACCACCAATGATGTACCATGTGTCCTTCCAGAAGAAGTTGCAAAAGCAATAACATCCATGAGGAATGGGAAGGCACCCGGGTAGAGTGAATTACAGCTGTAATCTTGAAAGAAGCTGGGGAAGAAGTAGAAACAATCCTTGCAAAACTCTTTACACGCTGCTTCGAGACCAGGGGAATTCCAGAGCAATGGAGTAATGCCACAGTTATCCGCATCCACAAGAAAGGAGACACCGGAAACCTCAGGAACTACAGACCAACCAGTCTACTTCCAATCACTTACTAGATGTTTATGAAGATACTCATCAATCGTCTTAAAGAGACCCTGGACTTCGTCCAACCTAGGGTACAAGCGGGATACAACACAATGGAGCACATCCAAGAAGGGATTTCGTGAAGTAATGAATACAATCTACCCCTCTGCTTAGGATTCGCAGATTACAAAAAAGCATATGATTCTGTATCAACCGCAGCTGTGGTAAGAAGACAAAATGCTGAAGAAGTGTACAATGATATTATAAAGAACCTACTAAATAGAGATAATACTAGAAAACTTCTAATGGACTAAATCCAATTGGAGTAGAAAGGCAGGAGCAGATAAGATAATAGTACAGACGGGAAAAAAACTTAAATGCATGCTTGCTAATGCAAGAAGCCTGGCAGATAAAATGGGGGAGCTTGAATTAATAGCTACAAGGGAGCAGTATGATATCATAGGCATTACTGAAACATGGTGGGATGAAGCTCATGACTGGACAGTTAATTTAGAGGGTTATTCCCATTTTTCGGAAGGATCGAAAAAATAGAAGAGGAGGTGGAGTATGTTTATATGTTAAACCGGATCTAAAACCTATTATAAGGGAAGATGTTTATGAAGGGAATTATGAAAATGTTGCGACCTCGTGAATACAAAATCGCAGTGGAGGTATAAGTACAAACAAACATTTTGTAGGGATATGCTATAAACCAGGGGGGCGCAAACTTTTTTCCCTGCGCCCCCCTGCCGGCTGTCCCCTCACTCCCGCGCCCCCCTCCCAACCCCAATTTACCCGCGCTCCGGCATAATGACGTCACGTTGCCATAGCAACGTGACGTCACATGACCTCGCAGCGTCATTTTGCCGCCGCGTTGCCATGGCGACACAGGGAGGAAGCCGCCGGAGCCACGGTAGGTTAGGTTTACAGAGGCCCTGCAGCTCCCCCGGCACTTAATTTAAGTGCCTTCGGGAAGCGCGCGGGGCCTCTGTAAACCCCGCGCCCCCCGTCGGCAGTGTCGCGCCCCCCTGGGGGTCGCGCCCCACAGTTTGCGCACC
This sequence comes from Ascaphus truei, assembly GCA_036426205.1. NCBI lineage: Eukaryota > Metazoa > Chordata > Amphibia > Anura > Ascaphidae > Ascaphus > Ascaphus truei. Next base: position 10,102,332 of record CM071587.1, read on the forward strand.
GCTGCTATAAACTAAAAAATATCTGTGAGATTGAGGAAGCTAAAATACTTTTGCAAATGGAGAAGGCATCAAAACTAGGTAATATTTGCATAATGGGTGATTTTAATTATCCAGACAGACTGGGGCAATGAGATTAGCATTACAACAAAAGGAAACAGGTTTTTGGGGATGCTTAAAGACAATTAATTAATTACATGACCCAAATTATTGAAGAACCAACCAGGACATTGTTTGAAATTACCAAATGCAGTATTGCCAATGCAGAAGTAATAACATATATTGAAGTCCGGGAACATTTGGGTAACAGTGATCATAACATGGTCTCATTTGAAATAAATGGTCAAAAAACATATTACTTGGCTTTAACAAAGACCGTAAACTTTAGAAAGGCAGATTTTAATAAATTGATGACTAATCTACAAGGAATAAATTGGATGATGTTTTTGCAGGGAAAAATTTCGAAAATAAATGGGCAGATAAGTGTGCATTTCTAACAATGTTTTAAAGACCTTTTTATCAGTGTATACCCTGGGCTAATAAATATAAAAGAAACAAGTCTAAACCAAATGTGGCTAAATAAACAGGTAGGGGAGGAAATGGACAAGAAGAGGAAGGCGTTTAGATTCTTGAAGTTAGAAAGGACATGGGCATCGTATCAGAATAATAAAGAATGTAACAAACGTTACAAAAAGGCAATCAAATTAGCAAAAATGGATAATGAAAAAAGGACTGCAATAGAAAGTAAGATCAACCCTAAAATGTTACTTACCTTAATAAAAAAAATAAAAAATGAGTAAAGAAAATATAGGACCCTTTCAGTGCGAGATGGGCAGGCAAATTATTGGAGATAAGGAAAAAGCAGAGGTATTAAACAAATTCTTTGCCTCTGTGTTTACCAGGGAAGAATCAATTGCAATAATAGTGCCGCAGGAGGAAGCCACTACCTCCATATTAACGAACAATTGGTTAAATGAGGAAGAAGTTCATAGCGGCTTGGATTTCTACAACTTTCATTTGGATTGCGAGGACAATCTAATATTAGGGTTTGAGCTGCATTGGTCACTTTCACCTTATTGTATGTAATTACACTATTTTATATTGTATATTTCTTTCAAATATCACTGATTATATTTAAGCGCCACATAGATAACTATTCGTTTTCATCTATATTAACGAACAATTAGTTAAATGAGGAAGAAGTTCATAGCGGCTTGAAAAAATTAAAGTAAATAAGGCACCTAGCCCGATAGTATACATCCAAGAGTTCTCAAGGAGTTAAGTTCAGTAATAGCCAAACCATTACATGTAATATTCAAGGACTCCATTGCCACAGGCTCAGTATCACAAGATTGGTGTAAAGCAGATGTGGTGCCTATATTTAAAAAGGGAGCTAGATCACAACTGGGGAATTACAGACCTGTAAGCCTGACTTAGTGGGGAAGCTACTTGAAGATTTAGTATGGGATAATATTCAGGAATACCCAATGGGAAACAAAATTATTATTAATAGTCAGCATGGATTAATGAAGGATAGATCATGCCAAACTAACCTTATTAGTGTCTTTGAGGAGGTAAGTAGGAATTTAGACCAGGGTAATGCAGTTGATGTGGTCTACTTAGATTGTGCAAAGGCTTTTGATATGGTTCCCACAAGAGGTTTGTGTGCAAAATAAAGCAAATTGAACTCAGTAAAAAATATTTGCACCTGGATTGAAAACTGGTTGAAGAATAGACAGAGTTGTAATAAATTGAACTTTTTCAAATTGGGCTAAAAGTTGTGAGTGGAGTATCTCAGGGATCAGTACTGGGACCTCAGGGATCGGTACTGGGACCTCAGGGATCGGTACTGGGACCTCAGGGATCGGTACTGGGACCTCAGGGATCGGTACTGGGACCCCTGCTTTTCAACTTGTTTATTAATGACCTTGAGGTTGGCATCGAGAGCAAAGTCTCCATCTTTGCTGATGATACTAAATTGTGTAAGGTAATAGAATCAGACCAGGATGTAATGTCTCTCCAGAAGGACTTGGAGACTGGAAACGTGGGCAGGTAAATGGCAAATGAGGTTTAATACAGATACATGTAAGGTTATGCATTTGGGAAGCAAGAATAAAAAGGCGACTGCCACATTAAATGGGGATAAATTGGGGGAATCCTTGATGGAGAAGGATTTAGGAGTGCTTGTAGACAGCAGGCTTAGTAATTGTGCCCAAAATCATGCAGCAGCTGCAAAGGCAAACAAGATCTTATCTTGCATCAAACGGGCAATGGATGGAAGGGAAGTAAACATAATTACACCCCTTTACAAAGCATTAGTAAGACCACACCTTGAATACGGAGTACAATTTTGGGCACCACTCCTTAGGCTCCGTTCATACTGCGCACTTCGCGACGTGTGCGCGCGCTCGTCACCGACCCTGGTGGCCAATCTTGAAACTACCATTGGCTGCAAAGCACGGCGTCCACACTGCTGCAGTCGCTGAAAGTGAAAGTGTGATTCCTGGCAGCAGCAGCGTGGACGTCAGTTTCAGCAGCCAATCAATGTCCAGACGTTTACATTGATTGGCTGCTGAAATTGAGACGGGGGACTGCAGACTGCACCTGGCCTCCGGAATATTCTTTGCAATATCTGTGAAGGTAGCAGATTTCTTTCTCCGGTACACACACACACACACACACACACACACACACGCACACACACGCACACACACGCACACACACACCCCGGTCCCCACTCCCTGCATGCTGCCCTGTGTCGGATCATTCCGTCTGCTGGGGATGATCACACATCGCCCAGCAGATGGAGGCGCGCGCACGCACGCAGCGTCGCGAAGTGCGCTGTGTGAACGGGGCCTTAGAAAACACATTATGGAACTGGAGAAAGTGCAGAGAAGAGCCACCAAATTAATAAAGGGGGTGGACAATCTAACTTATGAGGAGAGGCTAGCTAAATTAGATTTATTTACATTAGAAAAGAGGCGTCTAAGAGGGGATATGATAACTATATACAAATATATTCGGGGACAGTACAAGGAGCTTTCAACAGAACTATTCATCCCACGGGCAGTACAAAGGACTCGGGGGCATCCCTTAAAGTTGGAGGAAAGGAGATTTTACCAGCAACAAAGGAAAGGGTTCTTTACAGTAAGGGCAGTTACTGTGTGGGATTCATTACCCATGGAGACTGTGATGGCAGATACAATAGATACGTTAAAAAAAAAAGTTGGACATCTTTTTAGAAAGGAAAGGTATACAGGGATATAGCAAATAAGTAAACATGGGAAGGATGTTGATCCAGGGATTAATCCGATTGCCAATATTTGGAGACAGGAAGGAATTTATTTTCCCCTTATGAGATATCATTAGATGATGTGTCACTAGGGTTTTTTGTTTGCCTTCCTCTGGATCAATATACTGTAAGTACGGATATAGGATAAAGTATCTGTCGTCTAAACTTAGCATAGGTTGAACTTGCTGGACGTACGTCTTTTTCAACCTCATCTACTATGCAACAATGAGTCACCTACAATTTGCAGATGACATTGTTATTTTTGCCACGAGCCCCGAAGACCTCCAGCAGTAATTCGGAAAACTCGCCAAAGCAAGTAAGAATGTGGACCTCCATATGAATCTCATGTGCTGCCATAGCTAACTTACCTCCTGTAGTCCTCTTAGTGCGGGAAGAATAAGTGTTTCCTATGGCGTGAGCAACACGATATCAACAGAAGTCCATAGAAGAAAAACAATGCAGCCCCAGCATATGGGAACAACTGGGAACACCTATTATTGAGGTAGAGGGCACTGCCGTAGTTGGCTTACCTCTCAGAATCTTAATGTTGGGAGTGTCTATTTTCCACTGTAAGGTATAATGGGTAAAGACACTGATTTTATAAACAATGACACGGAGTATGAAGCAGGGGAACCTGGTTCAATTCCCGGTGTCAGATCCTTGTGACCTTGGGGAAGTCACCTTATCTCCCTGTGCCTCAGGCACCAAAACATAGATTGTAAGCTCCACGGGGCAGGGACTGTGTCTGTAACAATCCTATGTGCTGCGTACCACAAGCTATACTATAATAGTGAAGTGCTTCGAGTCCCATTGAGAAAAAAAGCGTTATATGAAATAAAGTGATAATCGCTGTAAAGGAGCTGCAGGCTTGTGTTCCGGTAGTTTCACACGCAGCCTAGACATCGGCTGTATGTCGGCACGTAACCCGATGACTAGGGACGCGGGTCTGAGCGTACGTACTCAGGGAGCAAAGAATGAACACGAGGTCCCGGGACAAAGGAACAGTCCTACTCCATGCCTATTAGCAGGGCGACTCAGGGGACTACAAAAAGATTTCACACCCGCCCAGGTTCCCAACTGTGAGAGGGGTCTGCACACAACCCCAACTCCTTAGCAACCCTGACCCCGCTAGCCAGAGAGGCGACTTGGTGGGCTTCGGACCTCAGGCTCAGCGCCATCTTGAATATGGGCGCTATATTACCTCAGGGGACACAGGGGAACTACAGGCCACATCGGAATGCATTGCAGGTATAGGGAACAAGTAACAGTTAGGGGGAAGCACTACGAGCCGGGATAACACAGTACAAGCGTAAGCATACAGTACAAGGGGAACACATTACAAGCGTCCGGATCATTCCGGCTTAGTGCACCGGGGCATTCGGGGGGGGGGCACACTGGGGGCGTGTGGGGGGTGAAGGGCAAGTCCAAAGGAACACTTGGAGCAGAATGAAAAAGTTTTTTTCTCTCTCGCATCTAAGCACATTTGAACACACAAAGGGAAAACACTACAAATGTCTGGAACCAAATCCCGGCACGGGGCTCGGGGAGCTGCTGGGAGCACACTGGGAGTGCGTGGTGGCAAAGGGACCAGGCTGGGGAGACAACAGGGGCAGAGTTACAAAGGGATCCAAAACGTGGTTTTCTGTGGCGGCCGAACATATTTCTCCTACATAGAGGCACACGGGAACCCATCACCGGCACAGGGGAACCCATCACCGGCACAGGGGAACCCGTCACCGGCACAGGGGAACCCGTCACCGGCACAGGGGAACCCATCACCGGGACAGGGGAACCCATCACCGGCACAGGGGAACCCGTCACCGGCACAGGGATACCCGTCACCGGCACAGGGGAACCAGTCACCGGCACAGGGGAACCCGTCACCGGCACAGGGGAACCCATCACCGGCACAGGGGAACCCGTCACCGGCACAGGGGAACCCGTCACCGGCACAGGGGAACCCTTCACCGGGACAGGGGAACCCGTCACCGGCACAGGGGAACCCGTCACCGGCACAGGGGTACCCGTCACCGGCACAGGGGAACCAGTCACCGGCACAGGGGAACCCGTCACCGGCACAGGGGAACCCGTCACCGGCACAGGGGTACACAAAGTATGGGTATGGGAAATAGAGGGCACGTCTGGGGAAGTAACCGGGGCGGCACAAAAACACACAATATTCTCTGGTGGCTGGGAAACTTCTTCCAGAGAGATTTTGTGCCCAGGCGCCACAGTGATGTTCAACAAATGTGCTAAGATTGAAATCAATGGAATAGAACTAGAAGGCCAGGTCTACCTTGGCCGGCAAACAACAATGGATGGGAACCTTGTGAATGACATCAGTAGGAGAGTGGAGATGTGATAGAGCACATATGGAAGAAACAAGACAATATTTAATGGGAACCTTCCCCTGTGCCTGAAAAAAAAAAAAAAAAGTGTGTGACCTGTGTATCCTGCCCGTGCTCACGTATGGATGTGACCTGTGTATCCTGCCCATGCTCACGTATGGGCGTGACCCGTGTATCCTCCCATGCTCAAATATGGGTGTGACGCGTGTATCCTGCCCGTGCTCACGTATGGATGTGACCCGTGTATCCTGCCTGTGCTCACCATATGGATGCGACCCGTGTATCCTGCCCGTGCTCACGTATGGATGTGAACTGTGTAACCTGCCCGTGTTCACCATATGGATGCGACCCGTGTATTCTGCCTGTGCTCACGTATGGATGTGACCCATGTATCCTGCCCGTGCTCACGTAAGACCTCATGCCTATTAGCGGGCGCACTCAGGGGACTACCAAAAAAAGATTTCACCAAAACACGCCCAGGTTCACAAAAACGGTGATGAGGGGTACTGGCACACAAACCCAACTTCCTTAGAAAACAACCCTGACCCGCTAAGCCAGAGAGGCCGGACTTGGTGGGGCTCGGACATAGGCTCAGCGCACATCTTGGAAATGGGAGCTAATTACCTCGGAGGGGCACACAGGGGATACAAGGCCACTCGGAAATGCATTGCAGGTATGCGGGAACAAAGTAACAGTTAGGGGAAGCACTACGAGCCGGGAAACACAGTAACAAGCGTAAGCATACAGTACAAGGGGGAACACAATTACAAGAGTCGGATCATGCCGGCTTAGTGCACGGGGGCAGGGGGGGGGGGCAACACTGGGGGCGGGTGTGGGGGGTGAAGGGAAAGTCCAAAGGAACAATGGAGCAGAATGAAAAAGTTTTTTTCTCTCTCGCATATAAGCACATTTGAACACACAAAAGGGGAAAACAACTACAAACGTCTGGAACCAAATCCCGGAACGGGGCTAGGGAAGCTGCTGGGAGCACACTGGGAGGTGCGTGGTGGGGCAAAAGGGACCCGGCTGGGGAGACAACAGGGGCAGAGTTACAAAGGGATCCAAAACGTGGGTTTCTGTGGCGGCGGCCCGAACCGAACATATTTCTCCTACATAGAGGCACACGGAACCATCACCGGCGGGGAACCCACACCGGCACAGGGAACACCATCACCGGCACAGGGGAGAACCGTCACCGGCACAGGGGAACCAGCACGGCCACAGGGGAAACACCATCACCGGGAAGGGGAACCCATCACCGGCACGGGGGAAACCGTCACCGCACAGGGATGATACCGTCACCGGCACAGGGAAACCAGTCCACGGCACAGGGGAACCCGTACACCGGCACAGGGGAAACCCGTCACCGGCAAGGGGAAACCATCACCGGGACAGGGGAACCCATCACAGGCACAGGGGAAACCCGTCACCGGCACAGGGAACCCGTCAACGGCACAGGGGAACCAGTACCGGCACAGGGGAACCCGTCACCGGCCAGGGGAACCCATCACCGGCACAAGGGGAACCCGCACGGACAGGGAAACCGTACACCGGCACAGGGGAAACCCTTCAACGGGACAGGGGAACCCGTCACCGGCACAGGGGGAACCCGTCACCGGCACAGGCTGGTACCCGTCACCGGCACAGGGAACCAGTCACCGGCACAGGGGAAACCGTCAACGGCACAGGGGAGCCCAGGGGGAAGTAACCGGCACGGGGTAACCATCACCGGCACAGGGGAACCAGTCACCGGCAGGGGGAACCCAGTCACCGGCACAGGGGAACCATCACCGGCACAGGGGAAACCATCACCGGCAAGGGGAAACCATCACCGGCACAGGGGGAACCCTCACCGGCACCAGGGAACCCTTCACCGGCACAGGGAACCCTCACCGGGACCAGGGGAAACCCGTCACCGGCACAGGGGAAACCGTCACCGGCACAGGGGATACCCGTCACGGACACAGGCGGGAAACAGTACCGGCACAGGGGAACCCGTCACGGAACAGGGAACGTCAGGCACAGGGGTACAAACGCCGTTCGAGGGGAGGTACCTAGGGGAAATAGAGGGCACGTCTGGGGAAGTAACCGGGGCGGCACAAAAAAAACACAAATTCTTGGTGGCTGGGAAACTTCTCCAGAGGAGGATTTTGTGCCCAGGCGCAAGTGATGTTCAACAAATGTGCTAAGATTGAAATCAATGGAATAGAACTAGAAGGCCAGGTCTACCTGGCCGGCAAACAACAATGGATGGGAACCTTGTGAATGAAATCAGTAGGAGAGTGGAGATGTGATAGAGCACATAGGAAGAAACAAGACAATATTTAATGGGAACCTTCCCTGTGCCTGAAAAAAAAAAAAAAAGTGTGTGACCTTGTATCCTGCCCGTGCTCAAGTAGGATGTGACCTGTGTGTATCCTGCCCCATGCTCACGTATGGGCGTGACCCGGGTTCCTCCATGCTCAATTGGGGTGGACGCGTGTATCCTGCCGTGCTCACGTATGGAGTGAACCCGTGTATCTGCTGTGCTCACCCATATGGATGCGGACCCCGTGTATCATGCCCGTGCTCACGTATGGATGTGAACATGTGTAACCTGCCGTGTTCACCTATGGATGGCACCCGTGTATTCTGCCTGTGCTCACGTATGGATGTGACCCATGTATCCTGCCCGTGCTCACGTAGGATGGGACCCATGTATCTGCCGTGCTCACGTATGGAGTGTGACCCATGATCCTGCCCGTGCTCCGTATATGGATTGTGACCCATGTATCCTGCCCGTGATCACGTATGGTGTGACCCATTATCCTGCCCGTGCTCACGTATGGATGTGACCCATGTATCCTGCCCGTGCTCACGTATGGATGTGACACTCTGACCCTAAATGTGAAGATCATTCACAAGCTTCAGACAACGCTAAAAAAGTATGAAGAGATGCATTCTGGGTATTAAGCGAAGAGACAGGAAAAAGAACGAATGGGTTCAAAACCAAACAAGTCTGTGGCATCATCACACGGGGGAAGAAATGAAAATGGCGGTGGGCCGACATATCGCAAGAAGAAATGGCCACTGTTGAACAAATATGGGACGCCACTGGATTCCAAGAGAGATTACAAGACCAAGACGACGCCCAAAAGTAAGATGGGAGGACGAGATGAGAAAATGTTTTGGTGGCGAAGAGAGCATGTAACCGCAGTACCTGGAAGATCCTGCGGGAGGCTTTTATCCAGCAGTGGGGAGACACGGGGTGAAGATGATACAACACCCACATAAACTTGTAGAAGCGCTATAAATATCACAAAGGGGTCAGGGAGTGCACATCTCCATGTCCTGGGTGGGGGTAAAAGAATGAAACCCTGGCTGAATTGTGTAATTAGATTATTTCACTCCTAATCCAGCCCTGCAGCACGCAGGTATTCCGGAAATAAGAAACCTCCTACTGCTCGTTCTGCTCCCAAAGGGCGCTTCTGCATGAACGCACTCTCCTGTGACTGCAGACTTCCCAGACACCGGTAATAAATAAAACACTTCAGTCTGGATCAGATCTACTTGTCAATAAGTGCAGCGAGTCTAAAACAGCATGAATATTGCAAATAAGCAAGCGACGAGTCTGTGTGGTCACTCCTACTCCAGATAAATAAATGTTTTCAAACAGATATACTGGGAAATGCACGGATTAGAAAATGCCGCCAGTACAGTGTAGGGGCAAATTGACCTGAGGACAGTGACATGTTTAATGGGTTACATCAGTGGGGGCCAAAATACGACCAAAATAATTCTATCCGGCCCACCAGAGGTGGGGCCCCCCTCCCTCCTATCCGTGGTGCAGGTCCTTATCCGGCGGCGGCAGGACCCCACTCAGAAGTTAGGCCCCCACCTTCCGCAATCGCTGCTTAGGTGGGCTCCCGCCACTGCGTAAGCCCCGCACCACAAGGGTCCTGGGGTGAGAGAGGAGCCGAAGGGGGGGTGTGGAGCAAGAAGAGGGAAAGGAGAGAAAGAGTGAGGGGGGGGAGAAAGAGTAAGAAAGAGTGAGAAGAGGGGGAGAAAGAGTAAGAAAGAGTGAGAAGAGGGGGAGAAAGTGAGAAGGGGGAGAAAGAGTAAGAAAGAGTGAGAAGAGGAGACCTCATGCCTATTAGCGGGCGCACTCAGGGGACTACAAAAAAGATTTCCACAAAAAACCCGCCCAGGTTACAAACAACGGTGAGAGGGGTATGGCACACAAACCCCAACTTCCTTAGAAAAAACCCTGACCACGCTAAGCCAGAGGAGGCGGACTTGGTGGGGCTTCGGACTAGGGGCTCAGCGCATCTGGAAATGGGAGCTAGAGACCTTACAGGGGCACACAGGGGAACACAAGGGGCCCACATCGGAAATGCATTGCAGGTATGCGGGAACAAAGTAACAGTTAGGGGAAGCACTACGAGCCGGGAAACACAGTAACAAGCGTAAGCATACAGTACAAGGGGGAACACAATTACAAGACGTCCGGATCATGCCGGCTTAGTGCACGGGAGGCAGGGGGGGGGGGCACACTGGGGCTGGGTGTGGGGGGTGAAGGGACAAGTCCAAAGGAACATTGGAGCAGAATGAAAAGTTTTTTTCTCTCTCGCATATAAGCACATTTGAACACACAAAGGGGAAAACAACTACAAAGTCTGGAACCCAAATCCCGGACGGGGCGGGAGCTGCTGGGAGCACACTGGGAGTGCGTGGTGGGGCAAAGGGACCGGCTGGGGACGACAACAGGGGCAGAGTTACAAAGGGATCCAAAAGTGGTTTCTGTGGCGGGCGCCGAACCGAACATATTTCTCCTACATAGAGGCACACGGAACCCATCCACCGGCCGGGGAACCCACACCGGCACAGGGAACACCATCACCGGCACAGGGGAGAACCGCTCACCGGCACAGGGGAACCGCACGCCACAGGGAAACACCGATCACCGGGAGGGGAACCCATCACCGTGCACGGGGGAAACCTCACCGCATCAGGGATATACCGTCACCGGCACAGGGAACCAGTCCACAGGCACATGTGGGAAACCGTCACCGGCACAGGGGAAACCCGTCACCGGCAGGGGAAACCTCACCGGGACAGGGGAACCCATCACAGGCACAGGGGAAACCCGTCACCGGCACAGGGAACCCGTCAACGGCACAGGGGAACCAGTAACCGGCACAGGGGAACCCCCGTCCCGGCCAAGGGGAACCCATCACCGGCAAAGGGGAACCCGCCGGCACAGGGGAAACCGTACACCGGCACAGGGGAACCTCAACGGGACAGGGGAACCCGTCACCGGCACAGGGGGAACCCGTCACCGGCACAGGGGACCCGTCACCGGCACAGGGAACCAGTCACCGGCACAGGGGAAACCGTCACGGCACAGGGGACCGTCCCAGGGGACTCAACCGGCACGGGGTAACCATCACCGGCACAGGGGAACCAGTCACCGGACAGGGGAACCCATCACCGGCACAGGGGGAACCATCACCGGCACAGGGGAACCATCACCGGCAAGGGGAAACCATCACCGGCACAGGGGGAACCTCACCGGCACACAGGGAACGTCACCGGCACAGGGAACCCTTCACCGGGACAGGGGAAACCCGTCACCGGCACAGGGGAAACCGTCACCGGCACAGGGGTACCCGTCACGGCACAGGGCGGGAAACAGTCACCGGCACAGGGGAACCCGTCACGGAACAGGGAACGTCAGGCACAGGGGTACAAAGTTAGGGGAGGTATGGGAAATAGAGGGCACGTCTGGGGAAGTAACCGGGGCGGCACAAAAAAACACACAATATTCTTGGTGGCTGGGAAATTCTCCAGAGAGGATTTTGTGCCCAGGCGCAAAGTGATGTTCAACAAATGTGCTAAGATTGAAATCAATGGAATAGAACTAGAAGGCCAGGTCTACCTGGCCGGCAACAACAATGGATGGGAACCTTGTGAATGAAATCAGTAGGAGAGTGGAGATGTGATAGAGACATAGGAAGAAACAAGACAATATTTAATGGGAACCTTCCCTGTGCCTGAAAAAAAAAAAAAAAGTGTGTGACCTTGGTATCCTGCCCGTGCTCAGTATGGAGTGTGACCTGTTGTATCCTGCCCATGCTACGTAATGGGCGTGACCCGTTCCTCCCATGCTCAAATTGGGGTGGACGCGTGTATCCTGCCGTGCTCACGTATGGAGGTGACCCTGTATCTGCTGTGCTCCCCATATGGATGCGACCCGGTATCTGCCCGTGCTCAGTATGGACTGTGACATGTGTAACCTGCCGTGTCACCTATGGATGGACCCGTGTATTCTGCCTGTGCTCACGTATGGTGTGACCCATGTATCCTGCCCGTGCTCACGTAGGATGACCCATTATCTGCCCGTGCTCACGTATGGATGTGACCCATGATCCTGCCCGTGCTCCGTATGGATGTGACCCATGTATCCTGCCCGTGTCACGTATGGATGTGACCCATGTATCCTGCCCGTGCTCACGTATGGATGTGACCCATGTATCCTGCCCGTGCTCACGTATGGATGTGACCCATGTATCCTGCCCGTGCTCACGTATGGATGTGACCCATGTATCCTGCCCGTGCTCACGTATGGATGTGACACTCTGACCATAATGTGAAGATCATTCAAAGCTTCAGACAACGCTAAAAAAGTATGAAGAGATGCATTCTGGGATTATTAGCGAAGAGACAGGAAAAAAAGAACGAATGGGTTCAAAAACAAAACAGTCTGTGGCATCATCACACGGGGAAGAAAGAAATGAAATGGCTGGTGGGCCGACATATCGCAAGAAGAAATGGCCACTGTTGAACAAATATGGGACGCCACTGGATTCCAAGAGAGATTACAGACCAAGACGAGCCCCACAAAGTAAGATGGGGAGGACGAGATGAGAATGTTTTGGTGGCGAAGAGAGCATGTAACCGCAGTACCTGGAAGATCCTGCGGTGAGGCTTTTATCCAGCAGTGGGGGGAGACACGGGGTGAAGATGATACAAAAACACCACATAAACTTGTAGAAGCGCTATAAATATACAAAGGGGTCAGGGAGTGCACATCTCCATGTCCTGGGTGGGGGTTAAAAGAATGAAACCCTGGCTGAATTGTGTAATTAGTTATTTCACTCCTAATCCAGCCCTGCAGCACGCAGGTATTCCGGAAATAAGAAACCCTCTATGCTCGTTCTGCTCCCAAAGGGCGCTTCTGCATGAACGCACTCTCCTGTGACTGCAGACTTCCCAGACACCGGTAATAAATAAAACACTTCAGTCTGGATCAGATCTACTTGTCAATAAGTGCAGCGAGTCTAAAACAGCATGAATATTGAAAATAAGCAAGCGAGAGTCTGTGTGGTCACTCCTACTCAGCATAATAAATGTTTTCAACAGAATACTGGGAAATGCACGGATTAGAAATGCCGCCAGTACAGTGTAGGGGCAAATTGACCTGAGGCAGTGACATGTTTAATGGGTTCATCAGTGGGGGCCAAAATACGACCAAAATAATCTATCCGGCCCACGAGGTGGGGGCCCCTCCCTCCTATCCGTGGTGCAGGTCCTTATCCGCGGCCGGCAGGACCCCACTCAGAAGTTAGGCCCCCACCTTCCGCAATCGCTGCTTAGGTGGGCTCCCGCCACTGCGTAAGCCCCGCACCAAGGGTCCTGGGGTGAGAGAGGAGGCGAAGGGGGGGTGTGGAGCAAGAAAGGAAAGAGAGAGAGAAGAGAGAGAAAGAGTGAGGGGGGGGAGAAGAGGTAAGAAAGAGTGAGAAGAGAGGGGAGAAAGAGTAAGAAAAGAGAGTGAGAAGAGGGGGAGAAAGGTGAGAAGGGGGAGAAAGAGTAAGAAATGATGTGAGAAGAGGAGGAGAAAGTGAGAAGGGGGAGAAAGAGTAAGAAAGAGTGAGAAGAGGAGGAGAAAGTGAGAAGGGGGAGATGGAAAGGAGTGGGAGAGAAGGTGAGGGGTGGGGGAGGGAAGAGTATGTGTGGGAGAAGCTGGTGAGGACCTACATTAAGTGGGTCGTCCACAAAGCTTACCAAAGCTCATGAAGTGGGCCGCCAGCCAAAATAAATTGCCCACCCCTGGGTTAAATGCCAAGTCCCACGTAGGAGCAAAGTGAAGTAATGATACTGAGCGCTTTAATGGGTTATAGGGTCAGTCCCATGTAGGACCAAAGTGACCGAATGACAGTGATATGTGTAAAAGAGTTGAAGGTTGACGAATGATGCTTAAAAAACAAGGAACAAGACTAGCATAATTAATTTCAAATAATTAAAACTTGATCTTGTTCTCATTTGAGATGTACGAGTTGAAGGTCTGTAATATTACTACATACACATCGCAAAGGGAGATCAAGCAATTTGCCCAACGAGTCTACTGACTTACCAACCACTGCCATTTTGTGGTTTCCCCTCCCAGAATCCTATGCGCACGTTTTTTTTTTTTTTGGTTTCTCCCTCTTAAGTGAGGGCGGTGACATCATCAGCCTGGCATGAAATGCTTCACCTGCTTCTATCGGACATGTCGCTTTATCCAAGATCTTCTGGACTGTAAAATTCTTGGGACAGGGATTTTCTTCCTAGAGCTTTAGTGCGTCTCAACTCGTATGTACAAAAGACAGTCCCAGCAAGCTCAAAACCCACAACACACACACACACGCCAAAAGGAGTGCTAACTGGATAGTGACCTTGTGTATACAACAAAAGACAGAAAAAAGCTCAAATCCGACAAATTATATAGTTATATAATATCTGTTCTTCTTCTTCTAGGTAGGGGTCATTTGGTTAAATTCTTTGGCTCCAGCATTATAAGCCTGCGACCACGTCACGTTAAACCCTTTTAGCAGGTCCTAACACTACCTGTAAATGGTGTCTTCACCTCTCTATTAGAGAAATGTCTCAGACTGGTCATTCACAAGTATGTCCCTCCCTCAGCCCCGAGCAAAATACTAACTAGTGAAGTTACGGGACTTACATTTCCCCCAAGGGAAACAACATGGCAGCCAAATCGCCACCCAATAGGCAACTGCAATATCTTCAGTTGTGGCTTCCTATTGGATGGCCGTTTAAATCCCCTTTAAATCCCAGGAATTACGACTGGTAACTACACCAGTAAGTAGCTCGGGAATTGGAAGGTCCCCAGAGCCGGAAATAGCGGGGTTCGGCTCTTAAGACCTCCAGATTCCTTTCCAGTAAAAAAAAATGGGGTTTAGTTACGGTGTATTGCTCCTTTAACATAGTGCTATAATTACCATTCAAAGCAACACGGATTTAATACTCAAAACACACGGTGTATAAAACACACTTTTTTGTCCCTGCTCACACAAAAGGGGCAACAAAATTGGCCAAATAAAAACAAGCAAAAAAAGGGTAGTGTTTGTACTAACCTGTTGCTCTTCCTTCTGTATTTTCATGATCATTAACTGGGGTAGAAAGGTTTCCCACCTGTAACACAAGAGAAGTTTCCCTTACTGTAAAACAATGTACACTCTTTAAAGGGTCAGTCCCTCCTAGGACCAAAGTGGCCGCATGTTCTATAGCAGCGGTTCCCAACGGGGGGTGCGCGAGGCGTCTCCGAGGGGTTCTCCCCCAAATTATCAGTACTGGGGACTCTCAGGCAGTATAAAGCGGGGTCCTGAACCCGTGTTGGGGCTGCGCACGTAGTAAGACCCCAAACTGCACATTAGCGTGGGGGGGTATCGCTGTCACTTACAGCAAGAGCTTCCCACAATGCTTTGCATCCGCAGCAGCAAGGCATTGTGGGGCGTGACTTTGGAAGCTCCCGCAGTGAGTGACAGCGATACCCCCCATGCTGCCTGCACACACTGAGGGGCAGTTTGGGGGGTATTATTAAGCGTGTGTTCCCCCCACGAGCTCAGGACCCTACACTGCCTGGGATCGGTCACACAGTCTGTTAGCGACAGTCTGAGGGGTCGCTGATAAGATTCAGTCATTAGGGGTTTGGAGGAAAAATATTTTCCAGCAGGGGGAGCACAGGGTAATACAGGTTGCAGAACGCTGGGATATAGGTTAAAGGTGCAGCTCACCCCTACTTTTTCCGATGCCATTTCCAGCCCCGGGGGCCCCCTGGTTATACTTACCGTTGCAGGTAGCTTCCCTCCTGGGAGAATAAGATGGCAGTTTAAAGCCCCTGCATCACGCCGGCCAATAGGAAGCAGCAATGCCATTGGTCGCTGCTTCTGTTGGCCAGTGGAGGGGGGTTAAATAACCAGGAAGTAACCGGGCGCTTCACGGCAAGTATCTCGGGGAGCAGGGAGTCCCCAGAGCCAGAATGAATGCAGTTTATTTTTTGGGGACCCCCTGCTTCTCACCCAATGGGCTAGAGGGGGGGGGGCACACTTCTCCTTTTATTTACAAAATCAAATAAGTATAAGAATTTTTAATAATGCTTCAATTTGTAATCTCTCAGAACTTCCATTGTTGTGATAAGACTGTTTGCAAGCTGTTCTATACCCCGTCTCTCCCATATCGTGTCTGACAGAGGATGGTAGCAGAATTGTTCATTAAAAAAAAAAAAAAAAAAGTTAAAACGACTTCAACGGATCAAAAGCGACACTTTTAACCTTTTCACCACCAGAGGTCAGCAACAACGCATTTGCAGAGCAAAGCAGGTCGCCCTGGCAGGGAAAGGGTTAATAGGGTTAAGACAGATTGCTGGCACTACTTTAAAAAAAAAAAACAAATAACACAAGTAGACATCTTTGTAAATACTAACACAAGTAGACATCTTTGTAACACCTTTACCTAATCTCTTTAGTGATAAGAATAATACTTGCCAGAGAAGACTCAGAGCCATAAAGAATAGAAACATAGTAATTTTCACAGTGGGAGCAAATAAGCGTGAACATAAAAATAAAAAAATTAAAGCAATGCATACAATGTACCACTCTGCTTAGGATTCGTAGATGACGAAAACGCATTTAATTCAGTCTCCGCCTCGGCGCTCCTCGATGCACCAAGACGAAGTGTTGAAGAAGCGCACTTTCATATTATAAACATTTACGAGAATGCCAGATCAACCATTAGATAACATGCAGGTACAAGCATGAAAAGGATCAGCGAGGGAGACACCATGTCTCCAAAGCCTTCCACTGCCACATGTGAAGAATTGTCAACCGAGACATTGGATTGGGAAGAAAAAGGAATCAAACGGTGAATATTTTTATCACCCACGATTTGCAGGCGCCGTTGTTATTTTTGCCACAAGTCCAAAAGACCTCCAGACACTAATTGGAGAACTCTTCGAAGCGAGTAGGAATGTGGGCCGCGGTATGAATCTCAGCAAGACCTGTGATGTTCAACAAATGTGCCAAGTCGGCAAAGATTGAAATAAATGGAATAGAACTAGAAGTCAAAGACCATAATCTACCTTGGCCGGCAAAGGACAATGGATGACGTACTGAAGATGGGATGGATCACATTTGGAAGAAACAAGACAATCTTTCAAGAGAACGTTCCACTGCCTCAAGAAGAAAGTTCTCTCCCTGTGTATTCTGCGATTGCTTACAAATGGATGTGAAACTTGGACCTTAAATGCGAAGACAATTCAGAAGCTTCACACAACTCAAAGACGTATGGAGAGATGTATGCTGGGTATTACCTGGAGAGACAGGAAATAGAAGGAATGGGTTGGGAACCAAACAGAAGTTTGTGACTTCATCACACGGGTGAGTAAATTGCAATGGCGGTGGGCCGGCCATATCGCAAGAAGAAATTGCCATTGTTGGGCAAAGATGGTACTCGACTGGCTTCCAAGAGAGATTTAAAGGACAAAGACGACGACCAAAAGTAAGATGGGAGGATGGTATCAGAAAATGTGTCGGAGCGACGTGGAGGAGAGGCTGCAATATGCGGATGATCACTAGTGAGGCTTCCTCCAGCAGTGGGGGAAACAGGGGCTGATGAAGATATATTTAAGTTGTGCCCACCCTGTGGGACTGCCTCTTTAGATCTAAAGATTCGAGATTCGAACTTCAGGTTAGTTCGATATAATAAAGGGGAAGGAAAATCTGATTTATGAAGAGAGGCTAGCTAAATTAGATTTATTTACATTAGCAAAAAGGCGTCTAAGAGGGGATATAATAACTATATACAAATATATTCAGGGACAATACAAGGAGCTTTCAACAGAACTATTCATCCCACGGGCAGTACAAAGGACTCGGGCCATCCCTTAAGGTTGGAGGAAAGGAGATTTCACCAGCAACAAAGGAAAGGGTTCTTAGGCAACAATGATCACCTACACATGTGTCAATGACATTGTTATTTTGCCACGACCCCGCGACTCTCCAGCAGTATTCGAACTCGCCAAAGCTAAGAAAGTGGACCTCCATATGAATCTCCCTTCTTGTGCTGCCATAGCTAACTTAACCATCCTGTGTCCTCTTTAGCTGCGGGGAGAAAAGTGTTTTTCCTCATTGGCGTGAGCAACACGATTTCACATAGAATCCATAGACCGAAAACACTGCAGCCAGCATACATGGAACAACTGGTAACACCTATTATTGACGTAGAGGGCACCGGCCGTATTGCTTCTCGCCGACCTCTTCATCTTAATGCGTTGGGAGTGTCTATTTTCCTCTTAGGTTGGTCATAATGGGTAGAGCACTGATTTTATAAAGCCTGATCACGGAGTAATGAGCAGGGAACCGCGTTCTTTCCGTTGTCAGAGCCTTGGACCCTGGGGAAGGCACCCTTATCTATCCCTGGTGCCTCAGCATCCAAAACATAGATTGTAAACTCCAGGGGCATTGTACTTGTGTCTGTAACACAATCCTTGTTCTTGCGTCTCCACAAGCTTATACTATAATAGTGAAGTCTTCGAGTCCCATTGAAAAAAAAAAAGCGTTTTCCTGACAGTAACGTGATAATCGCTGTAAAGGACTGCACGGCTTGTGTTCCGGTAACTTTTCGATCCACCGCATCCTAGACCATCCTGTATTCGGCTTAAGTAACCCGTGACTAAGGGACGCTAGGTTCCCCCTGAGCGTACGTCTCAGGGAGCAAAGAAATAACACTAAGTTCGCCGGGACAACAGGAACTTCCGACTCCATGCCCTTTAGCTAGGTGCGACTCAGGTGCCAAACAGAGTTCACACCCGCTTTTTCTCCATTTCCCAACTGTGCGAGGTCGCCTGCACCCAACTCCCAGACTCCTTAGCCAAACCTGACCCCCGCTATTTCCCCAGGAATGCACCTGTTGGTCGCTCGACCCTCAAACGCTCGCTAGCGCCATCGTGTAATATGGGCGCAATATGATTATTAATTTAAACTTACCTATCATTGGACAACAGGGGACACTACAAGTTTTTAGGGGAACTCCAACTTACAACAATTCCATTAGTTACACACCGTTGAACTACACGGCCACACTCGGCACTCGCCATTGCAGTATAAGTAAGGGAACACACTACCCTCTATCGGTGTAGGGGTGCAGCAGAGCACTCCATTATCCTTATAACCTATTTACTACACTTCCGCCACTCGCGCCGTATACCTACAACCCACAACACTGTACAAACCCCGTTAATCATTACATTACACCAAGGGGACAACTAATCATTACCAAAAACATCGCGTCCAACAGCCGTCCGAAACATCATGCCGGCTTAGTTGCATCACATCACGGTTCATTTCGTTTGGGGGGGCCACACTGGGTGGCGTGTGTGGGGGTAGAGACGGGCAAGCTCCACAGGAACACTTGGATGTCCCGCAATGACGTTTTTTTCTCCTCTCTCTCTGCGCATTTCTAGTAAATCACATTTTGAACACCAAGGGAACATACACTACAAAATTCTGGAACCAAAGCTAAATCCCTGGCACGTGGGCGCGTGGAGCGTCTAGGATCACACCTTGGAGTGCGTTGGGGTCTAAAGGTGGTCAGGCCTGGCGTCAACATACAAGGGGCGATGTTACAAAGGGATCCAAAGCTGTAATGGTGTTCCGGCTGTGGCGTCCGAATCACATGATTTCCTCCTCATAAGGCACACGTGAACCCATCAACCCCGGTACCGTGGAACCATCCCGCACAGGGGAACCCATCACCGCACATAGGTGAACCCTAAACCTAGCGGCACAGGGAAACCCGTCACGGCACATGGTGCCCCTCACCGGCCATGTAGGGAACCCACCCCCGCACACAGGGTACCCTCACTAAGGCCCAGTGATCCCTTTCACCCCGCACTGGGGAACCAGTCCACCTTCACAGGGGACCTCCTTCATACCTTTTGTCCCCTTCAGCAGGGGCAACCCTTCACGCTCCGGTAGTTTGGACACAGTGGAACCCATCACATCTCGTGGGACGGGAACCATCACCGCACAGGGAAACCGTCACCGGCACGGATAACCCCATTCAACCGGCACGGGAGGGGGAACCAGCACGGAAGGTGAAACCCGTCATCGAACGGGACCTCCGGCACAGGACCAAAGCCCGACACCTCAACGCGCACATGGGGAAACTCCAGGACCAGGGATCACCCGGCAACCAGGGACATGGGGAACCCGCACCTGCACAGGGGACCCGTCCGCTGATAGCGGGACCCTTTCACCGGACAGGGGAACCCTGTCCGGCACAGGGAACCGTCCCGGCACAGGAATCACGGGCAGGGTACCCGCCGCACAGGGGAACCCGTTCACCGGCAACAGGAGGAACCCGTTCACCGGCATCAGCAGGGAACCACACGGGCACAGGGGACCCGTCCGCCCGGGAACCTAATGCACAGGGAACCCGTCACCGGCACGGGTACCATCACCGCACGTGTGGCACACCGCACTTGTAACCTCCACCGGCACAGGGGAACCCGTCACCGGCACTAGGTTACCATGGGCACAGGACCCATCACCCGCACGCACGGGAACCATCACCGCACACCTGCCGGGGAAAACCCAGTACCTGGCACAGGGCAGGGAACCCTTCAAACCGGACAGGTGAACCGCACGGGGATACAGAGGAACCCTTACGGCACATGGGGAACCCGTTCACCGGCACAGGGTACCCGTCACCGGCAACAGGGGAACCGTCACCGGCACAGGTGAACCCAGATCACGCCACCGCACAGGGGAACCCCGCACAGGCCGGCACAGGGGTACCAAAGTTGGGTTATGGGAAATAGAGGCACGTCTGGGGAGTAACCGGGGCGGCACAAAAACACACAATATTCTTGGGGGCGGAAACTTCTTCAGAAGATTTTGGTGCCCAGCGCGCACAGTGATGTTCAACAAATGTGCGAAATTGAAATCAATGGAATAGAACTAGAAGGCCAGGTCTACCTGGCCCAACAACAATGGATGGGAACCTTGTGAATGCACATCAGTAGGAGAGTGGAGATGTGATGAGAGCACTATGAAGAAACAAGACAATATTAATGGGAACCTTCCCTGTGCCTGAAAAAAAAAAAAAAGTGTGACGTGACTGCCTCCTCTCACGTGGGTGACCTATTTATCCTGCCCAGTCACTATGGGCGTGACCCTGATCCTCCCATGCTCAAATATGGGTGACGCGTGTATCCTGCCCGTGCTTCACACTGTATGGAGGGACCTCTGTATCCTGTCCACCATATGGTGCGACCCGTGTATCCTGCCGTGCTCACGTATGATGACTGGTGACCTGCCCTGTTCACCATATGGAGCGACCCGTTCTCTTCGCCTGTGCTCACGTGGATGTGACCCCTGTATCATGCCCGTGCTCACGTAGGAATTGTGACCCTTGAGACCTTTGTTGCCCGTGCTCCGTATGGATGTGACCCATGTATCCATGCCCGTGCCGGACGATGGATGTGACCCATGTATCCTGCCCGTGCTCACGTATGGATTTGACCCATGTATCCTGCCCTTGCCGTCACGTAATGGATGTGACCCATGTATCCTGCCCGTGCTCACGTATGGATTGTGACCCATGTATCCTGCCCGTGCTCGTATGATGTGACCCTTAGCCTGCCCGGCTCACGTAGGATGACACTCTGACCCTAAATGAAGATCATTCACAAGCTTCAGACAACGCTAAAAAAGTATAGAGTGCATTCTGGTGTATTAAGCGAAGAACAGACAAAAGAACGAATGGGTTCAAAACCAAACAAGTCTGTGGCATCATCACACGGAAGGGAAAGAAATGAAAATGGCGGTGGGCCCATTCGCAAGAAGAAATGGCCACTGTTGAACAAATATGGGACGCCACTGGATTCCAAGAGAGATTACAGACCAGACGACGCCCACAAGTAAGATGGGAGGACGAGATGAGAAATGTTTGGTGCGAAGAGAGCATGTAACACGCAGTACCTGGAAGATCCTGCGGAGGCTTTTTATCCAGCAGTGGGGGGAGACACGGGTGAATTGATACACACACCCACATAAACTGTAGAGCGTCTATAAAATATCACAAAGGGGTCAGGGAGTGCACATCTCCATGTCCTGGGTGGGGTAAAAGAATGAAACCCTGGCTGAATTGTTAATTAGTTATTTCACTCCTAATCCAGCCCTGCGCAGCGAGCAGTATTCCGGAAATGAAGAAACCTCCTATGCTTCTTCTGCTCCCAAAGGGCGCTTCTGCATGAACGCACTCTCCTGTGACTGCAGACTTCCAGACACCGGTAATAAATAAAACACTTCAGTCTGGATCAGATCTACTGTCAATAATGCAGCGAGTCAAAACAGCATGAATATTGCAAATAAGCAACGGACGATCTGTGTGGTCACTCCTACTCAGATAAATAATGTTTTCAACAGATATCTGGGAAATGCACGGATTAGAAATGCCGCCAGTACAGTGTAGGGGCAAATTGACCTGAGGACTTGACATTTTACATGGTTACATCAGTGGGGGCCAAATAACGACCAAAATATCTATCCGGCCCACCAGAGGTGGGGCCCCTCCCTCCTCCATCCTGGTGCAGTCTTATCCGGCGGCGCAGGACCCCACTCAAAGTTAGGCCCCACCTTCCGCAATCGCTGCTTAGGTGGTCTCCCGCCACTGCTCGAAGCCCCCGCACCACAGGGTCCTGGGGTGAGAGAGGAGCCGAAGGGGGGTGTGGACAAGAAAGGAAAGAGGAGAAGAGTGAGGGGGGGGAGAAAAGGAAGAGTGAGAAGAGGGGATAAAGAGTAAAAAGGTGAGAAGAGGGGAGAAAGTGAGACGGTGAGAAAGGTAGAAGAGAATATGAGGAAAGGATGGGTAAGATAGAAGTGGAGGAGTGAAGTGGGAGGGATGGAGGGTGGGAGTGGGGGGTGGGGGAGGCGATGTGGAGAAGCGCTGAGTTTGCCTACAATTAGTGGGTCGTCCCAAAGCTTACCAAAGCTCATGAAGTGGGCCTCCAGCAAAATAAATTGCCCCCCCCCCTGGGTTAAATGCCAAGTCCCACGTAGGAGCAAAGTGAAGTATGATCTGAGCGCTTTAATGGGTTATAGGGTCAGTCCCATGTGGACAAAGTACCAGTGAACGAATGACAGTGATATGTGGTAAAAGAGTTGAAGGTTGACGAATGATGCTTAAAAAACAAGGAACAAACTAGCATAATTAATTTCAAATAATTAAAACTTGATCTTGTTCTCATTTGAGATGTACGAGTTGAGAGGTCTGTAATATTACTACATACACATCGCAAGGGAGATCAAGCAATTTGCCCAACGAGTCTACTGACTTACCAACCACTGCCATTTTGTGGTTTCCCTCCCAGAATCCTATCGCACGTTTTTTTTTTTTTGGTTTCCCTCTTAAGTGAGGGGCGGTGACATCATCAGACTGGCATGAAATGCTTCACCTCTTGCTTTCGGACATGTCCGCTTATCCAAGATCTTCTGGACTGTAAAATTCTTGGGACAGGATTTTCTTCCTAGAGCTTTAGTGCCTCAACTCGTATGTACAAAAGAAAAGTCAGCAACTCAAAACCCCAACAACACACACACACCCAAAAGGAGTGCTACTGGATAGTGACCTTGGTAAACACAAAGACAAAAAAAAGCTCCCATCCAAATTATATGTATATAATCTCGTTTCTCTTCTTCAGGTAGGGGTCATTTGGTTAAATCTTTTTGGCCCCACATTTAAGCCTGGCACCACGTCACGTTTAAACCTTTTAGCAGGTCCTAACACTACCTGTAAATGGTGTCTTTCACCTCTCTATTAGAGAATTGTCTCACTGGTCTTCACAAGTATGTCCCTCCCTCAGCCCCGCAATACTAATAGTGAAGTTACGGGACTTACATTTCCCCCAAGGAAACAACATGGCAGCCAAATCGCCCCAATAGGCAACTGCAATATCTCAGTTGTGGTGTCTTCCTATTGGTGGCCGTTTTAAATCCCCTTTAATCCCGGAATTACGACTGGTAACTACACACAGTAAGAGCTCGGGATTGGAAGGTCCCCGAGACCGGAAATAGCGGGGTTCGGCTCTTAAGACCCTCCAGATCTTCATTAAAAAAAATGGGGTTTTAGTTTACTGTGTATGCTCCTTAACATAGTGCTATAATTCCATTCAAAGCAACACGGATTTAATACTCAAAAACACTTGTATAACACACACTTTTGTCCCTCTCCACCAAAAGGGGCAACAAATTGGCCAAATAAAAACAAGCAAAAAAAGGGTAGTGTTTGTACTACTGTTGCTCTTCCTTCTGTATTTCATGATCATTAACTGGGAGAAGTTTCCCAGCCTCTGTAACACAAGAGAAGTTTCCCTTACTGTAAAACAATGTACACTCTTTAAGGTAGTCAGTCCCTCCTGGAGACCAAGTGGCCGCATTTTCTATAGCAGCGGTTCCCAACGGGGGTGCGCGAGGCGTCTCCGAGGGGTTCTCCCCCAAATATCAGTACTGGGACTCTGGCTATAAAGCGGGTCCGAACCCTTGGTTTGGGCTCGCAGGGTAGTAAGACCCCAACCGCAACATTAGCGTGGGGGGTAACGCTGTCACTTACAGCAAGCGTTCCCACAATGCTTTGCATCCGCCGCAGCAGGCGAAAGGAGATTTCACCAGCAACAAAGGAAAGGGTTCTATACAGTAAGGGCAGTTACAGTGTGGGATTCATTACCCATGGAGACTGTGATGGCAGATACAATAGATATCTTCAAAAAAAAGGTTAGACATATTTTTAGAAAGGAAAGGTATACAGGGATATACCAAATAAGTAAACATGGGAAGGATGTTGATCCAGGGAGAAATCCGATTGCCAATTCTTGGAGTCAGGAAGGAATTTATTTTTCCCGTCATGAGATATCATTGGATGATATGACACTGGGGTTTGTGTTTGTCTTCCTCTGGATCGATATACTGTAAGTACGGATATAGGATAAAGTATCTGTCGCCTAAATTTAGCATAGGTTGAGCTTGATGGACGTATGTCTTTTTCAATCTCATCTACCTGACACACTGACACACTGACACACTGACACACTGACACACTGTACAAACTGGACACCACGGACACACTGACACACTGACACACTGACACACTGACACACACACTGACACACTGAAACACTGACACACTGACACATCTGACACACTGACACCACTGACACATGACACACTGAGACACACTGACATCACCTGACACATGACACACTGACACACTGACACACAGACACACAGACACACAGACACACAGACACACAGACACACAGACACACAGACACACAGACACACAGACACACAGACACTCTTGTTGCCTTGCTAAAACCATAATGTCTTTTTCCCCCTGTAGTGCCGTAATTATTTGTGTGTCCCAGAATCCAAAGCGGCAGGCTTAGTGCATCCGAGGCAGTTTAGTCCTGAGGGCCTCAACAGAGAGGAAAGCAGGGGGGAGGGGGAGAGCTCCTCTGTCCTTCAAACAGCACATCCCTCGCTCGCAGGTCTGCACACTATCCTTCTCCTGGCACTGCCCAGCCCCTGGTTACTGCTGCATTGTGCCTTTGTAGCGCCTGCCAGCAATCTCACAGAGTGGCTGTGCTCCTGCGGAGGGCAGTCGCAGGCGCTCAGGAAAAAGCCCAAACTGGATTCGTTTGGCACGGAGGTGTTACCTGGCAGACGCAGGAAGGGGGGGGGGGAGAGGGGGGGAAGCAGCCTGTGTCGTATTTGCAGTAATACACAGTCATTTTTAAGGCTGGTTCCTAATTTTGAGCGTAGCCGCCACGTACCCGTATATACGGGCAGGGGAAACGTTCCCTTCTACGCACTGCATGGCACACAAGTGGTTAATAGTGCCCTCTGCCATTTCTACTTCCTGAGGCTCTTTAACCACTGTACCAATACACAGATCTATATATACACACACACACAGACCCATCCATCCATACACACACGCGTGCACACACACACACACACACACACACACACACACACACACACACTAATATAATACACAGCTAATAGACACAGCCAAGATATACGATGACATATACAATGATATATACACGATTTGCACATGTGCGCACGCTTATATACTGTATTTATTATATGCGCTGTCCCTGACGGACAAACTGAAAGTCCTCAGCAAGATAACACATTTTCTATTAGCTTTAGGCCAGTTCCACAGAGCTCCGATAAGGTATCTCTGAATTTTCTCCCGGAAAGAGCAGAGCGGTAATTTTACCGGCTGTTAGCGGATAAGTACATGCAGATGATATGCAAATGAAGCGTTATCATAACATGGCGTATCCACTAAATCCTGTTATGGTTAACGCGGGAACTTAACGTGACATTAGTGAGGTCATACCTAATCATGGCGTTACTCCCATCCAGACACTGACATAGGGTTTTTTTTCTAGGTTCTGGCGGGGGGTATACCACCAGTTAGTATTAAATAAACATTGCGTTATTTTCCTCTCCTCTCTATACTGGAGTTAAACCCTTATATCTGGGCATGGATGGGATTAACACTAAGACATACTTACCATTACGTTATTGGGAGTTATAGGGTCTGGATGGGAGTACACTAAGAATACTTACCGTCACGTTATTGGAAGTTATAGGGATGGATGGGAGTAACACTAAGACATACTACCGTCACGTTACGGAAGTTATAGAGCCTGGATGGAGTAACACTAAGACATACTACCGTCACAGTTTGGAAGTTATAGGGCCTGGATGGGAGTACACTAAGCACATACTTACCGTCATGTTACTGGAAGTTTATAGTGAGCCGGATGGGAGAGTAACACTTAAGACATACTACGGTCACGTTATTGGAGTTATAGGGCCTGGATGGGAGTAACACTAAGACATAACTTACCGTCACGTTATTGGGAGTTACAGGGCCTGGATGGGAGTAACATAAGACATACCTACAGTCACGTTATTGGGAGTATATAGGGACTGGAGGGGTAACACCTAAGACATACTTACGTCAAGTTATTGGGAGTTATAGGGCCTGGATGGGAGTAACACTAGACATACTTACCATCACGTTATTGGAGTTATAGGGCCTGGATGGGAGTAACACTAAGGCATACTTACCGTCATCTAGTGGAGTTATAGGGCCTGGATGGGAGTAACACTAAGACATACTTACCGTCACATTAGTGGGAGTTATAGGGCCGGATGGGAGTAAACACATAAGAACATAACTGTACAGTTCATTAGGGGAGTTATGGGCCCTGGATGGGAGTAGAACACTAAGACATTACCGTCACGTTATGCGGGATAGGGCCTGGATGGGAGTAACACTAAGACATACTTACCGTCACGTTATTGGGAGTTATAGGGACTGGATGGGAGTAACACTAAGACATACTTACCGTCACGTTATTGGGAGTTATAGGGACTGGATGGGAGTAACACTAAGACATACTTACTGTCACATTAGTGGGAGTTATAGGAACTGGATGGGAGTAACACTAAGACATACTTACCGTCATGTTATTGGGAGTTATAGGGACTGGATGGGAGTAACACTAAGACATACTTACCGTCACGTTATTGGGAGTTATAGGGACTGGATGGGAGTAACACTAAGACATACTTACCGTCACGTTATTGGGAGTTATAGGGACTGGATGGGAGTATCACTAAGACATACTTACCGTCACGTTATTGGGAGTTATAAGGTCTGGATGGGAGTAACACTAAGGCATACTTACCGTCACGTTATCGGAAGTTATAGGGCCCGTAACGGTTCTTTTATCATTAAAAAAGGCGTAATTCCACATAGCGCGCCAAAAACACCTTTTGTTAAGAATGTAACAAATCTGTCTTACTTAAACAAATCTAACCGTGCAGATAGCAAAGATTTGGCTGCTCTTGGAAATGTATTCTAAATTGCATTTCTTGGGGCATCTGATCGGGAGAGGGGGGGGATGGGGGGAATGTTTATCAATCACGTGTTTTCTTTACCCTTAGACCTCCCCGTCCTTTTCAGATGCCTAATAACGCCGACGCTTGGGGAGGGGGAGAGAGGGGCTCTGTCTGTGCAAACTCCTGTAGAACACGCCGTGATATCAGACAGAAGGAGCAGCCGGAGGAAAATCAACCCCTCCCAAGTCTCAGATCAGCGTGTTTACAAACCGACAGCAAAAAAGGGATTTAAAAATACTTAATAGGTGTCAGATTGAAGTAAATGTCACATAATAAAAAGCACGCGCCGCTTCTGGTACACGCTCGTTACGCAGACGGATCACAGAAACGTTTGGCAGCAAAGCCTTACTCAAATGTATTACAATTGCAAATAAAGCACTACGTAACAGGACTGACATTTTTCAGGACAATAACCCTAAACCAGGGGATGGTAGTCCTCAGGGCCACTAACGGGTCAGGTTTTCAGGATCTCTGCTTCAGCACAGGTGCCTCAATCAGTCCCTGCTTCAGCACAGGTGCCTCAATCAGTCCCTGCTTCAGCACATGTGTCTCAATCAGTCCCTGCTTCAGCACAGGTGCCTCAATCAGTCCCTGCTTCAGCACAGGTGACTCAATCAGTCCCTGCTTCAGCACAGGTGCCTCAATCGGTCCCTGCTTCAGCACAGGTGCCTCAATTGGTCCCTGCTTCAGCACAAGTGCCTCAATCGGTCCCTGCTTCAGCACAGGTGCCTCAATCGGTCCCTGCTTCAGCACAAGTGCCTCAATCGGTCCCTGCTTCAGCACAGGTGCCTCAATCAGTGGCTCAGTCTTCGACTGAGCCTCTGATTGAGCCACCTGTGCTGAAGCTGGGATATCCTGAAAACCTGACCTGTTGGTGGCCCTTGAGGACTGGAGTTGAGCCCCTCTGTCCTAAACTCACAGGAACACGCTAAAACGGGACTGCCCAAACGTAACCGCACTTCACCCACTCCCCGCTAAGGCCCGAGGCGTATACGCCGGGGTATACGCACCGTACACAGGAAACACACACCGTACGCAGAACAATGCGATATAGAATGAAGATGCGACACCGCCGCTAGTAACCCTTCCAGTGCCAGCGGGGGTCCCGGCACAACGCGATCACGTGACCACTCCTCGGAACCATCGCCGGGTCGATGGCGACGGGAACACGAGGGGAGGACCCTTGTAGGCCTCACCCCACACACAGACGAGAAATCCCATGGATGTAGCCAGCAACCCTGCAAGGATTACACAGGTCTCCGGCCTTCCTTCCCCTTCTGACGGACCCTTTAAATGCCACAAAGATTGAGACCGGGGGCTTATCTGCCACTAGGGTGTGTGCGCCGGCGTTTGGGCGCCGAGGGACCCTTCACCGCCGCTGCTTCGCCATTGCACACTCAGCCGGTGGCCGTTACGCCAATAAGGTGACTACGTTACGGGGTTTTAGTGGTTAGGGAGGCTTTTCGGGTAAAAGGGCAGGGGCTAGTGTTCGTATTAGGGGGTAAGGCTGGGGGTTTTTAGGGTTAGGGTACCCTGGCGGAAAAACGTCCGGCGGCGAGATGTCCCTGTGGCACGGCGAGTGTCCTAGACTGTAAAAGCTTGTCTTCTGTCATTTCCCCTTTATGTGACTTGCAGAGTAGATTCGATGTCAACCTTAATATGTACCCGCTTCTTTTATATTATATTTGACACCGGCCGCGATTCTTTCTTCCCCGCACTGTACAAAGTGGGGTCTCTTCCCACCTCTACTTTTTCCCTGCTCACTAGTTTTTAAAAAGGATGAAAAAATGAGCCCCAGACCCTAAATAAATCTGTCTGTGTGCGAAGTCCCTCACCAAGGCTGCGGCCCCAGTGCCTGCGCTGCACGTGCGTCTGCCAGGCTGGCGGCGCGTGCAGCCGATTCCCCCGGGTTGGCAGTGCGCTGCAGGGGAAAAGACAGGGGGGCGTGGCCATCCCGTCACACGGCAGGTTCACCTTCATTGGCAGAACCACTGGGGGGCGTGGCCTCGCGCTCTGTCGCTAATTCTAATCACACTTTTAATGTAGGTCTGAAAAACGCACCGCGCAGCGCGGCAGGCCGCCCCTCGCAGCGGGCCCGCCCCCATTGAGGGGCGGCCAGCGGGGAACCTGGCCTTAGTGAGATTAGGAGATCTCGACAAACCTTATCTGAGAAAAGGAGACAATTTCTCTGATAACCCTGCATGGGAAACACAGCTCGGTGCTTCCTGGTAAACTGGAGCAAGTGAGAATACACAGCAGTGTGAACACTCTACTGCAGGCTTTTGGGCCTAGTTTAAAATAAAGGAAAAAACAAGTGCTAACTATAATACTAAATAAGGGTAGAGATGATCGATATCAGCGCTGCTCCGTTAGCCGGGAGCAACAGAGGGGGCGGACCATTGTGAGCTGCGTGAGCTGCTGTATCTGCGGCCGCTGGCCCCACATGGGAAGCGGGTCTGCAAGTGGCCCTTACCCCATATCTCCAGAAGGCTTTTTTCCTGCTCCACACATTTTCTTATTTAGCTGGACAGCTGTGAGAGTCACCCTAGAGTGGACAGACGGTCTCCTTGGATATCTATAATACTAAATTACCTACAAAAAAGCGCTCAACCTATTTATAAACAAATTTGCTACTTACAATATACCTGTGCACAACCCCTAAATAATGTGATAAACACTTGTACAAATATAATTATAAGAGTTGGTAACTTATGGGATGGCAGCCATAGGACAATAAAACAAATCTATCCAATGGTTTCTTATAACACAATGATGAAACGAGGCACAACAAGTCCTGGCGCAATATGGCGTAGTGAATACCAGTCCTTGCTTGAAAAAGAAAGGATTCTCAGTCGCACTATTAGTCCTTTTCTCGCCAACGCTGGTCTTGCACTGGGCTCCTCACAACTGCACGGTTCTGTGACCATAGGATACACACAAGACCTCACCCTCTCAGCTGCTAACTACTTACAGCAAAGCAGCAGATAAAGGGGCATTGGTTGGTATCTTTGTCTCAGGAGTTGGATCACTGGCTGTCACAAGTTCTTAACTTCCATAGGCACTCCGAGTCACAGTACCCAAGGGATACAAAGAATGGACATAGTGCGTATACCAACATTTGAACAATTTATTAATAAACAGCATTACTAGAATTTGCACTCACATTTGGGGTGTTGTTGCAGTAAAATGACAACGTGCCGTCCGCTACCTGCGTACTCCGAGGGGTATGTGCTAGCAGCTGTGGTCGGTTCCACTTCTCCCGCCCGCGACTCCAACTAGCATCCTCCCCCCTGATTGCTGCACTGTTAGCTCCTTTCCACACTCACGGGCTCACGCAACAGTAAGCTCCACCCTACGCGTTTCGTGACCGTCAACATTACTTCGTCAGGGGTGTGGAGCTTAGATGTTACATTAGGCTAATTTAAAGCCGATAAAAATTAACCCTATCTGCATTATTCACAGTTGGGAAAAATAAACTCATTAGAACATTTGTGGAATCTACACTAGTATTGTTTTGGCTAAAAAACCATCTGCCTGTAATATCCCCATGGTACTAATTTACTGCGAGCTCCTCGGACGAACTCACATCTCAAAATTACAATACAAGGTAAATAAAGTACAAACAGTGGGGCTACCCGCGACATATGGCAAGCGGGAGACCCTGCCCCGAAGAGCTTACAATCTAAGTGGTGTGCCGGGAGGCTTGTAGACGCCGCAGGAGTAGAAGTGTCGGCAGAGAGGTCAAGAGCATCCGAAAATGTAAGGAGATGCGGAAAGTGAACTTTAACCTTCAGTGTCCTTCTGATGTACCAGGCACACCGCGACCCAACGACCCCTGGCCAGTCAGCGGTGCTGTTGATGTACCAGGTGCACCGTGACCCATAACCAATCAGAGATGCTACTGCTATACCACACACACACACACACACACACACACACACTGTGACCTCTGACCCATCAGCACTCCTATTGCTGTACAAGGCACACCGCGACCCCTGACCCGATAGCGGTGTTATTGCTGTACAACCCGCACTGCGACCTCTGATCCATCAGCGGTACTACTGCTGTACCACACACACACACACACACAGCGACCTTTGATCCATCAGCGGTAGCACTTCTGTACCACACCCTCACACACACACACCGTGACCTCTGACCCGTCAGCGGTGCTATCGATGCAGCAGGCGCCGCGCTCCACGGTGCAACGATCACATGGACAGAAAACGGCGGCGATCTTGTGGCACTGAGAAAGGTTAGAAACCAGGTCCCGACAACACATGCAGCTGCGATTGCAAAGCCAGTGGGTCCGCCGCGGCAGCCGGCACATACAGCTATTATTAGAAGCAGAAAAAGCACGTTATCTTAGCCAAGAGGAACAGCGACGCAAGACAAAAACCCTCACATAAAGGAATAGGGAGTTTGTAGCAATAAAAAGGATAACACGCCTCTTCTATCACATTTCCATGTAGAAAGCAGACTTATCGCCCTTTACAGCAGGGGGGGCTCAACTCCAGTCCTCAAGCCCCCCTCCCATCCCTCCCCCCAACAGGTCATGTTTTCAGGATATCCCTGTTTCAGCACGGATGGCTCAATCAGTCCCTGCTTCAGCACAGGTGGCTCAATCAGAGGTTTAGTCTTTGACAAGCTCCTGTGCTGAAGCAGCGATATCCTGAAAACCATACCTGTTGAGGGGGGAGCTTGAGGACTGAGGTTGAGCCCCCCTGCAATAGAGGACAGTGCACCTTTCCCCCCCCCCTACAAAAAAACTCACATAACAAACCCGCTGCCCAAAACGTTTGTCCCGTTAACTCCGTACATGGCTGACATGATATAAAATAAAAATAAAAAATCATCAAAAAGGCGCGTTTATTCAGCTTTATATCCGCTCCAACAAACACAGACCCGTCCACGTGCGCAGCATGAAAACAGGAGACGCTTCTCCGCTACGTCGGGACGGAGGAACGTCCAGGCAAGCGAAATCTGCAACATGTCCTCTACTACACGTCCCATCCGCTACTACACGTCCCATCCGCTACTACACGTCCCATCCGCTACTACACGTCCCATCCTCTACTACGCGTCCCATCCGCTACTACGCGCCCCATCCTCTACTACGCGCCCCATCCTCTACTACGCGTCCCATCCTTTACTACACGTCCCGTCCGTTACTGCACACGCTGGAAAGATGTCCGGCTGCTCGCTGCATTGGGGACACCTATTAAAGACATCGACACCACATTTTGAATGACGGTTCCTGAGATCAAGGAGCAGCTTTTGTCTATGTTTGGATAAAATTCGCTGATGACCTCACATATGACGACACGGTCCTATAACACAACCCCCCGCACACTGCCACTTAACCCTGGTGACCCGGAAAACCTCATTTGCAACATTAGCAAAAATACCGGTGCAGCCAAAAGTTCTTCCAGGGGTGGGTCTGTGGGGGGGGGGGGGGGGGGAGGTGTGTGGTGTGGGGGGGGGGCTGGGAGAGTTGTAAAATGTGTGTGTGGGGTTTGGTTCTCTTGCTTGTGTTTTGTTTTGTTCGGTATGAGTTTGGCTGTGGTGATGATGTTTGGTTTTTGTGTATCTTCGGTTTATTTTGGTGGGCTTCTTTTTTTTTTTTCCCTTCATTTTTTTGTTTTTTTCTTTCTCTTCTATTTTTTTTATTGTGCTCTTCGTTTTTTTTTTGTTCTCTTGTTTTGTTGGCCGGGGGAGAGGAGGTGTGTGTGGGTGGGCAAGGAGGTGTGTGTGGGGGGGGGTAGGAGTGTGTGTGTGTGGGGAGCAGGAGGAGGTGTGGGGGTGTGTGCGTGTGTGGGAGTGTGTGGTGGGGAGTGCATGGGGGGGGGGAGGAGTTGGTTGCCCATTTGGGAGGGGGTATATATATTTTTATCTATATATATATATATCATATATATATTTTTTTTTTATCTCATTATTTATAGTATCTAC
Source organism: Ascaphus truei (assembly GCA_036426205.1). Classification (NCBI taxonomy): domain Eukaryota; kingdom Metazoa; phylum Chordata; class Amphibia; order Anura; family Ascaphidae; genus Ascaphus; species Ascaphus truei. The sequence goes on from CM071587.1 coordinate 10,136,222, forward strand.
TATATTATTATATCAGTATATATCTCTAACATATCATATATACAATATATCCCTCCGCGGTATGATCCTATATATACATACATCTATCTCCTCTATACCCCCTCCCTCCCCCCCCCGCCCCCCCACCCCCCCCCCCCTCTATTGTTCTATTGCGCCTCTCCTCTCCCTACTCTAGTTGCTTTAATTCGCTGAATATTCTGAGCGGAACCACTGGCAGACACTGCCACACTACGTACAGCCGAGTGTAACAGGCCCCGGATATAAGAAGCCGGTTACCTGCTAAGTATATTCAGTTAGAGGACGAGGCCGGAAGAACCGCGTCTCGCACATTCCAAGCACATCCCCCCCCCCCCTTCTATCTTTTTGTTGTTGCTGGTGGTATGCAGAAACCGCTGGACTGGGGCCAGGAGTCTGTCTGCGGAAACAGCAACAGCCACTACCGGGCTCAAAATCCCAAGCAAAACCCCACAGCGCCCGGCAGGAATATTCCCCCCCCCCCTGCTGGGGCCAAACTTGGCTAAGAAAAGCAACTATTAGCGGCATTACTGGCGCAGACACAGATCCGGAGCATCCCCCGTGTGTGGGATCTGCAGAGCGACGGCTCCTGGGGACGTGATATGGGTATATACCACCCTGCACCCCTTTGTGCGTTGGAGCGGAGGTAAAGGGGCAGTCCCCGCGCAGCATGGAAAAGAGGCCCTCCCGTTTGAAGTTAAATTTGCCCTAATTTGCATCCTGTGCAAAAACAAACAAACAAAAAAAAAAAACACGCGTTTCTATTTTCGCTGGGCCCTTTAAATACTAATCTTCGAGAGCAAGTGGTCGCTCTTCCACTTTATCTCTTTGGCTAGTGGCGGCAGCAACATTAATTTCAATAAAAAAAAAAAAGGGAACGGGGGGAAGGGGGGAAACGGGGATTCCCCCCCCCTAACAATTTACGTTCATATAAAACAGTTCCCCCAACAGTCCAGGCACAAAAGAGACTAGGTAAAGATAGCAAAACCCATCTAACGTGGAAACATCAATAGAAGACCCCCCCCCCCCCCCAAAAATAGATTTAAAAACCCGATTATTTTGATATGTTACCATGCCTCCTTATTTAACCGTTAGGCTGGGTCCATGGTCGGCACCCATAGTCCGCCAGCGCGAGGGGGTGAGGAATCAAATATATTTGATTCCACGGCTAGGTCACGTGAGTGGTTCTGCCAATGAGAGCAAACCAGCTCTGTGACGTCACAGCCAAGGCCCCCCCCCCCCCCTCACGTCTAGCCTGGCAAACAAAACGCTGCTGCTAAAAACGTGTGTGACATCACACGCATGGACGCGAGAGCGCGGTCACCATGGACCCAGCCTTAGGCTAAGGCCCCGCTGCTCTCAGACCACGTGCCCGCACTGCAGACAGGCGGCGCGTGGAGAGGCACTTGACCGCTATATGCGGTCTGTAGGGAGCGGGAGCGGCGGTCTCCCGGGCTGCATGAGGGACCCCCCACATGCCCTCTGCTGCTCTCCGTGCTGATCCCTCCCCCCGGTCCACACACCCACCGCTGAAAGGCTCATCAGCGCACCACGTGACGCGTCACCGCTCGGGATCGCAATTTTCTTGCATCCCCTGGCGGCTGACGCGTCACAGCGCGTTGTGAGCCGTGCAGCGAGGGGGGACTGGGACCGGATTGGAAGGATACCCCTGCTGGTGAGGAACGCGCACGCGGCTGCCGCAGGACGCAGCGGGACCAAAGCCTTAGGCTGCGCTTATAGTGCCGGCGACAGCGACGTCACGTCAAAACAAATGCATTGCCGCCGTCGCGTGCGCTTATAGCAAGCGCAACGCGACGGAGCGATGGCTTGGTCGCGATTGATGGAAGTCATCTCTATTTGATTTTTCCAGCGACCGCAGCCTGACGTCGCCGTCGCTATAAGCGCGGCCTTAGGCTGAGATTATACCAAGAGCTGCAGGGCGGCAGCGCAATTCTGTGACGTCACCCTGCGCTTCCGCCGAGCGGCATCTTGATTATACCAGGGAGACAGGGCAGGAGGAGGCGTGGCCGTGAGTGCGGTTCACCCTCCTTGGCTGAACCACTCACGTGACACAACCGTCGCCAGAGGGAAAAAAAATATGGATGCCTCTCCCCCAGTCGTCCGGCTGGCGGTATGAGCACTTTCAGTGTATGTATGCTACTTGTTTTGACGCCGCGCGCATTATGCGGTATAAACACGGCCTTAGGCTTTGCAGTGCAGATTCTCTTTATTTATACAGCGCCCACAGTATACTCTGCGCTTTACAAAGAGACAATACAGGACAGGGAATTATAATACAATAAGTGCCACAAACACAATCAGACAATAGGAAATCCCTGCCCCGGAGAGCTTACAATCTAAGTGGTATGCTGGGAGATTTACAGAGACAGCAGGTGAGGGAATAAGCGCAGTAGATGGGAGTGCCTGGCCTTGATGGTGGGTAGGTCCAGTAGATGGCAGTGCCTGGCCTTGATAGTGGGTAAGTGCAGTAGATGGCAGTGCCTGGCCTTGATGGTGCGTAAGTGCAGTAGATGGCAGTGCCTGGCCTTGATGGTGGGTAGGTCCAGTAGATGGCAGTGCCTGGCCTTGATAGTGGGTAAGTGCAGTAGATGGCAGTGCCTGGCCTTGATGGTGGGTAAGTGCAGTAGATGGCAGTGCCTGGCCTTGATGGTGGGTGAGTGCAGTAGATGGCAGTGCTTGGCCTTGATGGTGGGTAGATGGCATTGCCTGGCCTTGATGGTGGGTAAGTGCAGTAGATAGCAGGGCCTGGCCTTGATGGTGGGTAAGTAGAGTAGATGGCAGTGCTTGGCCTTGATGGTTGGTAGATGGCAGGGCCTGGCCTTGATGGTGGGTGAGTGGAGTAGATGGCAGTGCTTGGCCTTGATGGTTGGTAGGAGCGACTGTGGGTGTGAGAAAGTCGCTACAAGTCCAGGCTGTTGAGATGCTTCATTTAATAGGCGAGTTTTCAGGTTTGTCTTAAAGGGGAGAGAAGCTGCTTGGCGTATATGGAGTGTGAGGGAGCCCCACAGGTAAGGGGCAGTGAGGGAAAAGGTTTAAGGTGACAGAGCAGTAGAGGTGAAAGGGGTGGTGAAGGGCTGTAAGCAGCATGTTACAATAACCCAGGCGGGAGAGGATAAGGGGATGCCTTACAGTTTTAAAAGTAGATTTACAGAGGAAAGGGCAGATATTGGCAATATTATAGAGGAAGAAGCAACACATTTTAGCTATGCCATAAATGTGAATGAAGATGGAAAGGGAAGAGTCACGTCACTCCTAGGCAACGTGCTTTGGCGACAGGGTAGATGGTACAACCACTTACTGTGATGGATAAAGGAGATATTAGGCCACATTTGGGGGATGGGGAGCGGAGGGAATAGGACCTCAGTGTTAGACATATAAGTTTAAGGTGACAGAGCAACATCCACAAGAATATTGCCAGGAGGCAATCGGAGACTTGGAGATGGATTGCAGGTCGGGGTGGATAGATATATCTGTGTACCATCTACATAGAGCTGATACCGAAGGCCAAAAGAGCTGATGAGGTCACCAAGTGATCGTGTGTAGAGAGAGAAAAGAAGAAGTCCCAGAACAGGGCCCGGAGGTAAAACCAGCAGACAGATCAACTGGAGACACGTTAGCAACAGAGGCAGAAAATGTGTGATGGGAGAGGCAACATGAGGACCTGGATAGAGCGGTGTTGCGGACACCAAGAGAGTTTAGAATATGCACAAAAGAGCGATCGACAGTATCGAAGGCAGCAGAGAGATCGAGCAGGATTAGTAGGGATAAGGGACCTTGGGATTTGGTTTCATGTAGATCATTGGCTACTTTAGTGAGCACAGTCTGAGCGAGCTGTACAAAACTCAGATTGTAAGGGATCCAGGAGGGATTGGGAATTGAGAAGGTTGATTATACGGGAGAACACGAGACGTTCCAGCAATGTGTCGAGTAAACGGAAGGAGGGACGCAGGGCGGTAGTTAGTAAGTAACGTGGGGTCTAGGGTGGTTTTCAGAGTGGATGTGACCACCATATGCTTAAAATGAGGAGGGGAAAGAGCCAGAGGACGGGGAGGAATTGAAGATGTGGGTGTGAGCGAGGACTAAGACAGGAGTAAGAGTTCTGATAAAGGTGTGAGGAATGGGATGGAGAGAGCTTGTGAAGGACGCAGAAGAGAAGATTAGCTTAGGAACTTCCAACTCTAACGAGAGAAAAGGAGTCCGGAGTGGAAGGAGGTTTAGGTAGAAGCAGAGAGGATGCGGAAGGGACAGAAGGAATCTCCTTGTGGATGGCATCCACCTTGCCTTTAAAGTGGTCAGCCATGTCTTGAGAAGTGAAGGAAGGAGGGGAAGTGGCAGGAGAGGGTCGGAGGAGGGAGTCGGATACAGAGAACAGACGGCGCAGGTTGGATTTGTGAGTGTTGAGGAGTCAGAAAAAGTAGTGTTTGGCCTATTGTTTGTATAATAAATATGAAGTAATCACTAGTCAAACAGATAAACTGACTTCGCTGATAGAACTGAATGCTGCCGACCAGAGAAAAGCAAAAAACATTCAGGTTTCACAGGATGCAGGACAGTTACTTTAAAAAGTGCAATCCCACAGAGGCGGACAGTTACAATTCTCAGGGGCCTCTGAATGGGGGAGGGTTTGTCAATCACAGTGCTTTCTTTCCCCTTACCCCCCCTGTCATTATCAGAGACCCAATAAAGATAAGGGGAGGTGAGGAGGGGGACTCTGGCCATACAAGCGCTTGCCAATTACACAGTGACCACTCACTCACGCACACAGTGACCACTCACTCACGCACACAGTGACCACTCACAGAAGGGAAATCACACCCCTTCCAAGTCTCACTTTAAATAATAAGTTACAAATACTTAGGGGTTAAAGAAAACAAAAATGCATCAATGACCCAGATGTGACCCCTTAAACATGTCACTGCTATTAGTACAGCTCCTCCTTCTTTATCGCTCTGGTAAGGACAAAGTACTGCATTCTTTTCAGCTCCGGGGACCCCCTGCTCCGCGAGATCCTTACCTCTGTAGTGGGCGCCGGTGGTACCTCCCACTAGGCCATCGGAATGGCGGGTTTAAAGCTCCCATGTTCCGCGGGCCAATAGAGAGCCACCACGTCATCCCTTGCGGCTTCCCATTGGCCCGCGGAACCGGGACATTTAAACTTGCAGAGCTGCTACAGGCGCCCCCTACGGAGGTCTGTATCTCGGGGAGCAGGGGGTCCCCAGAGCTGAAATTAACGCGGTTCAACTCCGGAGACACCCCGCTTCCCACCGCTGGGCGGGGGGGGGGGGGGGGGGGGGGGTGTAGAAACATTTTAAAGTTGCAGTCCCCCCAAAAAATTAAGTGTACCCCAACATATCTGTGTAACCGGCTGCCTTAGAAATATTCAAACACTTAATAATAATATCACATTTGCCTCCTTTGAAAACAGAATTAATAATGTTGGCTACAGGCATACCCCGGTTTAAGGACACTCACTTTAAGTACACTCGCGAGTAAGTACACATCGCCCAATAGGCAAACTGCAGCTCACGCATGCGCCTGTCAGCACGTCCTGAACAGCAATACCGGCTCCCTACCTGTACCGAAGCTGTGCGCAAGCGGGGAGACTATAGAGCCTGTTACAAATGCGTTATTTACATCAGTTATGCACGTATATGACGATTGCAGTACAGCACATGCATCAATAAGTGGAAAAAAGGTAGTGCATTATTAAAGCAAGGTTGCGTCTTAGAATCGAGGAAATACGGTATGTTATCCTGGTGAACCCTAAAATAAGGTTCTTTACAAGAGGATGTCCGGAACGCCCCAATTCTTCTGGCTGAAGTAATATCTGTAAAGGAATATGTCTTTGAGGATAAGCCATTAATCCGAGGAGCTGGAGTAATGGTTCGAAAGGAGCGGAAGACAAAATGTTCAAGTCCCGAGCTGGCAGTGGGGGGCCGAAGTCCATGTCCGAGTCTTTCGACTGCTTTGAGGAAACGAAAAAACGTGCTGGTCGTCATTAGCTAAAGAGGTATAGAAGCAGCAAAAACCCCAAGGCTGTAACTTGGACCTTCAGAGGATTAAGGCCAAGGCCTTTGTCATATTCAGTCTGCAAAAACAAACCTAGCACGTAAGAAGATTTGGCTTCCGCCGCATAGAAGCCTTGTGGCTCACACCAATCGGAAAAAAGCCTTCCATACCATATGGCAGAGAGGACTCAACTCCCGCCCTCAAACAGGTCAGGTTTTCAGGATATTCCTGCTTCAGAACAGGTGGCTCAATCAGTCCCAAGTTCAGCACAGGTGGCTCAAATAGAGGGTCCGTCTTCAACAGAGCCTCTGATTGACCACCTGTGCTGAAGCTGGGGTATCCTGAAAACCTGACCGTTTGGGGGGGGGGGGGCGGGGATTGAGGACTGGAGTTGAGCACCCCTGCCCCATGGTATATGTTGGACCTAGATTGCTTTCTGGACTGCGCTGTCCAACAATCACTTGCTTTTCAAATACGGCATCTCAATCCCCATGCCGACAAGGTGAGGAATGCCAGATCTGGATGCCTTACTGGGCCCGGTGTGAGGAGATGTAACTTCCAGGGAGCTTCTATGGACATCTTCAGTAGAACCGCAGACCATGGTCTCCTTGGCCAGAATGGGGCTAGAACGATAGTCTCTACCTTCTCGCTGATGACTTTTGTTGTCAGAACTTGCTGAATTATGGGCAGAAGAGGGAAGATGTACACTAGAAGTTCCACTGTATCGACATTGCTTCCGAAAAAGGTCGCTTTTTGATTAGGATCACACACACACCTCTTCGCTGCTCAAAGCTTTAACCAAGAGTCACTCAAAGTCAGCTCTGAACATTTCACCGACAGCGAAATGAGAAATAAACTGTCTGATCCTACAGGAAACTCGGAAGCAAAGAAAAGCCAAGCGGGGGAATTCAGAAAATACACAGGATTCCATTTCCAGTAGAAGCTCAACCACGCAACCCAACTATTTATTGTTTAGCCTCCTTAAAACACGTCACCGTCATGGTCACTTTGCTCCTACAGTGGGACTGACCTTAAACCAGGTCAGTTTCATTAGGTCACTTTGCCCCTACGTGGGACTGACCCTTAATTCCATTAAACACGTCCCTGTCATTAGGTCACTTTGCCCCTACGTGGGGCTGACCCTTTATCCCATTAAACACGTCCCTGTCATTAGGTCACTTTGCCCCTATGTGGGGAGTCCCAGAACAGGCCCGGGATAAAACCAGCAGACAGATCACTGGGAGACACGTTAGCAACAGAGCAGAATGTGTGATGGGAAGGGCACATGAGGACCGGATAAGCGGTGTTGCGGACACCGAGAGTTTAGAATATGCACAAAAGAGCGATCGACAGTATCGAAGGCAGCAGAGAGATCGAGCAGGATTGTAGGATAGGGACCTTGGGATTTTGGTTTCATGTAGATCATTGGCTACTTTAGTGAGCACAGTCTAGGCGAGCTGTACAAAACTCAGATTGTGGGATCCAGGAGGTTGGGAATTGAGAAGGTTTGATTATACGGGAAAACACGAGACGTTCCCAGCAATGTGTCGAGTAAACGGAAGGAGGACCGCAGGCGGTATTAGTAAGTAACGTGGGGTCTAGGGTGGTTTTCAGAGTGGTGTGACCACCATATGCTTAATGAGGAGGGGAAAGAGCCAGAGGACGGGAGGAATTGAAGATGTTGGGTGTGAGCGGGACTAGACAGGAGTAAGATGTTCTGATAAAGGTGTGAGGAATGGGATGGAGAGAGCTTGTAGGACCAAAGAGAAGATTAGCTTAGGAACTTCCAACTCTAACGAGAGAAAAGGAGTCCGGAGTGGAAGGAGGTTTAGGTAAAGCAGAGAGATGCGGAAGGGACAGAAGGAATCTCCTGTGGATGGCATCCACCTTGCCTTTAAAGTGGTCAGCCATGTCTTGAGAAGTGAAGGAAGGAGGGGAAGTGGCAGGAGGGGTCGGGAGGGGTGCGGATACAGAGAACGCGCCAGGTTGTGTTTGTGAGTGTTGAGAGAGTCAGAAAAAGTAGTGTTTGGCCTATTGTTGTTGATAATAAATATGAAGTAATCACTAGTCAACAAGTAAACTGACTTCGCTGATAGAACTAATGCTGCCGACCAAGAAAAGCAAAAAAACATTCAGGTTTCACAGGAGCAGGACAGTTTACTTTAAGTGCAATCCCCCAGAGGCGGACAGTTCACAATTCTCAGGGGGCCCTGAATGGGGAGGGTTTGTCAATCACAGTGCTTTTCTTTCCTTCCCCTTACCCCCCCCTGTCATTATCAGAGACCCAATAAAGATAGGGAGGTGAGGAGGGGACTCTGGCCATACAGCGCTTGCCAATTACACAGTGACCACTCACTCACACCAACAGACCACTCACTCACGCCACAGTGACCACTCACGAGGAAATCACACCCCTTCCAAGCCTCACTTTAAATAATAAGTTACAATACTTAGGTTTAAAGAACCAAAAATCATCAATGACCCAGATTTGACCCCTTAAACATGTCACTGCTATTAGTCAGCTCCTCCTTCTTATCGCTCTGGTAGGACAAGTACTGCATTCTTTCAGCTCCGGGACCCCCTGCTCCGCGAGATCCTACCTCTGTAGTGGGCGCCGGTGGTACCTCCCCACTAGGCCATCGGAATGGCGGTTTAAACTCCCATGTTCCGCGGGCCAATAGAGAGCCACCACGTCATCCCTTGCGGCTTCCCATTGCCCGAACCGGGACATGTAAAACCAGAGCTGCTACAGGCGCCCCCTACGGATTCTGTATCTCGGAGCGGGGGTCCCCAGAGCTGAAATTAACGCGGTTCACTCCGGAGACCACCCGCTTCCCACCTGGGGCGGGGGGGGGGGGGGGCGGGGTGTAGAAACATTTTAAAGTTGCAGTCCCCCAAAAATTAAGTGACAACCCCACCATATCTGTGTAACGGCTGCCTTAGAAATATTCAAACACTTATAATAATATCACATTTGCCTCCTTGAAAACAATAATAATGTTGGCTACAGCATACCCCGGTTTAAGGACACTCCTTTAAGTACACTCGCGAGTAGGTACACATCGCCCAATAGCAAACTGCAGCTCACGCATGCGCCTGTCACACTCCTGAACAGCATACGGCTCCCTACCTGTAACCGAAGCTGTCCAAGCGGGAGAGGACTATAGAGCCTGTTACAAATGCTTATTTACATCAGTTATGCACGTATATGACGATTGCAGCCAGCACATGCATCAATAAGTGGAAAAAGTGTAGTGCATTATTAAAGCAGGTTGTCTTAGAATCGGAAATACGGTATGTTATCCTGGTGAACCCTAAAATAAGGTTCTTTACAAGAGGATGTCCGAACGCCCCAATTCTTCTGGTCTGAAGTAATATCTGTAAAGGAATATTCTTTGAGATAGCCATTATCCGAGGAGCTGGAGTAAATGGTTCGAAAGGAGCGGAAGACAAAATGTTCAAGTCCCGAGCTGGCAGTGGGGGGCCGAAGTCCTGTCCGAGTCTTTCGACTGCTTTGAGGAAACGAAAAACTGTCTGGTCGTCATTAGCTAAAGAGGTATAGAAGGCACAAAAACCCCAAGGCTGTAACTTGGACCTTCAGAGGATTAGGCCAAGGCCTTTGTCATATTCGTCTGCAAAAACAACCTAGCACGTAAGAAGATTGGCTTCCGCCGCATAGAAGCCTTGTGGCTCACCAATCGAAAAAGCTTCCATACCATATGGCAAGAGAGACTCAACTCCCCGCCCTCAAAACGGTCAGGTTTTCAGGATATTCCTGCTTCAGAACAGGTGGCTCAATCATCCCAATGTCAGCACAGGTGGCTCAAATAGAGGGGTCCGTCTTCAACAGAGCCTCTGATTGACCACCTGTGCTGAAGCTGGGGTATCCTGAAAACCTGACCGTTTGGGGGGGGGGGCGGGGGATTGAGGACTGGAGTTGAGCACCCCTGCCCCATGTATATGTTGGACCTAGATTGCTTTCTGGACTGCGCTGTCCAACAATCACTTGCTTTTCAAATAGGCATCTCAATCCCCATGCCGACAAGGTGAGGAATGCCAGATCTGGATGCCTTACTGGGCCCTGTGTGAGGAGATGTAACTTCCAGGGAGCTTCTATGGACATCTTCAGAAGAACCGCAGACCATGGTCTCCTTGGCCAAAATGGGGCTAGAACGATAGTCTCTACCTTCTCGCTGATGACTTTTGTTGTCAGAACTTGCTGAATTATGGGCAGAAGAGGGAGATGTACACTAGAAGTTCCACTGTATCACATTGCTTCCGAAAAAGTCGCTTTTTGATTAGGATCCACACCACACCTCTTCGCTGCTCAAGCTTTAACCAAGAGTCACTCAAAGTCAGCTCTGAACATTTCACCGACAGCGAATAGAAATAAACTGTCTGATCCTACAGGAACTCGGAAGCAAAGAAAAGCCAAGCGGGGAATTCAGAAAATACACAGATTCCATTTCCAGTAGAAGCTCAACCACGCAACCCAACTATTTATTGTTTAGCCTCCTTAAAACCGTCACCGTCATGGTCACTTTGCTCCTACAGTGGGACTGACCTTAAACCAGGTCAGTTTCATTAGGTCACTTTGCCCCTACTGGGACTGACCCTTAATTCCATTAACACTCCCTGTCATTAGGTCCTTTGCCCCTACGTGGGGCTGACCCTTTAT